>OU785234.1:12400000-13000000 GCA_917051295.2 Erebia ligea
GTTAATCGTCCATGTTTAGAACATTTAAACACTTGACGAGAGCTTAAATCGGTTAACTTTACTTTGTTTAAACTGTAAAAAAAATCTCGCAACATTTTCTAAAGTTACTTATATTATAAATACAAAAGTGTTCTACGCTTTCTGCAATGCCCATCTGTTCAACTGATTTTGACGGTTCACCTTCGGTGTAGGTACTCTTTGTACACTCAACCATGAATAGAGGAAAATACATAGATTGTATTAAAAATATAATAATTTAGAATATTAAAGTAAATAACGAGAAATAAAATCAAATGTATTTCAAATTTTCGATACGTTTCCAAGATGGCAACCTTTAGCCATAGAGATGGCAGTAGGTGCGAAATGTATCAAATGTCATTTCTGAAAGTAACTGTCAACATAACGTGTTTTTCCCTACGGTTTTCCGGTGTTGTGTTGACACTTGACAGAAAATGTCAAAAAATATGAATCCGCCATTGTTACCCGCTCCTGTTTAGTGTTGCTTATCATGGAAAGATTAAATAATTACACCACTGAAATTACGATGAATTCGTAGATTTGAACGATCAAAACTGGTTTAGTATTTTTTTTCTTTCATTTCTCTACTTGTAAAAGGACCGGACCGACGCTCCATACAAATCTGGACCGTCTCTTTTGCTTTTATCTGGACATAGGCTACTATGAAAATTAAAAACACTTTAATCTACACAGATAAGTCGCAGGTATTATCTAGTTTATTATAACTTTATACTTGTAATGATATAATGACGTCATTCCGACTATCTGCTTTGATTATGCTAGCGGTATATTATGTTTGTACAATTTTCTGACGAAATGTAAGCTTTCATGGCTTACCTTCAATTATATTTTGTACTTGTTGATGCCCGCGACTTCGTGCGCGTGGATTGAGGTTTTTTAGTTCCCGCGGGAACTCTTTATAAAAAGGGGATAAAAAGTAGCATAATATGTGCTATTCCAGACTATAATCTATCTCTGTGCCAAATTTCATCTAGATCCGTTCAGCCGTTGTGACGTGATTGAGTAACAAACCATCCATCCATCCATCCAAACTTTCGCATTTATAATATTAGTATAGAATAGTATAGATATTTTTTTTTATTTCCTTACAAATCTGCTCATTTATTATTACGTTGTATACTAAATTGTAATGTTGTAATATTAATTGACATTTCATTGATATTTGCATATAAAGTGAAATACCAGTTTCAGAAATTACTGAATATTTAAATAATAATCTCTTTGAAGTTTGAATACCCGTTTTAAAATAGGGTGTTGCTGAAGCTTACAAAGGATGTGAAATTAAAAGGATTTTGTAGTAAATAAAAGGTGTTACATTTTCATCCAGAGAGGACTAGCGTTAGACCCGACAAATGTTTTAATAATTTGTGCAATTCATTTTTGTGTATTTACTTTGTATAGCAGTTTATTATGATTGATTTAAGTGACTGTTGTTTAATCAGAAAACAAACCAAATATTTTGTCATGTTCAGTCTAAAATATTATATCCCTACTGCAATGATAGAGTTATTTGAAAACGTTAACGTTTGAAGTTGTTTCAAAATCCAAGCTAATAATTAAAAATCTATCCATCTAACTGTCTGTCTGTCTATCTGTCTACCTGTCTGTCTGGTACGCTTTACACCCCATCTTTTAACCGATTTTGATGTTTGGTATAAATCCCGGGGACACAAGGGCACAGCACTTTTTATTCCGGGAAATTATTGGAATTATCATAAAAAAAAACTTATAATCTAATAAGTGAATAAAAACATATTGTATAGGATGCTTATTATCTATACTAGACTCGATACCCATATTAAAAATCCGAAAATGTGTTGTTTCTTTTAAAGCGAAATTCTTAGGTAACTACTCAAAGCTACGACTGCTATAACACAAATTAAAATGTGTTGTATGTTAAACATACATATTGCAAATATTTTTTTTTATATGGAAATCGAACCTGATACTCTTGCCACAGCTTAAAGCTTGCTGTTGAAAACTGTCACAGGAAACCCATGTCAGAGTAAGAAAAAAGTTTTACAATTAAAGCCTCAAAAATTAAACAGAGATTTGTACTGCTTAGGGAGGGTTTATCCCTACCCTTGTCCAACCCTTATGTTACATAATGCATTTTATCCCTTTGGATTTTAATGTGTACCTACTCTCAATTTCATAAGTGAGTGTAATAAAAATATACCAGTTGAATACTCTTGATAGGAATGATACGATGAAGCGATCGGGATGCGCATTTGACTCATAGATATAGAGTCATCTCATTGAGTCATAGGTAGAGATATCTTAGAGATTTAAGTACTAATTTAATTATTATTAAGTCAGTGGTACAAACTATATTTTACCTTCTCTAACTTTAAGAAGTGAAACTTCGTTGGAATCTTTGTGATTTGAAAATTCGATGAAACGAAAAAGCGACAACAAAAAGAGACAAACGCAGGGATTTAGCCTGCGAGAGAATGAGATAGAATACAAGTTATATTTGTCTCATTCTCTCGTAAGCTACTTTTCTGAAGTTACACTTCGCCGTGTGTGAATTGCACACACACACTTTTTTTGCATTTTATCCCATTCCAATAATTTTATTATACGGCAGCTGTTGGGGGTTTCTTTGGATTTGGCGGTTCAATATTCGCATTTTTTAAAACTTAAATTTTGTTATTTTTTTTAATTATGCAGGTAAGTATCTAATTTTTTAAGTATTTAAAAGCAAAATTTCTTTGAGTAATTTGATACTTTAGAGTATGAGTGCCGGTAACAAGCTCCCATTTAATTTGCTTAAAATCTCTTTTAATTTTACATTTGTACAAACTATAATACTCTATGGTGAACAACATTGAGTTTAGAAATTACGTGACCAAAGAGAAATCGTTTTACAATAACGTTAACAAACACAGCTATACTTATCACAATATATTTTATTTCATGCTCAATTTATGTATTACACGTAGGAAATCTCTTATTACGTCATTGTTTTGACTCTACCAGCGGTTAAGTAAACAGATTCTACTGAGAAGAGCCGACAAGAAACTATTTTTCTGAAACCTATAGTGTTATTTGGTAACATTGTTCTATGACAGAATTGAATAAATTGAATAGGGTAATTATTCATTGAAATGATAATATCTATAAAATTACATTCCATACAGTAAATTACCAAGCTTGACCTCCCGAAAATGGGCATTCAAACTGTGTTTTAAAAGTATTAATTACTGTCGTATATCATATCATTTTTATTCTTTAATATTGTTAACTACATGAAAGGAAAATAAATAAAATAAATATGACAGAAGCAATTTTCCTGACAGGAAAGTTTTACTCTTTTCAGTATGGCGTAATCCAATTTTCGCTTAGCCTGGACGCGCGAGTACCGCGGTGGGTACATTCTGTTATATTGAATAGTAGGTAGGTATACACAGCCTGAGAGGTGCCTTATACTAGAGGCACTGAAGTCCCAAGATACTGTTTTAACCTGACTGGTGTAAAAACCAATTGTGCTCTTAGTCATTCACAAAATTGGGACTTGATTTTAACTCCTTAAAAAAATTATTGCTATATTCTTAGATCGGTGTCCACTGGCAAGTAACTTCCCCAGTTTTTTGTAACTAAATCAGCATTTTGCACTGTTTAATGCCTGACAGCAAGTCAGTATACAGTTGTCATAGTGATACAAATTTCTGCAAGCAAAATATGCAGGCAGTGCTCGCAATCAAACCTTTTTCAATGGCTCAGAAATAAATAAAATAAATAATATTTTATTTGCAAGAACATCTGTACAGATACAAGTCTTAAAATAGTCATTTCTACCATAATATTATAAGGGTGTGCAAATTGTTAGGTTTATTTTATTTATTTACTAGCTGATGCCCGCGACTTCGTCCGCGTGGATATACCAAGTTTCATCGAAATAACTTGAGAAATGACGCACTTTTATACAAACTTTCAACCTCTATTTCACCCCTTTGGGGGTGGAATTTTGAAAAATTGTGAAACATGTATGTTTTCATTTCTAACCCGCTGCTCTTATACCAAGTTTCATGGATATAACTTGAGAAATGAAGGACTTTCATACAAACTTTCAATCCCTATTTCACCCCTTCGGGGGTAAAATTTACAAAAACTGTGAAACACTTATTTCTTCATTTTTAACCAGTAGCTTGTATACCAAGTTTAATCGATATAACTTGAGAAATGACGGACTTTCATACAAACTTTCAGCCCCTATTCCACCCCCTTAGGGGTGGAATTTTGAAAAACTGTGACACACGTACTTCTTTATTTTTTACCGTCAGCCAAAATAAAAAGTTCCGTTGATATAACTTGTAAAACATCTTGAGAAACGAAGGACTTTCATACAAACTTTCAACCCCTATTTCACCCCTTTGAGGGTGAAATTTTGAAAAACTGTGAAACACGTATGTCTTCATTTTTAACCCGCAGCTCATATACTAAGTTTCATGGCTATAACTTGAGAAATGAAGGACTTTCATACAAACTTTCAACCCCTATTTCACCCCTTCGGGGGTAGAATTTCGGGATAAAAAGTATCCTATGTCCTACCTCGTAGTATAGGCTCAAATCGTGCCAAGTTTCGTTTGAATTCATTCAGTAGTTTCGGCGTGATGCGCGGCCAAGATACAGACAGACAGACAGACAGACAGACAGACAGACAGACAGACAGACAGACAGACAGACAAAAATGAAAAAAATTACAGATTTGGCTTCAGTATCGAATAATGAGTGCCCTCCAAAAAAAATTTTCAAAATATCTTCAATGTACAGAATTGGACCTGTTACATCTATACTTATAACTTGAGAAATGAAGGACTTTCATACAAACTTTCAACCCCTATTTCACCCCTTCGGGGGTAGAATTTCGGGATAAAAAGTATCCTATGTCCTACCTCGTAGTATAGGCTCAAATCGTGCCAAGTTTCGTTTGAATTCATTCAGTAGTTTCGGCGTGATGCGCGGCCAAGATACAGACAGACAGACAGACAGACAGACAGACAGACAGACAAAAATGAAAAAAATTACAGATTTGGCTTCAGTATCGAATAATGAGTGCCCTCCAAAAAAAATTTTCAAAATATCTTCAATGTACAGAATTGGACCTGTTACAGTTTTATTATAAGTATAGATTAATAAAATTTAATTATTACAATATCACATCATCTTAGTCAATTTATTGCAATATATTATATACCAATAATTTACAAAAATCACGTTTTCGATATAATTTTTGATATCTACTAATTAAATTAAAAAGTTAGGTAAGTCCGCTTGTGGTGTTTTCGCTTTTTGATGTCATTTGTAGGTATGTCTGTAACTCTATGGTATATAACTCAATGGGTAGTACATACAGAGAGTCTGTTTGAGATTTACACTGCGTCGGTTGAACGGGCTATTTGATTTCATTTCAGTGTTCGGGGTAGCGGACGGAATAGTTTTGAAAAGCTACGTGTCACTCGCTACAACGAACATCGGCTTCATATGTGCTAGTATTTATTTCTGGGTATGTTTTTTTAAAAGACTACAAAAAAATAGGTTTTTAAGAGTTTTTTGTTCAAAACCCAAATTCTAATCTAAATTGAGTGGTCCACTTGATATAGATCTACTTGCGCATGGTGATGGATAGGGGTTTTAAGATGCAAACTAACAATTGTCATTTATTTATGAAGCAACATAGAACACAATAGGTACGAGTATATTAAATTAATTGCAATGCAACAATATAACAACAGCCGGATCCATAACCACTCGCAACCAACAATAGATAGGTCTACTTTCTAGAACACTTGCTACTAGCGGAAACTTCTCTGGTTGGCGGAAAACCACGCGTGTCGACTGCTTTGCCGCACAACAGCTTCAGTGCTATCTGTAGTCATCGAGCGGCGCTAACACACTTGACGAGTTCCAGAAAATTCAACATCCTTTTGTTATATTATTTAATATTATGAAAACTCACAATTGGCAAGACCAACAGGACACATTCTAATTGACTGAGTGCGTTGGGTCAATTTTTGCCAGAATTCAAGCAACATCGATAGGTTCAACTATATTTACATAAACTGTAATAGCAAGCTGATTTATTTGGTGTATAATTAAATGTACATAATTTGTATAACAGCTAAACAAAAACAATCCGATTTCCATTCGATTTGCAAATGTATTTTGCTTGTTAATGATGTTTCGAGCATAATAATAGTACGAATGATAAATCATTAGTTCTGGTCAACAATCAAATTGGTGATACAGCATCCTGTGTTTAGAAATTATTGCTATTAGGGGTTGTGTTTATTTGATAATTTATGGATAGGTACAACCCAAAATACTAATTTTCAACACAATTACCTAATATACCTACACATATAAATTTGCAAGAGTTTTCACGTCTCTCGTTCTCAATTAAAACGTTAAAATAAAACTTATCTGACCCGCGTAGAATGGTGGTAAGGATTCTGGCTGTATTTCGACGCTGAACAGTCAGGTTGATATTTTTCGAAAAAAAGGGCCAGCCCTTCTGTCACCAGATGAAGCAATTAAACGCGGCGAAATATCCCGCAAGAAATTTTTTGACTCCATAGCCTCAGGGTCTCCACTGCAATCGAAGCAAAATATATTACGTAACTCGCGATTCTACAGGCATATTTCCACCGCCTGCCGGTTTCAGCCATTTCTCCAGCGAATCCCAGCCTTGATGTTGTCTTCCTTGTTGATAATACTATTGGAACGTTATTGGAACGTTATTGGAACGTTTTGGAACGTTAGTTCCTTATTGGACGATGTGGTTGGGAAGTTAGCCGGCAAAAAACGTCCGGACCAAGAGTAAGCATTTAAGTATACTATATTCGAAATTAAACCTTAACAATAAATAATTAAAGTTCAATTTCGAATGTAGTATATTTATATTTAAGACCTTTTGTCTTCTCAAAATGTCTATCAAAATGCGTTGAGAGGTTTTTATGTATAGTTTATTCGAAATTAAACCTTAACTCGCTTAATTAAGCATTAAATTTCGAATGTACATAGTATGTGGAACGTTGAGAGGTATTCAGAGAGAGAAGAAACGAAATGTCAGATGAGTGAGATGACGCATCTAAGAAGCTTTTGAAAGAATCCTTTAGGTGACTCGAAAATACGAATGACTTTTTTAAAATTTTGGTTACAGTTTCCTGTTTTGTGATCCTAGGGAGCCCCAGATATCGATTTTGAACGAAGTCGGTTCAATAACAAGGAATTTCAAAATGGCGCTGACTTTTTTAAATTAATATTTATGTAATAAGGAACTACGTTCCTATCTGGTGTGCCACGACACCACACGTCTTTTTTTATTTATTTATATTAATTTATTCTGCATTCCAGTGTATACAATTTTTGCATTTAGATCATATTATGATCATATGAAATCCCGTTGGGGTATATAATATTGCACATTAGGGAGACGGGCACCGTATTAATCTTCAAAAGAGTCATTCGTAAGATTTTTGTTCGGAAGGAAACTTTTACACACTACTAATATAATGCCTGCCTAGTATATGATATCCTACTCTTCAAAATCAATTAAACGAATGGGTCGTGCAAAGTCTTCACAGACAGACAGACACGACAGACAGTTTGAACAGTGGGGAATTTCGTATTCCTTGCTATGGGTTATAGTTTCAGGAGAGATTATTTTCCAAATAATAATTTTGCGAGCTATTCATAATAATTTTGTAAACAAATAATATTGAAATACGATTTCGGTTTTTACCAATGGAAAACTTGATGCGTAATTATTATATATATAGTTATATATTAATATAATATATAATTAGACTTTATTTTTCTTTTGTGTACAAAATCGATAAATATTTCAGGCTTCTCAGGTAGGTAAGTAAGAAGCCCATCCGAAATCCTCAACATTAGCTAGTAGTATGTGAGGAAAATAAAATCTGTGACGTAATAACTTGTACAGTTTGACCCTCATTACGTTATGTTATTGGTTCGACCCCGGGTTATAACTATGTTAGGGTAAGCGAGTGTGTGGACCATGCGGCGTAGGGCACACCTGAACTGACCCGCGCATAAAAGAGTAACAAACCGAACCATCAAATTTTATGGTTAACAACAACCTGTATTTATGGTAATGTGTAAAAATATTTCTTTTAATAACTGGTTTTCGCTTCACTAACATCATGGTAATGGTAATGAAATGGTAGGAATGTAGGTAATGGTAGGAAACGCGTGATTAATCCGCAGCCTACATAATATTATTATGTTATATTTTTTTCAAATCGGTTCATTTTAAGAACTCCTTGTACCGTTTATTATATGAGAATGAACGAACGTGGGTTTTGTCTGAAGGCTGTTCCAGAATATATTTTTATTGACAGGCGGTATGACTTCGCCAGAAGGGTCCATGTAAGGCTTTGTGGTATTTAAAATCAAAATCGGTTGAGAAATCTTGGAAAAATCGGTAAACATTTTTAAAAAAATGCACCGAATTGAGAATTTTCTCTTTTTCGGAAGTCGCTTAAAAGTGAAAATCATATAGATAAAGCTGCAATCAGAAGCTTTTTAAAATTAAAAAAATTTTACTATATGTAATTGCCAGGTCATATCGACATTACATCATTTCCGTATACGTTTACCGTCTAATCGGATTGCATGATTCCTGAAACAGCCTTGGTATTTCAAATATTCATTTCACATTTCAATTTCGGATTTTTCTCTCTGAAAATTGAATTTGCTGCTCAAAATATTGAGATGATAAAAATTACTTAAGTTAGTATATTATTGACATTTTCTACTGGCTGCGAAGGATTTTCACATCAGATTAGAGGGTTGTTATTGCGTCTGCTAATGAAAATCTACGCTGTTATAAGGGTATATCATGTTTGTATTTGATTAAAAAGGAATTTAGACATGTATTTGTATATAATGTATGTGTGTCACAGCCCTTTCAAAAATATATGAGAAGAGTACCAACTTTTTAAATGTACTTAGTTGGTACTCTAAGAACCTGCTAAGGCATTATCGTCATCATCGCTATCGTTATCATCACGATCATTATCATCATCGTCATCGTTACAATATTCACTGGCCTTTTCTGAGCCTTTAGTCAGAATGAGAAAGGTTTACTATAAACAAACAGAGATATATTATTTAAAATTTGAAAAAAAAGTCTAAGATTGCTACCTATCTCTGGAACGTGAAAAAGCAGAAAGAAAAAGCGATAAAAAGGTTGGTTTACTAACGTATGTGATTTCTCGTTGCATAAAAATTGAATAGAAATAAGTTTTTGTAAACATTTTCCAAAATTCAGATCGTAAATGATTATATAAAAAAAAAACTAGCGTGACTACGGAAAGCTGTTTGTTCTGACACGCACTTGACCAGTTATTTCTTATAGAACACCAGGGTCACGATAAAACATAACAATAACAAACGTGAGCTAAAAGAAGCCTTGTTTCATTTCACCCTAAAAATACATAAGACAACTTGAAATGTTGCTATAATGTCTGAAGAGTACAAAACAAAGCGAACTAACTAATGTTTTAATAATTCATGAGTCTTGACCCCGATACTGTGTAAGTTCTACGAAATTTCGCCTGGGTTTTATTATGGACGAAGTCAAACAGTTTCGTTCGAGAATTTCTATTTTGATGTATGGCAAATGGTAGTTTCCAAATTGCTCTCTGGAAGTTATAGTGTAACTTATTAGGGTATATCGTCAAGTAATTACACCATATTTGATTGTAAGTTAATCGATTTATCGATCATAATAGCTAACTCATATCTGCTAGCTTTGCCATTAAGTACTTATTAATTAAAATAACCAACATTTTCCATTGCAAATAAGCATCAAGTTAGTGTTAAGTCGGTTCGCACTAGAGTCCAATCTTGGGCTATTAAGACTAAATTTTTGAAATTGCAAATGTTGCAAACAATTTTAGTCATTATCATACAGATCAAGCCAAATCTTTGAGATAGCATGCATCGGTGAAATTTAGGTAGCGATGGTAGGTTTTTTTATTTACAAAATCACAATTTGCACACACATAAGAAAAAAGACACTAGGGTCCGGATGTCTGCGAATCGTCCGAGTTGGCGGGAAACGATGTTTTATCCAGTGGCGCTAGTATGTGCGGATCCATATAAAAGTGAGTTATACGGAATTTTTGTCCGTCAGACAATTTTTTTGTCCAGGGGCACTTTATTTAGGGAGTTTTTTCTTTGAAAACAACAACTCTTTTGTTTACAGCCGTTAGGAAAAAAGCACGTTTCGCACCAAACCGAGCATGTCTAACCAGATATTGATAGAAACCCTTACACTATGTAAATAAATAATAATAATTTATGATTTGTTGACTGTGGGTTGACAGGTTGTTAGCGTACAATAAATATTATACTACGCTTGACGTTGAGAAATTACAGTTCGCTGGTTATCTTTTAACTGGACTGTGTTAATATTTATTTCGAACAAAAAATAAATAATGCATAAGTTCAATCAAAATATTGACAGGGTAAAGGTGAGAATAAAAAGGCTCTTTTATAATTTGGGTTAGTATGCGCAAAGGCTTTTATTTTCTGTCAGAAAAATGCCCATCTTCCGGATTTTCAAAAATCATCGTCGTCATTCACTTACTGCCAGCCACCAATAGGGGTGAAAACCACTCAATCAAATCAGCATAACTTAAAAACGCTCAACTATTAAGGAAGTTTATATGAAATTTATAGTTGTGACGTCATCAATCGAGTCAACACATTCTAATCCTCATTATCTGTAGTTAAGGGTTGACGCTTGCTAGATACCAACTTATGTTTATCACAGCACAGGAATACCTAGGTATAAAAAGGAAATAAAAATACAACACATTAGAAAACCATTTTATTTTAAAAAAACAAACGTACTTACTTAGTACAATAAAATTTCCTAACTTATTCGATTGAAAATAACACAATGATGCAACATTAGCCATACATGAAATCTGATATGAAAACATTGAAATATAATATTAATAACTTACTAGAAGGGACTTTGTAAACGTGGCATCACCACATCTGTAGGAAAAAAATTGTATTGAATATTTTTATTATGATAGTATTTGTTCTGATATTTTTCAGCAAGGCTATACTAGCCGTATTGCGAGAGCTATTTTTAAAGTAACGTATGACTTCAACTTCCTTTGACGCTAAAATATCGTCATAATTTTTGGTTGTTTACTATGATGACTTGATGATAAAAGATAATTCTTATTATGTCACATGGCGAGTAATTACTAATACCAAAAACCGTAAAAAGTTTCCATTTAAACAAGGGGGATATTTTCACAATGTCTCTTCTAGCACAAAAAACTCAATGAACATGTTTCGTATTCACAATACATTCATGATATAATATTGTAATTGAACAGTTAAATCTCTTAATAACATTCAATCGCCTTATTATGTATGCTTTCAACCTTATCACAGTAATTAATATTTATAAAACATTTTATACATACTGAAAAAATCAGCGTTACTGGCGCTCCATTTTGTGTTAGAGTCGCCGAGTCTTTCGGCCGAATACTTACTGAAACAGTAATATACGCGCTCCAAACGCTAATAACTGTCTTTGATATTTTATTAATATTACTGATAACACCACCTTTATACAGGTTATTTAATTTAGGCTTATAATAATTAAGCTTATTCAGCTTGATTCACCTTTTCTATATAAAATTGCTGTTATTTAAACGCGTACGCCTCCATTCAGCTACATTATAAAGCTAATGGATGCGTAAGAATAGAAAATGTCAGTTTTTGCTTAATAGCAGAATAGAGCCGAATGAATTCCTGTGTTATTCCAAGTCTCCAAGTAGTCGGCCGGTTGACTCGTTTCTACATTTTATTTTTAAGTTTTGTACAAATAGTGTATTTGCCACAAAAAAGATATTTCTATTTTATAATACAAGAAATTATACATGAAGTAGGTAAATAATAATTTTCGGTAAACAAAACAATTATAATTTTATATAATTCCATAAAGTGATGGCGCGCACACTTGGCGTCAGGAAAAAACGTCGTTTCCATCCTATCCAGTCGGTAGTGTATTTTTACAGAAAGACAGTGTTATAATTTTTAAAAACTTCCCAATGAAAACTTTTAATGAAAGGACACTATTAGCAGTTTAAACTTATAAAAACAAATATATACATATGCCGATATTCTTTACTAAATAATATTATATGTAACACGGTAAAACTTTTAATATTGGTTTCATTATATCAATCCGAATTTGTGGCAGCATCGCATTGAAAAATCCATCTGCATTTGAGTTAATTAAATTAAATTTTATGAATACACTAGCTGATGCCCGCGACTACGTCCGCGTGGATTGAGGTTTTTTGGTTCCCGCGCGAACTCCTTAGTTTTCCGGGATATAAAGTAGCCTATGTGTTATTCCAGACTATAATCTATCTCTGTGCCAAATTTCATCCAGATCCGTTCAGCTGTTCGGGCGTGATTGAGTAACAAACATTCATCCATACATCCATCCAAACTTTCGCATTTATAATATTTATATTTGATTTTTTAACAACGAGTAGAAAATATTTAACGGGTCTTTTATATTTTCATTGATATAGAGAGGCTATTAATGACTTTTGTCTTTCTAAATAGTGTGTTGCTTCAGCATTGCGTAGATAGTTTTAAAATTGTGCCTCGCTGTTTCATAAAAAAAATATAGCAGCTTTCTAGCAGATGAATTTACAAACGATATACTGTTAAAATGTACGCAGACCTTAATCTCCTTCAAAAATACACGAAAACTTTAATTTGTTATTCAAAATGAAAATAAACATGTGTACCTATTATTCTAGAAAATAATACTATACTGAGACAATAAAATATAGCTTACAAAAAAATTAAGTAAACTTATTTATTAATCAATAAAGATAAAAAATAAATAAAAACCACCACTGAAAATAATAATAAAACATAATATTAACAAGTATTGTTAAGTATTATCAAGTTGAAAAATGTAGTTCGTCACTATTCGAGCCTAACTTAAATACCTACACAAAACGTATGTTTAACCGGACATAATAATATTATGAATATTGTTACAAGTAACACAAAACACACAAATAAACAACTACTGAAAATGGCAGTAGTTTTTTATAATAGTTTTATTTAACAGGAATAATATTTACATCCGCATACAAGTTACATTTCACTATCTATAATACAGGGTTGTTTTTTTAAATATAATACTTTAGAAAAAGTTTTAAAAGCCAACTATTTACAAATCGACTATTAAACTTGAAAATGGCTGACACGATTAATAATACACGGTTTCCAACCACCGATACACGGGAAATGTATTTTGGCAGTTACAATGGCCGAAGTCCATAAAATAGCTCGGAGTTATAATGAATGGGCTTTGGTCAATGAACAGCATACTATGGTTAGAAATATAGTTTATTGGAAATTAGTTTGTTTTTAGCTAACCTGTGTGCTATGAACAAGTACTTTTAGTGCCAAAAGTTTATTTATAAAAGTTTATTTCAATAATTTATTGTTACTCTGATATATTTTTCAGATCATTTTAGAGTAGGTAATCTGCTCCATGTTTAAAAATGTGTTATTGCAAAACTTATAAAAAATTTGAAGAACACAAAATGTGTAAATTTATTCTGCGTACTTACGCAGAATAAATTTACACATTTTGTGTTCACTTGTAATTTACATATTTCGCGTCCCAGGACTCCTTGGAGATAAAATTTACGAGTGAGCTCTATCCTCTGCTCTGAGCCGTAAGTTTAAACTAAGTTTTAGAGTTTAAGTTAATACGGGTTACTTAGAATTAAACCACTTATAATAAATTATTATGCCTAGCAAGAATAGATAAAATGTTTTGCCTATTCGGATCAACGTAACGTCATAACATTGCATAAAAAATCGGTCTAGTGCGAGTCAAACTCGCGCACGAAGGGTTCCGTACCAACACAAAATATTCATTCTTTTAGTAAATAAAAAGAAAGATGTCACAACAACTATGAGTACGGAACCCTAATCAGTGATTTTCGGATTTTTTCCTATACTTCTAAAAATCTTATCCAACTGTTCCTTTTAGAATTTTGATTATATATTTCCAAAGATGGTATCAACCGAAAGTGGTTGGAAACCGTTCTCACAAAACGTAGGTATTTTTTATATTGTCGTTATGCTCCTCCAGGATTCATTTTAGAAACTGTAATACCTATATATAAATTATTTACAGTCTTCATTATTTGCTTATGTTTAATCTTTAAGAACTATCATGGGTATTGGAATGTAATTTTATCTAAAAATATTTTTTTCAGTTGATTAGGATTTTTAATAATAATATTAAATAAAAAATCAAATTCAAAATATCAATGAATTAAAAAGCTTCATAGCAATATTATTAGGCCTTAAATGTTACACGCTATAGATGACACTCACAGTCTGACTGGAATTAAATCTCAAAAGAAGTTTCGGCACTGAGGATAAAGTGAACTGTGGCATAACGTTCAAAGGCTCGATTGCCAGAGTAACGCAAGGTTGAAATTCGGCCGGTTCCGTAATTTTTTATATGAATAAAATATTTTGGAAATTCCTCCATGTGTACATAAAAACACTAATGACTAATTAAATAACAACTTGAAATATAATTTCCCTTTTTTGAGATTACCACGTCCATTTTCTGTTATCATTTTTGAAGTTAGGCCACTTGCGCTTCCGGCAAAAACCACAAAATATGATATTGTATTTCATTTCGATGCGTCATGATACTGAAAAAATTACCACTGAAAAGGATTTATTGTATTGAAACTGGACTGTATTTTGTATTTATTGTGTGACATTCTGATTTAATAAAAGAAAAATACCCATTTAAAATGTTGTAATTAACTTGCAACGAGGTGACGATTTTATAAAAATACTAGCTGATGCCCGCGACTTCGTCCGTGTGGATTGAGGTTTTTCGGTTCCCGCGGGAACTCTTTAATTTTCCGGGATAAAAAGTAGCCTTTGTGCTATTCCAGACTATAATCTATCTCTGTGCCAAATTTCATCCAGATCCGTTCAGCCGTTGGAGCGTGATTGAGTAACAAACATCCATACATCCATACATCCATACATCCATCCAAACTTTCGCATTTATAATATTTATTAGATTAGATGAATCGTTTATAAAAACGTATTTATATAACAGAATACACATGGCTTTCAGTTATATATTTAAATATTCTTAAAAAAGGCGATCAAAACATAATAAATTATTTTTCCTGAACAGATGCGATTTTATACAATAATATAGCGAAGTGGTATCTTAATTTTAAACAACAAAAAACTTGTAATGTAATATTTTAAATCACCGGTATTACAATATTTGAAATATTTACAAAATTTAAAATATTACGCATAGTTAATTTTTTAGAAATACCTAAAAATGTAAAAAAAATAATCATTGTAGTAGGTATCTATTAGGCCACAACATTTTTTATGCATTTAGTGCCAAATTCCCATGTAAGCACTTAAAGGTTAATAAAATATGAATTCAATATCTATAAATGATGTCTAGTTTCGTTTCGCTCTTCGATGTCTTTCAGGAAATGTATTTTGTCGGATACACGATATCTGCTGGAGAAAACATGAACGTTACTTTCATATGGAATGAATGTATTATGTAAATGTCTGTATTTGAATATTCTCCTTTGAGAATCGGAAAATTTGTGCTACTTATTTATTTCGGGCGACAGGTTTGACTCCGATTTTAACTCAGAAAATAATACATTGAATTATATTTTACGATCACACCTGAACGTAATTCATGATATACGTAATTTAGATTTCTCATCTGGCAGAATACTAAAGGATAAAAGTAGAAGAACAAAATCACATTAGGGACAAAAATGGCTTCCAGATAAAAGACAGGACAATAATTAATCGTTACCAACTGAATCGATCGACGTGAATGTCATCAAAATACTTTTTGCCATTAGTGTAACCGTAACTCCAATAATTAAAACCATCTCAAAGCTAATATTATAAGTTTCTCTTGAAAGCTACCTTTACTGGTATGGATGCAACTCGATTAAACTATATATTTTGATTCCACAATAAATTTGAACTGGATTGGTTGTGGTATATAAAACTGAAACCTCTGTATCTACTTTACATAAAATCTATAATAATAGAACAATATCCTTGCGTGAAATAGATGACAATAATAACAAATATAATAGGTTTAGTGAAGGGTGTGTGTATTTTTAGCTAAAAACTTACTTTGAACGCTTTTTTCTCCTCACTGTGATCGATGGCGTAGTTTCAATACAGAGCAACATCAGTCGCGTGCTGCATGGATACCTGTGTAATAATGAAGCAGTTTTCATAAGAAAAGAAGTATTTTCCGCACTCGTTTGGTTTTGGGCTCATGATATATTCATCAAAGTAGTTTAAATGGTTATTGTAGTTTAATTGGTCACAGGCATATTCGTAGAATTTCGTCCTTAGCTCATTTCTCAGTTTGCAATTTGGCTGAATGCAAAGCCAAATTCCTTATTTATTAAAGTTAACTTGCCCCAGCTTCGCCAGAGTGAAATTTCTGAAAATCCTTTCTCTACGTTAATCTTACTGTTTAAATCTCAAATTCTCAGCACCAATGGTTTAAGTGTTGGCATTAATATTTAAAAACTAGACTAGCTTGTGCCCGCGACTTCGTCCGCGTGGACTACACAAGTTTCAAACCCCTGTTTTACCCCCTTAGGGGTTGAATTTTCGAAAATCCTTTCTGAGCGGATGTCTACGTCATTTTAGCTATCTGCATGCCAAATTTCAGCCCGATCCGTCCAGTGGTTTGTGCGTTGATAGATCAGTCAGTCAGTAAGTCAGCCAGTCACCTGTCCCTTATAAATAATATTTTAGATGATTCGTTTAGTAAAATATTTTTATAGTTATTTTAATAATGATACTTACATAATTTTTGTATTGACTGAAAATCAGTTCGTTGCCAAAAACGTAATATTTAATTCCATTAAATAAAATAAAAAAAAATCTTTGTGAAATTATATGAATTTCACTGACACAGAGATAATAATATAAAGTGAAGAAAATAAGAACAGTACACATTTTTTGAGATAAAATATTGGTTCATTCATAAAAAATGTACTGAGCAAAATATATCAGATGACCCAAATACCTTCGGGTCGCAGAACTCGCAGAATCGTCCATGGATATTTTTCTGCTATACAGGTTGTTATTTTAAAAGCGGTCAGTGAAGTATAAATAGAAACTTAGTCCTATAGATAGGTCAAACAAAGAGGCAAAAACATAATATCGTCAATTTTCGAGTAACGAAAATCTGAAATTAAAGTCTTACTAACATTATAAATGCGAAAGTGTGTCTGTTTCTTAGTTTATTGGTTTTTGATTTGTCCTTCAATGACGTAACAACAGAGCGACGGATCGACTGATCGGATGATTTTTTGCGTGGGTATAGTTTTTGGGTGGGGTTTTGGGTACTTTTTATCCCGGAAAATTAAGGAGTTCCCGTGGGAATCAAAAAAAAGTATTCCACGCGGATGAAGTCGCGGGCATTAGCTAGTCTTTAATAAAATTCGTACTTTAAAAAAGCATCAGATAATCTGATTTTACTAGCGCTAGCTCAAAAAGCTAGTAGAAAAAAAACAAGTTTCTTAACTGAAATTAAGTTAAGTTTTTTGTTTTTTAACACATTTTGAAATCTAATATACGAGTAGCAGTTAATCGCTACCTCTAACTGTTTTGTTTTAAAATCACTGGTCACTTTCAAAACAGCCTGTATAAATCTAGTTAATATAGGTTTATGGCTGATCGCTGGTTTGGCTGAAGTACATTTCAAAGATGAGTCCGGTACTGTTCCAATTGGCTATCGGAGTATTAGTTCGAGACTTATATATCGTAACCTACTTGTAGGATATCTAATAACTTGAAGATGAACAGATATTTAGGATTGCATCCAACAAAAAAGATTGGCGTTGCTTCAATTACTTCTTCTTACATTCTTCAAATACCAACTTCCCGTGGTCATCGCTTCAGTTGGTTAGAGGTCATTCCACACTGTGATCATGTCTATACCTACTTCTGAATACATAGTATTTGCCCTTACAACTATTGGCTTTTTGATAAACATGGCCTGCCCCTGCCATTTCAGCGAGTTTATCCGAGTTACTTTGTTTCTCCATAGGATTTTCGCACTAGTAATGAAAGGAGGAATTTAATATAATAAGAGAAACTCACGTCTCCTGATCAAGGAGTTTGTTGGAGCGCAGTGACGAAGCAAGCCCAAACTTCTCATGGCTGCCGCTATGCCAGGAGTCGCAGAACAAATCCATTGTCGGGTCGCCGCTAGGGTTAGCGCCATGCCATACAGCTTTTGTGGGCCTTTTCAAGTAAGAATAAGAAAAAACTGGTGTAAATTAATCAAACAAGGTAAGTTATTACACGTCTAATAACATGCAATGTAATTGATAAGTTTTGCATCAGTAAATCTCGTTAACACAACATAAGGCTAACTAAGAATGACTAATGGGAAAAAAGAAATTAGAATTACAGTACATAATAATTTGAGGTGAAGATTCGTTTCTATATTAGACTAAACTTAAATTATTAAAATAATATGATAATAGAATATAAAAACAAAATGCTTACCACCAGGAGTCCGTCATGACATTTTTCCCATTGAAGCTGTATATATTGGGAGCGTGCGCAAATAAAGCTCCCGATCCATCGAACATTTCGTTCCAAGAGTTGAAGAGGATATCTCCTCGAATGTTCACCACTGGTATCTCGCGATTCACCCAGCTCACGATGTTTTCAATTTTTTGCACCCTATATAAAAATATAACCTACAATTTTCTTAAATTATAACATCTGTAAACCTTAATATCTAAGGAAAACAAAAAAACCTTGATAAATTATATTATGATAGATACGATACGTAGCCTCAAAAAAAAAAAGTTTTCCAATACCTATATTTTCCTAGACTGCACTTTTATAAATTTGTACGGTCCACTATTCATTTTTCGATTTGATAACAACGTCCTACATGAAGCATGGTATATCTGATACCAATATACTAGTACCTACGCATAAAAAAATATTAACGGAAACGGTATGTCATGAAATGTGTACCTGATATCGCGGTTGCGGACAACCAAAAAGGAAATGGCCCTTCACCATAATATTATATACCTGCAATACCTATTGACTCTCTATTTTTATCCTCTCGAGTCGGTAAACGGTAAGGGTCGAAAAACGGTATGAATATGTAGCAAAATCAAGAAAGGAAAAATCTTAATCCGATATAAATAAAAGCAAAGTCGCACAAGTTATGCAGACAAAACTAGCGAGGAAGCTATGCTGATTGCGTTTAGACTTCACCCAACCGCATCTCAGTTTATTTTTTGGAAATTCGCACTCTACAAAATAGCAAACGAATACGAACTTTTGGCAAAGTAGGTGTAAAATAGTATAAAATAAAGAGCCTTTGTGATCTTCAGGATTAAAAAAACACCTATACCTCTTTAAGGCATAAGATGGTGTTTAAAAAGTACTGTTTTATTATGATTTTTGCGTCAAAAATTTGTTTCGATAAAATAAAGAATTAAGAAAATCATATTTTTTTCATTATGAAATCACAACAGCGACGTAAAAAATAAAACAAAACACGCATTGTTTTGTTCGTTAATCAAAGCAACGTACCTGGAAGAGATAAACGCTCTGAAGGTTCCTTTGTAACCACTTTTTTCAGCCTGCCTGTTGCAATCGTAGTTGACACTGCTCATTCCATGTAAATCCCCCGTGTGCGGCTCGTTAAGCGCCACTAGACGTAGCTGTTCGAATAGCAATAAGTAAATAACAAATAAAAAGCCAAATATTCCCATTCCCTTGATAACTGATTTACGATTCAAAAGATTTAGTTTAGAAATTGTTATTTTTGTTAGATGAAACCATGTTGAAACAAAGTAGATAAGTAATTTGTATTTCTGTTATTCAAATAGCAAATTTTATAATTATTACAATTTGAAAAAATTAACATTAAAAAATCCGTCAAATATAGAAACATAGCAAAAGTTTATCATCATCATCAACTAAACCTATCGCCAGCCCACTACATTGAGATTAGGTCTCAGAATGAGAAAGTTTTAGCCTATAGTCCACAACGCTGGCTAAGCGTGGATTTGCTGAAGTCACACATCCTTTAGAACTTAACTAAGAAGGATTCTCAGTCATTCCGCATTAAATTGAATTGAACGCACATCCATACTTCCCTATGTACTAATATTATAAATGCGAAAGTGTGTCTGTCTGTCTGTCTGCTACGCTTTCACGGCTTATCCTTTCAACCGATTTTGATGAAATTTGGTACAAAGGCAGTTTGTATCCCGGGGAAGGACATAGGGTATTTTCTATCCCGGAAAATTAAAGAGTTCCCGCGGGAATAAAAAATCCTAATCCACGCGGATGAAGTCGCGGGAATCATCGAGTAAGTTAATCAAAATAAATTGAACTTAACCATTTCCTACGCCCCTTCCTCCTCAGATGTATTCTAGATTTAACCAATAATCTCCAACTAGTACTTACAACCGGCCTGCTTTCGGGAGAGTTTTTACGGTGCACCAAACTAGACGTTTGCAAAGTTGTCAAAGTCGCAGCACCACCAGCAGCAATTTGTATCTTCAGGAATGAGCCCATCTGTTTAGGAAGTAAAAACCAAAATATTAATACGAAATAAGTAAATTAAAATTTAAAAGTCACTTTTTAATTTACGAAAATCCTTTCTTAAATGATAATAGGTATCTGTGTGCCAAATTTCAGCCCAATTCGTCCAGTGGTTTAAGCTGTGCGCTGATATATATCATACTAATATTATAAATGCGAAAGTGTGTTTGTTTGTTGGTTTGTTGGTTTATTGGTTTGTTGGTTTGTCTTTCAATCACGCCGCAACGGAGTCACGGATCGACGTGATTTTTGGCATGGGTATAGTTGAGGACCTGGAGAGCGACATAGGCTACCTACTTATTATCCCGTAAAATTAAGGAGTTCCCGCGGGAATCAAAAAAACTTTAAACACGCGGACGAAGTCGTGGGCATCAGCTAGTAGAATATAAATTCTAACATTGGTTGGAGGAACTGATACATGATATTCAACCTCAAACAGCTGAACAGAGCAATCAAACATAATTCATTTCGACACTTTCAAATACAAAACCGCATTTTAAACGGTCTATCCCTTTAGGCACCACGATGTCAGTCCATACTTCCATACTGGACGAAGTCGCAGGCATCATCTAGTTTATTAAAAAGAAACCTGGAAAAATACCTAATGATTGCCATTACCGGATTAAAAAAATAATCTTTTTAAAATCAGTATTATAAATATCAAGCTGTCTCCGCGTGAAAGGAAAAATCTCGGAGAGATAAGCAATATATTTCCCTGACAACCTAAAGTCGCGTCATTGCTATCACATTTTCCATAAGGCGGAAGCGGAATTTTAAATTTAAGATTTTCTTTTCACAACCACGGATCCTCCAGATGAATTTTCTGTTGAAAGCCGTGTAATAAAGAAAACACCTTGCGGGAAAAAATATGACAAAGCAAACGAAGGTTTAATTATGAAAATAAAATTGTTTTCGCCGTAGTACCTATTTAATTTACTGCTGGCGCTATTATGAACTGGTATTCCAATTACCCGGCCACAACTGCGTATTAATTACATATTAAAACCGCTGTGTAGCTTTCGCTGAGGATATTACTTATTGAAATATACACTCATAAGCGAAAATATAGAATCATACAGAAACCAGCATAGTGGAAATTTTATGCAGTCTTAGGATAGGCATCATAATCTGTGTTGTATACTAAAAACAGTAGAATGTTATTAAGTTTTCTGTTACAAAATGTCTTAGGTATAATTTTTTTTTTTAAATTATTAACAGAGAGGTGACTATGGTGACGTAGCAAACGTAGCAGAGAACGATGCTAAGCGCAAGTGTGTGAGTTTGCTTCGAACATTCAAAAGCTTGTCGGTTCCATAGAACATTCTCTGCAGCGGTCAATGACTTCGACTCTGCTTTGACCAATATGAGTATGAAACGACGAGTCAAAATTATCAAATTAAAATATAATATGTTACGTCACCTTTACGACATAATTTTCTCACAAAAAAGAGAATTCCTGGCTTAAACATTGACTGACCTATGAACGCCAAGACCGAACCCTTTGAACTAGAAAGCTGTAACTTTTCACAGAGTTTCCCCTATTAATATGAATAAGTTATAAAGCTGTTATGGTTTGAAATTACCACTGGATAGAAGCTGCAAATCGTCACTTGTAATGAATTTATAGTCCTAGAACTAATCAGAAGTAGATATTTCCAAGTGCGTGTACTTACTTACGATACTTACCGAAACATACTGCCAGCCCAAGTTGACTCTAACTAACAAAGCTTGCTCCTGGATGACGTATGCTAATGTCCCACGTGGGCTGTTTGTTCCAAGCTAGACCAAAACAAAATATTTAAAAGTTGTGACTTTTGAGGCCAGAGTAAGGCATCGCATCAGGGACACCCGCAAGTAAACCTAGGAAAATACGCTATGTCTATCCAATGAGGTGCTGATTAGTTTGATTCACTGTTTATCATGAAAGTTTCCATAACAAGTACTTAGCTTCACACAAAATTATATCGGTGTTACATATTTTGATAATTGAATTATTCTTATATCTTTTAGACTGAGATTTGCAGAATTATAGGTATAGAATTTACTTAGTGACAGATTAAGATTTCAGGACTTACCCGTGCTAATGATTCTGTTGATTTGAACAAAACCGTTCCGACTAAAGTTCTCCCATCTTCTTCATCGTCGAATTCAACGTTCTCATTGATCGAATCTTGTGGATCTCGCAAAACTGTTTCATAAAAAAGTTTCATAAATTAATTTAAGTCAAGAAGAGAAGTCTTAGATTTATGTAGATCAAATCAGGTTTGGTTTTAAGCCCATATTATTATTATAGAAATGGTTACATGCGAACACATACTCGTATTAAAAGTTATTTAAAGTCTCAATCAAGTAATAAAGGCGTCCATAATATTACGGTACTAAACTTGCAAAGCAAATCTCATTAATATTACGTTATTGAAAACACCCAACCTAATTAATAATAATAAATACCTTGTAATTATATGTTGCCACTAGTGATACTGTTTAGTAAGTTTAACAATAACTTCGGTTTTATTAAAAATAACCTTTACATATTATAATAAATTATTAGCTTCACTAAAACTCACAAGAGTTTATGTGGACGTTGCACTTATAGTTTTGGGTTACAATGTAAACTTAAAGTTAACAAGACCTGCAAATGTTCTTCTTAAGAGGCATTTAATTAATCAGGTGGTAAACTTGCAGTTAAAACACCATAACTTAATATACGCAAGCTTTCCTAAGAGTTTGCTGAAGTAATTTGTTTAACTATTACGAAACTAAATAAATTATGGTAATTACTTTGTTCAAAGTTATTAAACTAACAAAGTGAAGAAGGTTGCAGTCTGCTGTAAGTTTGTTAGTTTGTTTTTACTCACCAAATTGTTCTTGCCTGTACTGCATTAAGTTATTCAAGTTTCTAAGGATTTGTAGCGGATCTCGAGGTTTGCCTGTTGGAATGGAAAACAGTTACGAAAGGGAAACAACAACTTACCTTATCCATTAACCCATCACGCGTCTTGTGAACACCCTTGTATCAACATTCTAGGTGTTCAAAACAAAACGCGTTAATTGGTCGATCAACCATAAAATAATACAAGTATGTCTATTCTATTACGATAGGATAAGAAATCATTAGAATTTAAGTACCCACCCGTGCCAGGTTCATCTCGATTAATCCCAGGGCTATCTGTCAATGTGTCGCTAGTAACTTCGTTAGCAGATCCGGGGGGTCCTGGCGGTCCCGGGGGCCCTGGCGGACCCGGGACAGGTACGTACTGCGTACTAGAGGAGGGTGGGCCGGCCGGACCCGGTGGTCCTTGGGGCCCGTCCTTCCCCGGTGGACCCGGTGTCCCGTCGTACCCTCGATCGCCTTTCTCACCTTTTACCTTCAGCAAAATTAATGATCAAAGTAATTTTCCATTACACTTCGTATTCGTCCTCCGAGATTAGCATGATATACTTGTAGTACCGTGTACGAACGGCCACTTTCACACGTTAGTTGAGGTAGCTGGAAATAAAAACAAACGCTCCCTCTTACCGGCCGATAGCAGGCCGCTATATATAGGCCCCACTCCTGCACAACTAGCCATTCGTGTTTTCGTGCTCAGCCACTTCGCACGTCCGCAAATTCGGTGAGTTTTTATTTTATTTTTAAATTATTAAATTAAAAATTAATATTTTTATTATTTATTTTTGTGATATAAACGTAAGTGATTTCGGAAATTTGAAATTAAACCGATCACGTAAACGTTATCACCGAATAAGTTTGTCATCGAGTTTTTTGGAGTCTTCTACACCATCGAGCTTTTGTTTTTGAAGTCTTCTACACTGCTTGTCATCGAGTTCTTTGGAGTCACTGCAATCGCCAACACTGCCACCATCGAGTCGCAACATTGCTCGTCAGCCAACTTTCTAATAATGTGTGTTTGCGCATAGGATTTTTTTTTAGATATATACCTAAACTCAAACCGAAATTCAATTAATGTTTCTTACTCAAATAGACTTTTACAAGTCCTTTTTGAGTCGTCGAGTGGAATCTTTCACTGGTTCGGAATAACATTCCTACAGAAAAGAATCAGCAAGAAAGTCTGTTAAAATCTACCTGTCTAGACGTGGATATTATGAAATCTTAGCAAATCGGATTGCCTATGGCTGCCTATTGAAGTGTGTTTTCGCATGCAATCTCTTGCCTACAAAATAATAGACTTACAATAAGTCGTAGGCGAGGCCCCCCAGGCATTGCTCAAATTTGAAGTACGTTTTCGCGTGCAATTTAATGCCTACAAAATAATAGATTTACAATAAGTCGTGGGCGAAAGCCCTCAGGCATTGCTCAATTTGAAGTACGTTTTCGCGTGCAATCTCATGCCTACAAAATGATAGACTTACAATAAGTCGTGGGCGAAAGCCCTCAGGCATTGCTCAATTTGAAGTACGTTTTCGCGTGCAATCTCATGCCTACAAAATGATAGACTTACAATGAGTCGTGGGCGAAAGCCCTCAGGCATTGCTCAATTTGAAGTACGTTTTCGCGTGCAATCTCATGCCTAATAGACTTACAATAAGTCGGAGTACGTTTTCGCGTGCAAACTCATGCCTACAAAATGATAGACTTACAATGAGTCGTAGGCGGGGGCCCTCAGGCATTGCTCAATTTGAAGTACGTTTCAATTTGGAGTACGTTTTCGCGTGCAATCTCATGCCTTCAAAGTAATAGACTTGCAATGAGTCGTGGGCGAAAGCCCTCAGGCATTTCTCAAATTTGAAGTACGTTTCAATTTGGAGTACGTTTTCGCGTGCAATCACATGCCTACAAAGTAATAGACTTACAATGAGTCGTGGGCGAAAGCCCTCAGGCATTGCTCAATTTTGAAGTATATTTTCGCGTGCAATCTCATGCCTACAAAGTAATGGACTGGCAATGGGTCATGAGCGGGGGCTCTCAGGCGTTGTTCAATTTTGAAGTGTTTTTTTTTCGTACACGATTATATATTATGAAATTATGCCTGTATTGCGTTGATTGTTTGAACTAACTATTGCAAAATCTATTTTTGAGAAGTGCGTCCTTTTACGCACTTTATTGGCACACCTTTTTTCGTACGACGAAAGTGCGCGCGCACGTGCTTGAATCTCAAAGCATCTTCGATCAGGTGCGAAAACTTATCCAAGCATTCATGTTGCCATAATATGCTTCACTATTGGGACTGCGTTCTAATGAACAATAATGAATGACTAATGTCATGAAGACCAACGATCTTACCTGCCCTGGGAGAAGTCATGATGACGCAGGCGCAAGTCCCGCCTTCACTCCCGAATCCCGACAGCAAGACGCCTTCGAGTTTTTTGTTATGATGTTTTGAGCATAGCTACTACAGCAGAGCTTTATAAAACGATACGGATCGTCGGATACAGCATCTATTAATGGACGCACGACACTTTAATTACGACATACAGCGATTCTTTAACAAGACGTTTAATTGTCCTCAGGATTAGTTATTGCATATTAAAACTAATTCTTATTATTTAGCAAGAATCTTTCAGAAACTTACAAAGATGCTAAGGCGATAATTAAATAGAGCGCAGAGTCGAAACAGCCTCAAGCCCAAACCGCAAAGGAAGTTTTAAATCAACAGACCTGTTATGCGAGCATTTCGGCTAAGGACTTCTCATCGCAGCCATCGTTGTCCGAGATTAGGAACACTGGTAATTTTTTTTAAAAAATTTGTCAAAATTTTTAAAAAAACAGTGGTCATCCATAACCGATGACCCTACAGTGGTTAGTTGTTTTTTCCTATAGTATTCCTATTTTAAGTGTTTCTTGTTTTGCCTCGAAATTCATTCAAAAGGCAGTCGATGGTTCCTTAGCTATAGGAGCTATATCACAAAGTGAACCTGCAGTACATTAATTTTTGACTGCAGTACTCTTTTTCCGAGTCATACGGCAAGAACATATTTACTTTAATATAAAACAATGAAAAACATTTCAATATTTTTTTTTCTTTATTTGAAGAATTTAGAACAATAATTGTATTAGTGAGAACTGCTATATGACCACAACCAATCAAAAAGATGCTTAGTTTTCGGTCCTAATACATGCAGACCAGAAAGGCAACTAAATTAATTGCGCTTTTGTTTGAATATAGTTTTCCAAATATACGTTCCACAGTTATTTGGTTTATTTAAACCAAACTGCAATATTTTTTTTCTAAAAATTTCCTCGAGGCTAAGAAATTAATGTTACTCCTTTTAATCATAATAATTCTTTAATAATTAATTTTAAAACAAGTAAATAACTTCCGTATAAGGAGTTCCGACACTACCTATAGTTATTGTTCGATGATGATTGATTCTCTTTTTAAAAAGAAATCACAAAACGAACGTCTATATAACATAATATTTCAATGAAAAGAAACAATAAGTTGCCACTGAGCTCCTGCAACTTTATTTTTTGGAATACGTAATTTATTCTTATATACATAATAATATTTTTTTTTTGAACTTTGCTACATTAGTTGGCCTTATTACTTCATCGTGGCCGGCTAAAACAACCAAGTTTTAGAAGGTGTAAATGTTTTAAATTTAAAAAATGGTAATTAAGAAACAACGCATCTATATCCTGTTGTCCTTCAGATTTTGAGCGGCTTAATTCTGTAAACAAAATTGAAATGATGTAGAAATTGTCATAGGATTCTCAACTGCGGGGTTGGGGGCCGCTTGTGGTGAGGAAACTGCTAGCACCCAACGAAATGAGGCATTTCACATTAACCAGTTGGAAATTCTGCCAGCTTACTTCGGTTTCAAGTATTTGTTGAATACTTACACATTTTTTCAAAATCTTTTCAAGATCGCCAATACCATTGCAGTTGGTTTCATAACCTGCATGGCTGGTAGGTACTTCCCCTCTTGAGATGAGCCCACGAGATATATATTGAATAGATGCGATTACAAAGATGTTTGTATTACATATAAACGCTCTAGTCACGATACTAAAGCTATTAGAGAATCAATCCGAAATCGAATCCGACGAATCCGTTCAAAGGTATTTAGTGGGAACTGTCCAAATAATTCGAAAATTCTCCTTTTTGCGTCCCAATGTTATACCAATTATAAAAATTAATATATTTCGTGTAAGAATGACTCAGATGCGTACGCCATTAATGCGTTCATGGGTTTCAATCTCTTGCGTTTCCACTCTTCGGTATTATCAAGAAAACACAAGTAAAGTTCATAATTTTTGTTCCTTTATAGCCTACCATCATATCGCATATTTAATGGTTTACTTGCTGTAATTTGTCTTCGGACCCACTGGTCCACTGGTCTTTGAACCATCTGACGTGGTTATATATATACATAAGTATATATATATTTTTATTTTTATTTTATTTATTTTTTTCTTTCTCTCTCGTTCCTGCAGCCGCAAATTACACCTCACATACCCTGGTTGGAACTACTGCTGGCTGCTCGCCGGTAGTCTTTATTGATAAGAGATTTCCCACTCTCATCTATAGAAATGATGAATACCTTTCAGTCAGTTTTATTTCTGTCCTTCTGTAAATTCATTTAAACAACACGATAGTTGATCAATTAAGTTGTTTCAATTCGGCAATCAATACTATACATCTCTTCCATGGATGTTCTTTATTGATAAGAGATTTCCCACTCTCATCTATAGAAATGATGAATACCTTTCAGTCAGTTTTATTTCTGTCCTTCTGTAAATTCATTTAAACAACACGATAGTTGATCAATTAAGTTGTTTCAATTCGGCAATCAATACTATACATCTCTTCCATGGATGTCTTCAGCAAGCATTAATTCAATTGAATTTGAGTTGTTGAAATTTATCACAACTTTACCAATAGTTGTAGATCTCGTAATATTAGAGATACGTGATCTCTAAGTATAATATGCAGTTTCATTGAAAAAATTGAACATAGGTACTATAAATAGAATTTCTAAATTTTTTTTTTTCAAATTCATACTGACTTTCTATGCTAAAATGTAACATCACTTGAGATCCTTGAAATGCATTAATTTTTTTTTTTTTTTTTGTGTTTTGTTTTTCTCAATCAATGATCTGATGAAATTTCAACTATAAAAGAACTTTTGAAGCATTAAATAATTTTATGAGCTTCAAGAACATTACATAGAATGCAAAAGTTTTTCAAAATTGTAATACTTAATAATAATATATAACATAGAACTTTCCTTCGAAATTTCTCGTCAATCAAAATTTTTAATTTTTAATTAAAACTTTCTGAACAGGTTTCTTCCGTATATAATACAATTTTTACATTATCGTAAGTGTAACCCTCAATAGTTATCTTGACAAAATTAAACACCTTCGACACATTTCCTCAATACAGCGCGGCCTCAAGAGCCCGCCATATCCACAAGAATATTTTAGTTGCAGTCACTTGGCATATCCACAGACTGGTCCTTGTTTTTGCCCAAAGTACACGACACTAAGTAGTTGCTCGAATACTTTTGAAATTATAATTTTCCTTATCAAAAATTCAGATTGTTGAGTTGACTCATTCCTTACAAATACTATGATCCTGTAATAATAAAATCGAGCATTATAAAAAACAAAGTTATACAGTACCTCGTAAATATCTATCAAAATAAATAAAATTGTTCATTAAATAAGAACATAATCATTATTATGTATTAAATATGATATACCTGATGGTTAAAGTGCGTTTTTCGCATAATAACTACGAGTAAGACCTGTTTTCATGACAAGTCTCTCAATATCTACAAGTATATCATGCTAATCTCGGAGGACGAATACGAAGTGTAATTAATGATTAAACGAACTTACCTGTAAGTGAAGTTCGATCATAATTATACGAGTATTCGTCCGAAGAGATTAGCATCCCACCCTCCCACGGGTTACCCCAGTGTCATGAAAAGGTCAAATTTCAAATTCAAGGTTAAATTTGTAATATATATGTGTTTATGAAAGTGTAAAAAAAAAAAAAAAAGGTCAAGCTCCGAACTAAATGACTAGTTGTGCAGGAGTGGGGCCTATACAACGTGTTTATAAGCAATTCCTATAACTTCGAGGTATTGAGCAGACCACTTATAAGAATCGAACTGCATAAGAAATATTTTTTAATATTTAAAAAAAAAAAAACACAGTTTTCATACAAAGTAATTCAAATATTTCCGACTATTTATGTTATACACACCTTTATGTAAAAAGCGACAACGTCGCAACATTTTTACTAAGGGATTGCGGTGCGCCTTTGCTATTTTTAACAATATCGAGATAGGAGAACCTTACTGATGGACTTAATTTTTTACCTAATTACCCAGTTATGAACTTTAGGGACTACGGTTAGGAATAGAATTTGTCTACGAGCTTGGGTTCCGGTTCGAATACCAAACAAGGGATTAAACGAAAAGTAGTTAAGTAAGTTTAGTAGTATTACAAAACATAAAAGCGAAATATTAATTAGGTAGGAACTTGCTGACCTACGTTTGCGCAGTCAAAAAAATTGACGGAATTGTACCTACTATTGACTTGTGGTGTGTATGTTTTTAATTTCGAGTATGGTAAATACGCCGGTATTTAAGCTTGAGTGAATTTAAATCGTATTTAATTTCGAGTCAGCATTTTTTACTTAGGTATAATACCTACCTTTTATGAATAGCGGTGTAGTCTTTTTATTATCAGGTAGTAGATTTTCAATATCGCCAAACTGTAAACTGTAAAAGATAAATCTGAGGAAAATTTATGTTTTATCGTTTGCGGCAAGACTTTATCGATGCCGACAAGATAGCTTCTACTGGCACATCACTAGTTACACCGTAGGATATTATTCAATGATTTAAGTTTGGCAACGTCGCAAAAACAAGGATGCGGCATATGGGAAACAATTTTGGATCTATTTATAAAAGAAAAATTATTTTCTCCGAAAATATCCATTTTAGAACACATGTTCCTTAGCCATTTTTGATTACTTTTCGTTAAGGAATCTAACCCTAGAGTTATAGGAATTGCTCATAAACACGTTGTATATAGCGGCCTGCTATCGGCCGGTAAGAGGGAGCGTTTGTTTTTATTTCCAGCTACCTCAACTAACGTGTGAAAGTGGCCGTTCGTACACGGTACTACAAGTATATCATGCTAATCTCTTCGGACGAATACTCGTATAATTATGATCGAACTTCACTTACAGGTAAGTTCGTTTAATCATTAATTATATGTGTAGGTATTTTTATTTGAGTTTGGAAAAAAGGCTTGAACAGACAAAGTGGCCATTTCACGACAAAATCTTATATTTCTGTAATAATATTCTTTATGCCACTGCAAGTTAGCCCTTGACTGCGATCGCACCTCGTGGTAGGTAAGTGATGATACAGTCTAAAATGTTACAGGGTTAACCTGTTAGGAGTATGACATAGTTATGTTAAATCCATACTAGGGATATGGGATCGGTTAGGTTAGCTAAAAACCTGACTCAGCTTTCACAAGACAAATTCCAATCGTACAGGCAACATTGTCGTGCCTTTCTTTTCAGTAACATCTTGGTTACCTTTTCAAGGTCCGCTGGTGAAATTCCTGAGTCTCCCTTTTCGCCCTTCGTTCCTGGTGTCCCAGGTGTACCCGCTGCGCCCGGTGGCCCCTGTGAAATGCGAATATTATAATTTTATGGATAATAATTTACTTTCCGTTGAACGATTTAAAATTCAGGGTTTAAAAAAAGTTGTGCCTGCATATACTGCAATTTTTTTTTTATAAAAAGCAAAACTGACTGACTGAAAACTTACCGTCCACCCGGGTAACCCAATGTCACCAGAGGGTCCATTCGTGCCAGGCACTCCAGGTGGACCTGGGAGACCTGGCGGCCCTCTTGGACCCGGCGCTCCAGGGTGTCCCCGTTTCCCTCTTGGACCAGTTTCGCCTTTTTCACCCTTTACAGACAAAAACTAATTTTTAATTGCATTAATGTAAAGTTTGTTGATTTGAAAGTGGGTAGAGCATATGTTAATACGCGCTTTTAACATGCGAACCTTGGGAGGCATTTAAGAAATCACTCGAATCCATTAAAATGTTGTTTTGTACCATGTACTGCATGTTATTTGCTATAAGTCTAGTTTACTTATCTATCATTGATCATAAGCGATTTACATTTATCCCTGAACATCAGATTTCCTAAAATAGGCAAAAATTTAGCGAATACACACTACCATACTTTTACTGTTGTTACGTCCTGCATCAGATAATAATGGGATCTCTAACAAATTAAAAATATATATAACTTATTAGATAGAGATTTCATGGAAAAGAAAATATATTGAGAATTCTATTGTAGGCTCTGTAAGAGATTGTTTAGAGTAGCCATATTTCTAAATATCTCCCGAGATACGAAGGCACATAGAGAAAAACGAGGGATGAATTCGTAATATAAAAAACTCGATTCAGGCATACCATAACTAAACCAAATTTAAGGTCTTTCTTTGAAATAATAGCAATCTTAACATAACATTTTGTCCGCGACTTTTGTCGCTTTTTTCGTTTGGCTGTCTCTAGGTATGTTATTATTATTATTTATTGAATACATCATCATACATCAATAAAGATTATTTTGATATTTCATAGTGGTTATTTTTAATGCATTTTATTTCAGCTTTCGGTAGAGTCAGCTTTCCGAACCGGTGTAGAGTCTTAACGTATCATAAGTGGCACAAGTTGTCCTACATTAAATAAATAAATCATTTATCATTTATCAACATTAGTGCATCTGGTAACTACGCCTGCAATTTTTACAATGAAAATGAAACTGAAAATATTTATTCAACTTTAAAGTAAAGTTACAACATGGTTACTTTCATTTTATAAAAAAATTGTTTTTAACAAACTTCCAAAGTACCTGAATCCAGATAGGAAATCAATTAGCTTAACTTGAGTAATTAAACTTCCTACGCCATTTTGCTAGTAAATAGGTCAATCTCAGCTTTTGCAAAACAAATAAAACTTTTTCTCTAGGTAACTATAAATTACTGTTTTTTTTTAACTAGTATGTTGAATAGGTAAATATCATTCTAATATTGTCAATGCGAAAGTGTGTTTGTTTGTTAGTTTGCCCTTCAATCATACTGCAACAGATTTTTTGCGTGGGTATAGTTGTGCTGATCAGAGTAAGAATAGTGTAATAATAGTGTACAAGCAGCTGCTTGAGCTGGCAAGTAGTTCCTTGGACAAAATATAAACAATGACCTCACGCTGAAAATGTACACGAAGTGAAGGGTACAGTGTACACATTTGGCGAGTGTATTGGCCGAACTCAACGTGTTAATAATATATTATGTCCAAAAACTTATTTGGACTCCCTGTGCCGCGCTAAGCTGATGTCGATTGAGCGTGCTTTGATTTTGTTTGGACTTAAGGCAGTTTAAATCTATGAGCAGATTTAAACTGCCTTAAAAATCTGTGAGCTTACTTACCTTAGTCATAACTAGAGCTTCTTCACGAGAAATCGCAACTGGTCCAGGTGGTCCAGTTTCACCTTTATTCCCTTTAGGACCAATATCACCCGGTGCTCCTTGCGTACCAGGTAAGCCTGATGGTCCTATGTCACCCCTTTCACCGGGCTTGCCATCGGTTCCAGGGAAACCTTGTGGACCTTCCATACCTCTGCCACCTTTTTCACCCTGGAAAATATGATAACTTAAAAGCTTGATCAGATTTAATGCGAGATGCACGAAAATAACTCGAAATACCATAATGATTATTTCTGACATTCAAGGCAAAAATGAGAGTCTATGCCTTTATTATTGCCATAAGTTCCAGGAACTTTTCGCACTTGGAAATTCTTAAGAGTGCTGAGTTGCTGACAGTCATAAGAAACGCAAGATGCACTAAAATAGCTTAAATTAATGAAATAAGTATCTCTGGCTTCCAAAGCAGACACATGAGTAAAGATTTTATGTGCAGCACATTTTAATTATGTAAGAATAATATACTACTAAAGAATAATACTAAAGAAGTAGTTGAAATTAAGATACTAATTCAAGCCGCCCGCCTAACTGTAAACTCATTATTATGTATGAAAATTACTGTTTTGTTTCCATCTTATCTTAATATAAAACCGCCCGGGAATTGAGCCACTCCGCAAATTGTTGACGTAAAGAAACTCGTGGAGGAAAAAAATTGCTTTAGTGACCATTGATATTACGAAAACAAAAGATAAAGCAATTTGTTTTCGTTACAATGATAAAACTTGTAATAAAATGATTCGGACAAATCATCGTATGCGAAAGACGCAAACAATAACATCAATCATGATTGATGATTGCTAAAAAATGGCCCTCTGTTTGAAAAGATTGAAAACTGATATCCACTTATATACCTATACATACACTCTGAAATTATCAAATCAGTTCAACTTTTTTGCAAATAGCGCCCTTTTTGCAGGTGGTTCTACACGGTAGAATGTTGTTGCTTGGATTTGTAAATATCAATGGTCGTCAGCTTTCTTTCGTCGGATAGGTAATTACCTTTTCACCCTTTTCCCCTCTATCGCCTTTCAGCTTTGCGACTTCCCGAAGCCCTGAAAACATATTATGTCATTTAATATACTTGGTTCACTACTACGAAGTAAAGTGTATGTGATAGTCTAGCTAGATTTTCAAGCATAATAAAAGGTCTTTTTATGCTAATGCTCATTGCTTGTATTATAACTAATGAATTTAAACAAAAAAAATTATAACCGTCCCATTGTCATAAGCATAAGGCATACTAACGGTTCAAAAGAAGTCTTTTTTTTAACCCGACTTCCAAAAATGAGGAGGTTCTCAATTCGGCACGTATTATAAAAAAAAAAGATTTTCATTTGATTCGCAATTATATAAAGCGATATTATCATGGTTGGATGTCTGATGACTTACATATTATTCAGTATCATACGTTAAATTATGACTTTCCCTAAGCAATGTTTTATTAGAGTGAGTTGGAGGAGAAACGGCAATATGTGTATTTCGTAAGTTATGAGTTCTTGCGGTGCGTAAACCACTGCGGTTGAAAATAGATGCTTATGAATATTTATTGAACGAATAATTGCTCGAGAAAGTACGAAGTTCGTAATGAATGAGCAAAGATCAGTCAGCAGGTGGTGTACTGAATAATATATTAATGGATTTAAGTTCCACATCAACTCAAACTTGTAAATACCATGCAAATATTTGTAAAAATTTACGTTTTACGAAACTTTTATACCTTCAATCTATCAACAAATCCGTATTTTCTGATAGATAAATGAAGACATTATAAGCATTTGCTATTTATTTATAACGATTTATAATTAATTAATTATTAATAATTAATTAATTATAATAATTATTATCCGGCCATTCTTTTACAACATTTTAAAAAGCTCTCTGCAAAATATCAGTTTTTTTAGTTCAAAGGCGATGATGAGTTAGAATTATTATTTTTCTATACCTGTTCTTAAAATATCACTTGATAATGAATTATCTGTAATTGTAGCCACTGATGGTGCAGGGAGACCAGGGAGTCCTCGAGTTCCTGCGAATAAATTATAGAATTAAAAATAAATATAATAACTTTTAAATTGCATGGTAAACAATTTAGATAAATCAGAGAATTAATGATGACGTCTCTTATTACAAGATAATCTTTATAGTAATTTATAGTGAATATAATAAAATCAATACAATCCGTAATAATAGCAAAATTGTTCAACAATCGAATGAAAGTGTGCTGAAATTTGAAAATTGCAATAAACGCGTTGTCACAGAAATAATTTGTGCCGGAATCCGTTAAAAGGTATCGAGTGAAGGAATAAAGATTTTTCCGAATAGTCGCTTTAAATACCCAAATTCCTCTTCTTTGCAAATAAATAAAGGGAACAGTGAAACATAAAATTTCATGGTCGAGTTAACTCGGTACCTTTTTCGAAGAGAACGATAAATTTTAATGTAAAAGGAATATAATTTCAAAGATATTATTGTTCTTGGCCATCTTCAATGCAAATAATAGAGTCTCAAAACTTAGTACCGACAAACTGGAAGATTCGACGTTTTTTTGCTAGTCTTTTGTTTCATTAAAGGTTTTGAACTATAATAATCAGTTGGGTATAACGATACACATTACGAGATAAAGTAACAGAATATTCACAGTAACAAAAGTATCAAAGTCGAATAAAAGCGAAACTAATATAGTTTTGGCTGAGACGTCATATTAGGATAATATATAACATACGGACTAACAACCAAAATTAACAATCAATCTACCTATCTGTAATCTTTCGATAATATATGCCTTAGCAACGTTATTATTTGTCAAGAGTGGTATTGTCCTTTTTATAGTATTAATAACAACTTTGCTAAGCAACTTATCGACGGATTACAGATAGACTGATTATTAATTTTGACAGTATGACATCCCAACCACCTAACAATTGATAACAACCTAGCAACTAAAGTATAAAATAATACAGAAATAAACAGACCAACTAAGTCTAAATCAAAAACATATCACTGTGATAATATGGTGTCGCAACATAATCAGGAACGAAGTTTGACCAACCAGAGCTTTATGTATCTTTTCAAGTTACAACAACGCAGTAACTGGTTAACGCCAGTAAAAAAATAAAGAAAATATATGAGAAATTCGGAAAGAACGGTTGATTTAACTTGATACCTTTTTCGCCTTTTTCCGCAGGTCGTCCATGCGCGCCTGGTAAGCCAGGTGTGCCGTCTTTACCCGGCTGTCCACGGTCCCCTTTCGCGCCATGTGGTCCACGTGCTCCCACGTACCCCTATAACACAGTCATAACTAACGAACGGCAAATAATACTCGTATTTCAGGGGATCGAATGGAGTTTATGATGTTACTTTGACGTATATTGATTATGATTTTTTTAGAGCTATAAATTGTCTTGTTGGTGTAATTAGTTATATTTAAAGTGTAATAATTTATTTTAGAAATAAAGTTTGCTGTCTAGAGTTACAATAGTTAAATGCATTAATATAAGTTTACGGTCTTTATCTATATCATTAGCTACAGAACTAAAAAATCCTAGTCTAAAATTGGATGCCTTCAGAGTCCAGACTATGTCCATCATAAAACTCTTGTCAGTTATAAAACATTGTAACTAAACCTATAATAGAACCAAGGCGGCGTAGTTTGGGAAGCTCGGTGCCCTTTCCTAATGAGAGAGGCTTTTACAAGTGACTCAGTCAAAAGCTGTTACTGTGTATTTTAATGACCTAGCATTGAGATAGGAATATGATGCTTCTTTGTTATTTCGAGAACTGTTGCCTCTTTATCTTCGAAAAAGGTAAGTTTTCCAATGATTTTTAAGTACCTCGTTATCGTTACTGTTACCTATTAAGTTATTAACTTAGTAAAATAATGTACAAGTACCTCGAGGCTGTCTTGAACTTGCTATCTTAAGGTTCTTTCATATTTTTTGCAAAATGCTTTAGATACTTCTTCGATAAAATTCGAATGCTTTATTACTACCAATTTATTCCATACATTTTATAATTTTTTGATATATTTTTTTCAAAGAGATGTAAAAAATTACGCCGTAATTATTAAGCACAGCTTGGTAACTTTGTCTGTGCGAGTGCGAGTGGCGGAGGCGTAAATGTTTTGTAAAAAATCTAAATAATCATAATATCATAATAATAAAACAAAAAAAAATCGAGCACGTCAGATTTTCAGAGAAGATGTTAAGAGGACCCAAAGGAAGCTCCTATTCAAAAGATTCATGATTCTGACGTAACGCTAAGTCACTGCGGTTTTTTGAAAATGCAAAGAAAAATTGCCATTTTGAAATACTCGAGCGCGTCATATTATCTTACAGACCCTTAATCTGACGATTATCTCGCCAAATTTTCTTAATCAGATGATTTGAAAAAAAAACATAGACGCTGCCCCCACCGGTGAAAGGATATACATCATATTATAACCTTTTTTTTGTTTCTACCATCTAATCTTCAAATTCCATTAGGTGTCCACGACGCTTGAGTAAATCCACATTTAGCATCATTGCCTCCCCTACCATAGATTATGTATTTTGACAAATGATTGACACAAATATTTAATATTGAAAGGTATAATATATTAATAATTATTATTAATAATGTTTTGATTTAGCCCTTTTGATCCGATTTGATTATTGATATAATAATTAGAAATTCAATAAACATAGGTCACCTGACTTGAAACAGATACCATAATATAATATTTTTAAATTATCATTTGAAAATTATCATTTATAATTTTAATAATTAGTGTCCCCCTAAACGTTGAAGATTTAATAACAAGCAAGCTATCTGTAAGTAGCTTATAATTTGTACCAATTAAAATATACCTAGTTAATTACACGAGTCCGGTACGGAATATTCTACTTTGTCTTTATTCCTTTGGTTCTGTTATTTACCTTATTCGTTGACTTTGCTTAGCATAAACTCGATTGAAAACATCGATTTAACATTTTTAGTTCACTAGCTGTTTGGCGCGACTTGGGCCGCATAGAATTAAGTTTTCAAAGGTTCTTTCTCGTTGTGAGTTGTCGGTCTCGCAGAATATAAAACCTGCATAAGCATAACTATCTAAAAACAGTTTAGGCTGTTTTTTTCTTATATAACCTATTCATGTTTTGATCACGATAATTAAGAAACTATGTTAGTAAGATGTTGACATCGTACTTACTTATAATTAATTGGTGCTCATGAGCTTAGTAGTAAGCTTAATTGAAAATGGTTTTAACTCTTAGCAGGGAACAGCTAAATTTAGTTTTTTAGTATTCGTATCCATAGCAATAATATCAGTTAGTCACTATGTCTAAATATATGCAGAAAAAAACCATGAACGTATTTCGAACTTACCCGTTCACCTTTATCGCCTTTGCTACCGTGTAATCCTTTTTCACCTTTATCCCCCTGGTAACCTCTCTCTCCTTGCGGCCCTGGGGGGCCCATTGGACCCCTTTCACCTGAAGGCCCCTGAATCCCACGATCGGTCGTCCCATATAATCCCGTGGACTCCTGCAGCAAAATTCACATTACTTGATTTGGAAATCTTTTAACTATTCCTCTATGTTTTTGAAAATAACTTCACTTAAGATAGATTTAAACCAAAGTATTCTGAAATTATTTTATCCTTCGGAATTCAGGAACACCTATCTAGGTTAAGGAAGTAACTTAGTACGTTTCATATATGTATTATTCGCATTTGTTTTGTACCAAGGAAATCTGAGAAGCAGCTTGTTTGCAGCCCGCTACATTCCTAAGTCTGTTAGGGGTGTGATAATGTAAAAAGCTGTGAATTGGTCCTTAACTGAAGGCCGTATTTCCGTATACAAAAAATAAGAGCACCCTCCATTTTATTCCAATACTGATGATGTCAATTGGGCGAATGGAAATAAATTCAATTTAATCTCGTAAAATCCAAAGGAATCGTTAATATGGAGTGGAAATTCTTTTTTTATTATGCTTAGCTTCTGAGTAGACATTGAGTGAAACGAAGAAAGAATTTCATTAAACATTTCAATGGAATTGATTGAATGGCGGGATCTACACGATTCGGTTTCCGACGTGCGATTGAAGTCAAGGTAAACTATGTGACAGTGCAGTGTAAAGTGTGGCGATAGTGATAGCACTTCGGCCTCTTACCAGAGGATTTAGGCTCTTTACGCACTGCACCTGATCCGAATTCGAGAATTTTTGTTCCGAAGTAGCTGCAGTGTACTATTTGTATGAAGGGATTAGATTCCGATTTACGGATTTCAGATTTTGAACGAAATTCCCAGCGTATTATTATACTAGATCGTCAGTCAAAGAGTGAAAGCAATTGTTATTTCAATTGCGCTACGTGTTCGTCCTTCGGCGAATAGGTATTACACATAATATTCTTAAAGTGCCTTCTTGTCATCAATATTCCGAGCCCAAAACTTCTAACGTATTTGAGAAATTACCCTTGGGACGTGTAATACCCGTCCCTTGAGACCTAAGGGTATTTGTTAGGATATGTGCTTCACATTTTTTTAATGAAATTACTATGTGATTTTCTGAGAACTGACATAATAATATTGTAAGAAAGGCAGATTGTAAATAAACTAAATGACCTACAAACTCTAAAATATTATTAATTATATTTTCAATTTAGGCAATGCCCATCCAGTTTAAAATGCGTCAAAATAAAACTTAAGAACAGAACTTATAGATGGATAAAAATGGAATGCACTATTAGCACATAACACAAAATATAATTAGGTACTAAAAAATATGGGTTGGCATTAAAAGTTGCTCGGGAATCAAAATACAGTACAATATGCAATGTAAATAAAACGTTAACGCTAGTATAAAAGAAAATAAATTACTTTGAAAACACTTAAATGTCGCAGAGCGAGCAAAGGCTCTTTCGTTTATTGCTTTTTTATATCTACCCACATTTGGCTGTAAAAGAAACCGGGATGCTAAGGTCAGGTAATAGTATGTCTTTTTGTCTCAATTATGTCTATAAAATTAGTACTTATTGTAGTATTATCGTAAGTTTAGTTTGTCAAATGTAGAGCAGTAATTTCAATATAGACTTTTGCGCTGCTATGATGATTTAAAATTACTCTTTTTTGTAAAAAAATTAAGAGTACAAGTACAGCTGTTGGTTTCAGTTAACATAAAAACACTGGACTCTAACAAAAGGTTGACTAAAAAACCATTCGTGCGGCAGTTAATAGATATTCTCACTTCTTCTTTTGCACCACCAAATGGATCTTTAAATGACTCACTGTGCAAGTTTGAGTCAGTCTCATCTCATTCTCTTTTTGAAAAAGGTAAATTAAAAAATAATTTTAATTTAACTTTTAAATCAAAAGTTGTTTGTCTAAGTTTTGATATCTTACTATTAAAGCTGACACAGCTGGTCCTGGTGGCCTCGCAGGTCCAGGAGGTCCCTGGATGCCAGGGGTTCCATCAACCCCTGGTTCTCCTTTAGGTCCCGGTTGACCTTCAATACCGGGAGTACCAGTTTCACCTCTCTCCCCTATATCTCCCTTAAGACCTTGAGGACCTGGTGGACCAGGTTCACCCATTTGTCCCTGCGACAAAAAGTTCTCATTGAGTGTGAAAGAAAAAGGTTATAAAACTCAAATTCAAAAGTTTTTTATTCATATTAACTTTTATAAAAAAAATTTTTAATCGTCGAGTGAATCTACCATGAATCTAAAGAAATGTCTGCCAGAGAGCGTATGTCCAGCTGCAATGGACGTCGGTAAATACACTTGACGTCAGAAATCAAAACATAGAGTTAAAAATGGTTTAAAAATCAAGACCCACCGTTTTACCAGGAGCACCAGTTGTTCCATCAGCACCAGTTGGTCCTTGGGGTCCAGGAGGCCCTGTCAGTTCAGGCATGGCTTCCAACATGAGTGAGATATCGTTCACACTGCATTGACATTGGCTGGATAACGCTACCTATCAAAAACAGAATCAAAATTTAAACCTAGAGATATTTTCAAATAGATTTTGGTTAAAATATGAGACACACAATATAAAAAGAGAAAAGGGTTTTTTAAAGCTCCCAACTCCCAAGAAAATTTTGATGATTCGGAATAAAAAGCCAATCATCTTTCTGATGCCTCTGAACCGGATTTAGTCAAAACCACTTGGCCTTGAAAGCATAGCAGACGCAGACAGACAGATACACCTTATTTTATAATATTAATAATGAATTTCCGCTATCAATCAAAACCCTTTTTTTAATGCTCTCCCCTACACATGAGCTTTTAACCTATGATAAGCCTCAGCTTTAATAACTGTTTTAAAAGATGACAGCAGAATCGTATTTTAGCAATATATTTGCAATGATATTATTAAATTTCCATCCTGTTGAAATTAATTGCAAAATTGTAATAAGTAGATGGTTTTTATTCGGCTTATTGTAATTTTGCATTATAAGAGCCATTAGGGAGTATATTTTTATCATACAGATACTACACAAATTCTACTTGACTAAAGAAATTAAATTATAACTTTCGAGATATTTTAATCAAATAATTGCTTGAAACCGCCCATTTAATTAGTTCGTTAAAAAGTTTAGAGACTGTAAAGGACTGTAAAAGTCAATTTTCCGACAACTTACTACAAAGTTCTTAGCATTTTTTATTTTAGCTTTTTTCTTTTTGTACAAAACTTTATTAATGTTTACAGTTTAGCTGTTTGAATTAGAGCTACTTAAACTGGAGGTATTACCGGTTTATTGTTTCAAAGCTAGTGATGTGCAAGTCTAATATTTTAATCGTTAAATAGTTAAATTCAATAAGTCTTAATCTAATAGTTTAACTGATGCATGTGTGATATTCGAAGTATGTGTGATTTTAATTTTATATTTTGAACTACCGAATTGAATATTATTTTGACCAAAAATAAAACCAGTAAGTCTTTCTAACTGGTGCTTATGATGGGGACATATTGTATGCAGAAGAAGAATGATACAGAAACATGGGACTATGTCGTGATCGTCTTCTAGTCAGCAAAAAAATCCAAATCGGTTCAGAAATCTCCGAGAATTCGGGGTCCATAAAAAACTTCTTCTCCTTTTTGCAAATAAATGAAGGAGTTATTATGATAATATCATTATATCTCCAATTTGACTTGGCTCCGTCAATTATTATTACTGATATTACTACTATCAATTATAAGTTGTGAGAGTATTTTCTTATCTCTTCACTTAATCGATTTTATAATCAATTTCAATAATAAATACTTCATAGTAGTAAAATTGAATCGTTAAGCCTTTGCTCATCACTAGTGAGTGTAAGTTTATATCCAGCACGTTTGGCTATCCGTATTCCGTCCCTTTTTGGATGGGCTCATTTTACCCCTACTCAGATAAATCCGTTTTAAAGGAAATGTTATGATCTTATCTTTTATGTAGAACCGGGTAAGCTGCAGGATTAAATGTACTTTGTATCTCTTGTGATAATTTATTTAACTCAGCTTTGGGGTGATGAGAATAGAGATGCAAAAATTTTGAGTTTCATGTTATTTTACTTTAATTAGTATTATTTTCTAGTTGGTAAAAAAGTTATTAATTAAAAATTATCTTTTACAGGCCAGAAAAACAAATGGCATGATATCAGGACGGAAACTTCTTCATATTACAAACATGTCAACTGGCAAGTTTTATTAAATAAATATTGTTGTCATCAATTTCTGAAAGTTTTTAATTTGCACAACTTGACCTGCTACGAGTGTTTAATATACACTTAAAAAGCTGATTTTTGCAAGAAACCTTGGAAATTACTTAACAGACTGGACACTTTTATTTATAGGCCCAGAGTACTAACTATACCGCCTAAAATAGTATATCGTATAATAAAAATGTTAATTTTTTACTTACTGTTTCATCCTTTCCTCCTTTATGTGTATCTGAGAAAAAAATCGTCCCATAGTTAAAAAAGTAAAGAATAAAATGATACAGGTACCTATATATGAGGACAAGACGTACAGTTAATATCGTACATAATCTTTCGCCTAACACTTTTCGAATTTCTATTGTACAAAGCCGCATAAAAAATGACATACAACAGGAAATCAGCTACTAATTATTATTTATGATACAATGTACATACACGGTGATGAATGTGATACAACTGGTAGCCTGTTTTCATCCGGATTTACCTGCAAATAAATAAAATGTGTTAAAATTTTAACAACTTGGTGTTAATTTCCTTGTGTTTCCCTAATCCTAAATTTTTGGTACAGATGTGTACAGCTACAGTGATAAAGCTGCCTTTTGTAGTCTTCTTACATAACTATAGAATGATTTGGGTTCATATTTTTATGCCCGCTTTTTCGTCTGCGTGCGATTTTTAAGATATTCTGACTTGCCGCCGGACTAAGAGATCGACTGGCAAATAAATCAATGTTTGTCACTGGGATACAAGCTATTACTGTAAAAGTTGGCTATGATCGGTTCAACGGCAAGGGCCAAGGCTAGGAAATTATAATAATAGACAGACACACTGTTGCAGTTTATTTTGTTGCTTTAGATAATCTTACATCATTTCGAAATAATAAAAAATTGTGTCTAGATAGACACAATTTTTTATTAAATAGATATTTAAAAGCCCTAATCATACCTGGAACCAGTACTTTAAAGAGTAATATTAGACACTAACCAGATGTGATCCATTATTATTTTAATCTTGGTGGTACCAAGATTACTACAGATTAAAATAATAATATCTGCCGTGGCTTTAATTACACTTGTTCACCAACTTTTGGTCGTAAAAATGAAATATTCGTGGGCTCGTTTCTTTAGTCTTTGGACCAATTAATCTCTGTACTTTAGTATACTAGGCTACTTGTAAAACGTCGTAAATACTAGAGTATTAAAATTTATACCAACTATTTGTAATTTATAATAACTATTTTAAACAACATTGTAATAATTTTACTAACGTAAGCTAAACTATAAATACGGAAAATGCCTGTATAAATGATGTAAAAATGTCACTGTCCAGAGCCGTCCGCATCAGGTGCAATCCATATTTCAATACTAATATTTATATATGTACTTTTTACCCCGGAAAATTTCCTAGGGAAATTTCAAAAACTTAAATCCACTCGCGGGCATTATTTGGAAACAAAATGCTCGTAATGACATCAGGATTTAAGTGATCCATGACCCATCGAAATCAAGAAACTAACACTGAAATTCAGGTCCCGGCGCTTCTGTCACTAGCCCATTGTTGTTGGTGGTAACATACCCTGAGGTAAAGTAATGGGTGGCAGAACCAGTAATTAAAATATTTTTTATTCTTTAAATGCAATCTTCTAAAACCATGTATTTTCGTAACATTTCAAAGATTGGTAAAGTGCTGCGTTAATCCACAATTTTTTTTTTTAAATTAAAAAAGAATTGATAAAGTGAAAAAATTGTTAAAAATAATTGGTAAAGTTCTTTCTTATTAAAAAAATACAAACTTTTTAGGATGCTGACATTTTCTGACATGATAATAGCTTTGACGAGATATTTCTCTCTCAATAGGGATGTTTTAAGTAAACTAAAACAAAAAATGGTTAGGGGCTAACCTATCTAAGCTAACCTTTGGAAGTTAAATGATATGCGAGGCCGGACATAATAGTTATAAGTTGATGTCATAATTGAAAATATTATAATAATTAATAATTCGTCCGCTTTGATTGATGTTTTTAGGTTCCCGCGGACACTCTTTAATTTTCCGGGATAAAAAGTAGCCTATGTTTATATAACGGACTAAAAATCTATCGCTGTGCCAAATGTTATTCAGATTCGTTCAGCCGTTCTGACGTGATTGAGTAACAAACATCCCTCCATTCAAACTTTCGCATTTATAATATTAGTATAAATTAGAATATTAGGTAAGACCATGTGTGAGGTCTAACCATCACATCACACCTACAATTACTGGACACTCTAAATGGCAGTCTCTATCATCAATAGAACATTACCGACATGATATTAAATAATAAATCATAATCGTGTCTCGGCCATCATCGAATTATGCCAGACAGTGACCTAATGATGTTTTTTCGTGCTATGGAACAGTAAATTTTAAGTGAACGATTTGTTTTATGGACATCAGTAATTTGGATGAAATTTGTTTTACATTATTTATTTGCTTTACGTAATCTATCCGTAATTGTTTGTTTATAAAACAACCTCAGTATTGATGATAAACATTTATTTTAACATGTTCATCTAAATTTTATTTTCTAACGTCTGTTTAATTCTATTTATCTTTCATTTCTTCTTTCATTTATTTAGTATGGAGATATGTGTATAGGCATCCATTTGGATGCCTATACACATATGTATGTGTGTATGTAGATGTATGCTAAAGTGTGTTTGTCTGTCTGTCTTCTACGCTTTCACTGCCCATTTCCTCAACTGATTTTTTCGAAATTTGGTACAGAGATAGGTTGTCGCGGGAAAGTACATAGGCTAATTTGTATCCCGGAAAATCTAAGAGTTCCTGCGGGAGTTAAAAAAAACTTAACCCACGTCGATGAAGTCGCGGGCTTCATCAGATAGTTTTAAATATTTCTAATGTGTTTATACAGACAGGATTAATAAACATTTATAATTATTTATTATTTTTATACAGCAGTTAAGTCAATCCCAATAAAGTACACTAGATGATTCCCGCGATTTTGTCCGCGTGGGCTAAGTGTTCAAATTCCTACCTCACCTTACAAATTCTAGGTATTTACTTAATAATTTTAATACCTGATACTATAAATTAGTGATAGTACTATTCAGCACAATGTTAGTCGTGTAAAGATATATACAAAATCCAAACAACACCGTACAAGCCATTATTCTGTTATTCCCCAATTTTTAAGCTGCCAGATTTAAAGTTTGCTAGCAGATGGATATCGAAAATTTCTGCAGGTAGCTATTGCGGGCATCTTTCATATCCAAATTAATCTGATCGCATTCCAGATTACTGTCAAAGGAGATTTCAAGGGTTATCGCCTGCGTTAAATTTTAATATCGCCGTGAAACGTTGACTACCAGTCAAGCGCGGTTTTGCGGGTTTGATAAGCTAAACCAACCCTTTATATCTCCATCATTTTCACGCCATGGCCTTTTCCGTGGTAGGAACACAAAATGTTTGTGTATGAAATATTAATGCTTATTAAAATTTCATGTTATTCATCAAAGATGTTTAGAACATTTTTCAGTGAGCTTCATCAAATTATAAAATATCATTATTTTTCTAAATGCCTCTTGTATTAAGTAAACATAACAAACATCAGAATAGTACGTATACCTACTTGAATTTGCTTCAAAAGACACGTGATTTATTAAAATCCATTGCGATCTCTTTGATTTTCCACGATAAGCAGCCTTTGTCGGCCTTTTCAGGATAAAACCTATTTCTGTTCCAAATATCGGAAAAATCTATTAAATACAGACGGGCAATGAAAAAGTAACACAGAGACAAATAGATACTTTTGCATAAACAATATTAGGTTGGATAATGGATATGGATAATGCTGCTACGTAGTATATAGTACCTAGTAGTCAAGCGCAAGCCTATCTCACAATAAAAAAATAAAAATAAAAAAATATATATAGTTGACACGCTCCAGCTTCGCTAATTTCAGAAATTTATTTCTGTGCTTGAGCCTGAGCTAGTTCGAAGCCTTTTAAAGTAGCCTCGCAGGTGAGGCTTTGTTGTTAAAAATCTGATGGGTAACCTATACATTCCACTTTGTAGCTTAATTCCAATTTTTATGTTAGTACATAGTGACTAATTGAGGTGAGAAATACTAGTTTTTCCTTGAAACTAATTTTTTTATTTGACACAACTACACAATGTACCTTACAGAAAGTAATGAATAGGACAAATAGCCAAAAAGTTCATTACCATCGACCCTGGAAGATTAAATACAAGCAGTCAATTTGGTGAAATGAAACGGAAATTTACTATCAATCACAGAATTCAGAAATGCCTATAGAAGTGAAAAAGAAGCACTAGAAGGGAGGAACAATAGAGAGACAAAGATTTTATCGTCGTGTACAGGTCTAGAGAAACATTGGTGCTCGTTTTGATACGAACAGTCATAATATTTACATGTATTATTATCATTGTGCTACAGTTAGGTGGTAAAGATATGACGTGTTTTCGAAATACATACTTCAGTGTGAATTGCTAAGATTCAGCGATACGTCGTCGATACCATTTCTATTAATACTTTTATCGAAATTCAATGGTTACAACTTACTACCTACTTCCGGATTAGTGACAGCAGATTAATGAAAACGGACAAATAAAATTGGAAAGCAAAAAACGCACCTTTGGAGCACGTCACGCCTACTAAAACTATTGATTTACAAAGCTCTAGAAACAGTCTTACATAATAGTGACCGAAATAATGAAAAGAATGTTATCAATTACTTATTTTAATAGTAATTCCATCACCATAACAAAACTTTGATTATGACGTAGGTATATTGGGGTAAGTCATTTCTAGTAGATCATACTAATATTATAATTGCGAAAGTGTGTTTGTTTGTTGGTTTCTTGGTTTGTTGGTTTGTAAAGTAAAGTCGAGTAAATATTTATTTGTCCTTCAATCACGCCGCAACGGAGCAACGGATCGATATGATTTTTGATATGGGTAGGTATAGTTGAGGGCCTGCAGAGTGATATAGGCTTTTTATCCCGGAAAATTGAGGCGTTCCCGCGGGAATCAAAAAACTTACACCACGCGGACGAAGTCGCGGGCATCAGCTAGTAGAGGTATAAACGATCCCCGACTATGAAGTTTGGATCGCGGTTTGTTTTGGAAGGTATCCGGTAGAAAAGGTGGCACCTCAAATTCGTTAAAGTAAAACTTCATTGTCGGGGATCGTTTATACCTCTATTAGAGACATACATAGAAAAACTTTCAGCTTTAATAAAATAACGAAGGTCTGATCGTCGCGGGATCTTGCTTTATAGGTTTACTGCAGTCATTACATTTGTTTTGACTATTATTTAGACGATGAATTTATTTGGTATATAATGCAGCTATGTTAATAGAATACAGGTACAAGCCACCAGCACGAAACCAAAACAGTCTGCTAGATCATGAATAATTCAGGCGAGAGGAACTCTGCGGTGGATGTGCGAACAATTGAAATTCGTACGCTTTCTTCCTGCTGCTGTTGGAGAATGTATGGAAACACTTTCGGAGACAGCTCCAAAGTATACATACAAGTATTTTACGTTCGCACTGTACACGTCGTTACGTTTTGTGTTTACGTGTACGGAATTTTGAGACAGAATATTATGTTATGACGCTGCTATAACTTCGCCGTGTAAACCTTTTTCACGTGCAGCCTTCAACGTCCCTTGTTTAATATTCAGTTGTTTTATTACACGTAGGTTTTTTTTTATCAAGAAATGCGAATTACTTAACCATATCAAGGATGTGACGACCTCCGGGGTCAATTTGGGAATTTATAATTTCTGAATTTTCCCTGGTCTGGCCTGGTGAGAAAAAAAAAAAAAAAGATGTAAGGTCTGTCCCACCCCTGTGTCTCGGAGTTATGGTATAGACCTGCAAATAATCTCTTTCTCAGATCATGTCGCATTGCAGACCCATTGGATTTGACTATGAAGAGTTATGAGTGAAGAGTGCATCTGTGTTTGCGTGTATTTGTGTTCTATATTTTATTCTAATGTGTGAGCTATATTATTTTAAAGTTTAACAAGAAAGACACAACATGCATCCATTCTCGCAAACTTTCGCGTTTGTTGTTTAAGTAAGATATATATGCTAAGTTAAACCAAAAAATATAAAAACCGGGCAAGTGCGAGTCGGACTCGCGCACCGAGGGTTCCGTACAAACCATTAGTAAGTTTTATGACGTATTAAAAATAAAAATTACGTTTGTTGTATGGGAGCCCCCCTTTAATATTTACTTTATTGATATTTAATTATTTATTTAGAAAGGTAATATACAAGTTAATATTCTGTGAAAATTTGAACCGTCTACCTGTTACCGTTTTTAATATTGAGCAAAAAAAATACGAAAAAAACACGTTTATTGTATGGGGACCCCCCTTAATATATATATATTTTTAACTAGCTGATGCCCGCGACTTCGTCCGCGTGGATTTAGGTTTTTCGGTTCCCGCGGGAACTCTTTAATTTTCCGGGATAAAAAGTAGCCTATGTGCTATTCCAGACTATAATCTATCTCTGTGCCAAATTTCATCCAGATCCGTTCAGCCGTTGGAGCGTGATTGAGTAACAAACATACATCCATACATACATCCATCCATCCAAACTTTCGCATTTATAATATTTATCTGATTTTTAGTATTTGTTGTTATAGCGGCAACGGAAATACATCATTTGTGAAAATTTCAGCTTTCTAGCTATCACGGTTTATGAGATACAGCCTGGAGACAGACAAACAGACAGACAGACAGCGGAGTCTTAGTAATAGGGTCCCGTTTTTACCCTTTGGGTACGGAACCCTAAAAACAGGTGTAATGCTCTACAATCTATCTACTACTAGTTTTAATGGCTATGTAAATAATTCACAAATCGCCCATCTAAAACTTATTTACAGTTATACGATTATCGAAATGAGCTTAACGATTTCGGTCACGAAATTTATTTTCGAAACCATTCGTCAAACCGACACTTTGTGATAAAATATTCATACCCTGTGATTTGTAGGCACAAAAATCGGTAATTTAGCTGTTCGTTTAGCTAAGTTTTGGTTTTCTACACTTATGTTTTTTTTTTATTTGTTGACCTTTCCAACGCAAAAACTTTGAATACTCTGCTATAAGTTGCATTTATTGTAATTTTAATTTTCAACGTGAAATGAATTAAATTGCACTTCCCTTTTTAGATAGCATATTATTAATTGCAATTTACGTTTGTCCGTGTATCCGTTTAGATACGTACTAGCCGATGCCCGCGACTTCGTCCGCGTGGATTTAGGATTTTTGTTCCCGCGGAAATTCTTTAATTTTTCGATAAATGCCTATGTGTTATTTCAGACTATAATATATCTTTGTGCCAAATTTGATCCAGATCCGTTCAGAGGTTCTGGCGTGATTGAGTAACAAACATCCATTCAAACTTTCGCATTTATATAATACTAGCTGATGCCCGCGACTTCCTCCGCGTGGATTGAGGTTTTTTTGTTCCCGTGGGATCTCCTTAGTTTTCCGGGATAAAATTAGCCTATGTGTTATTCCAGACTATAATCTATCTCTGTGCCAAATTTCATCCAAATCCGTTCAGCCGTTCGGGCGTGATTGAGTCCATCCATCCAAACTTTCGCATTATAATATTTATTTGACTAGCTGATGCCCGCGACTTCGTCCGCGAGGATTGAGGTTTTTTGGTTTCCGCGGGAACTCTTCAATTTTACGGGAAAAAATAGCCTATGTGTAATTTCAGACTATAATCTATCTCTGTGCCAAATTGTATCCTGATCCGTTCAGCCATAGTCCAAATCATTTGGAAATTAAAGTGGACAGGCCATGCTTCTCATAGGGGCGATGGCTGTCAGTTATAGAGCCGAAAAGATGAAGCTGTGGAGACCCGATGAGAGTAAGCGTAGGCGCCCTCTCGCACGATAGACCAACGATATAATATAGTTGGCCATAGCCTTCCTTATCCACTTCCTGCCACCTTTTTACATAGAACGTGGCATGAAATGATTGGACTAGGAAGGCTATGGCCAACACAGGACGTCCAAAGACCTTTACTTTTTCACAATTTTCATTTCAAGTAAAATTTGTATGGAACAATAAAACACTTTCAATAAAATAAAGTACGCTCCGAGGTCTGTGGTAAATATAATGAGAACTGGGACAAATTTTATACAATATAACCTAAAACCATAGCTTCAGACATAAAGTGACCTAAGACAAAATATTATAATTTTGTTATTGTACAAATATAAAAATAGACACGGTGAAGGAAAATATCTTTTAGGAAAATTCGTTCTTCATAATGTTCTCGAAGGTGTATGAAGTTTGCTATTCCGTACTTGGCCAGCATGGTGGACTATGGCCAAAACCATTCTCAATCAGATAGATGACTCATGCTCAGTAGTGAGCCGACGGTTGATGATGGTTGATGATGATGACAAAAAATTACCCCGTAAATTAGGTTACTGCATTAGATTAAAAACGTTATGTCAAACTGATTCACGCGTCATTAGCTAAGCTAGGCAACCTAACTATTGGGTAATGAACTTATGGATGATCATTCGGATTCGTTGCATTTTCCAATCTTTTTTTATAGCTTGTTTAGGTAAACTTTTTGTTTTATAATAAACGAATTGTATTAATGAAGGAACTAGAAATTTAATTCGCTATAATCCGCGACAATTATTAAACTTCTAGTTCCTTCATAATCACGGGCTTCCGCAAAATAACGCCTGCTTCTATCCAATATTACTGTAATTGTTTATTATGAATTTTGCATACATCCATTTTTCTTAAATATTTTTGTCTTAGGTCACTCTTTTTCAGAATTTGTTAAATAAAACGTCACCAAGGCTGTCGTTAATCTACTACAATAATTATTCAGGGGTTCATATTTTATGCGTAATAAAGTAATACAGTGTTTATTTTTAAGTTTTATGACGTTATTTTCATTAACATAAAAACGCTGTAAAAGCGCTTTTAATATAAACTATAATAAAACAAAGAACGAAAGTAACGGCCAAACAATTAAGCATAGTTCTTTTTTGTTTTGTTCAAAGCTTCACTACACTTGTAGTTTGTCTTATTTTTTCTTTGTTTCAGCAAATATTCTTTTGCAACATCCAAGGCATTAATTTTTAATTATTCTTGTTTTTATGATGATATTTCGCAAACTGTGTCCAATTAATTTTTATCTTTTAACAGATTAAACAACAGAGGTGATACGTAAGGGGCGTTTAAGCCATTTTATACATTATTATATTATTTATTATTATTTTATTTTTACACATTTTTTTTTTGTATTGAAAATTAGTTTTTCAAAATTCACGTATAATTACAAATGTTTCCTTTGAAAGGCATTGTACATAATATTATTTTTTCAACACACTTGCTCGTAAAGTTGCTATATTTTCTTTAGTCTTACGCCCGGTATGCGATTTATTACACACTAGTTCGTTTTACTTTTCATATCCGCACTAGTGTTTTTCTTATTCCACTTTTTTTTTAATATACGTAAAGAGGTTGTTACCAAAAGATTTGTTATTTTGTAAATAAATATTCAATTAAATTTTTTTTTTAATTTTACAATCTTGAACAAGGAGTGTAATATATAACCTTCTTGTTTACAATATATCAGTGAAAGAAATGCACATTTAAAAAACCTAATAGAGGAAAGTGTACCTTTTAAAAACCTAATAAAGTTTAATATATTGTGGCTGAATGGCGGTGTTCGGTGCCTCTGGACTTAACCTGCGCGCGCATAGTTATTCAACCAAAGATACGGCGCGCGAAAAAATAAACCTCCGCGCCATTTTGTGCAAACATTTGTTCGTTTAAAATTGCTGATTTGTGACTGAAAAATGTCGAGTACAAGTGACGAAGTACAGTTAGATTTGGATACGACGCCACCAGATATTATTATTGAGGCACAAAACGCTAGTGACAGTTTGTTGCCATCAAAATCAAGAGAAAAATACATACGGGCTTACGAAAATTTCATGAAATGGAAATGCGACAAAAAAGCCCAGTCGTTCTCGGAGAACGTGTTTTTGGCTTACTTTAATGAGTTAGCCAACAAATATAAGCCCAACACGCTGTGGTGTATTTATTCCATGTTAAGAAGTATGATTCGGACAAAAAATGGAATCGACATAAAAACTTATACGAATTTGATGGCATTCTTGAAAAGGCGGTCGGATGGCTATATTGGCAGAAAATCTAAAGTATTGTCACCTAATGATGTCGAAAAATTCTTAAATGAAGCCCCAGATAGCCAATATTTAGCAACGAAGGTCAGTAAACTAATACTATCTATTGTAGCTTAAGTTTGTATACGAAACATAGTACCCAAATAAGTATTAAGCATCCACCTATTACCGATATCTAATCAATAAATAGAGTGACAATCGAAAACTACTTATTAAACTAAAATTAACTATAAATTAAATTAAACCTAAAAATCTAAGGCTAAGATTTATTAAAAAATATAAATATAAGTATTTTTTTTTCAGGTTGCATTAATATTTGGAATCCAAGGCGCATGTCGGCGACAAGAGCTTAATAATATTACAACAAACGACATCAAGAATCACGGGGAAATGCTTCTTGTGAAAATCCCAAACACCAAGAACAAAATCCCACGATCGTTCACTATTGACGGTCAATTTTATGATATCGTAAAGAAATATCAAGCTTTGCGTACAAATAAAGCTAAAAGTGACCGTTTTTTTCAAAACTTCCAAAAAGGAAAATGTACATGTCAACCTATAGGTGTTAATAAATTTGGTTCCATGCCAAAAGAAATCGCAAAGTTTCTGGGATTACCGGATGCTAAATGTTACACCGGACACAGTTTTAGTCTTGAACCTCAGCTACATTGCTAGCTGATGCAGGGGCTGATATATTAACATTAAAGCGCCATGGCGGGTGGCGGTCTAATACAGTCGCAGAATCTTATGTTGAGGACTCAATTCAAAACAAAGTTAACATAAGTGCCAAGATAACACAAGCCATCAATTTGGAGCCACCTTCTAAGAAGTTTTGTCCCGAACCGCAACCTTCTACCTCATATGCCAGTGATTTTTGTGTGCCGCCTACTCTGACTAAAGGAGAATTAGAACGCCCATCCACCTCCTATGGGAATGTTTCACTATCTCCAACATTTACAGTTACTCAAGAACACCACAGTAAAAGTTTTAATAATACTATAACACATACTGTGCAACATCCAACAAAAACTGTTGCGTATCATTTTAATAATTGTACTTTCAATAATTGCTTTAATAATTAAAATGTATTTTATACCTACCTAATTGTTTTTTTCCTCGCAAGTGTGTTGAAAAACGTCGTATGATACGCGTGTGCTTTGTTCATTACAGTCTTGGCTCTATTACAGCCCTCGCCTTGCGGCTCGGGCTGTGCAATACCGCCTCGACTGTAATGACCAACTTCGCGCACTTGTATCATAATGTACTATTTCCGTTGTATATCTATACCAGGCCTATAACCAGGCCTTATAAAGGTTTGTGCTTTCTTATTATTATGAATAGTATAGTATTATACCATTAAAGGAAAATGCGAATGTCTGGCTGCCTATTTCCGTCTCACGGCCCTCCGCTTTCGCTGTAAGTACTGTATTATGACGAAAAGAGATAGCTGCCACTACAATCTTTTTTTGTCTCGAAATATTAGTTATTACGGGATTTTTAAATGATGCGACATGATGCGGACAAATATTAATTACTAAAATATTATTAAATCGTATGAAATCTAAAAACAAAACTACTTACAGCTCTATGAGTGACGAAAGACGTCCTCCCTTGTAGCCTCGCGCTGATCTTTGCGGGCGTATCTTCGTCCTCCCTCTTAGGATCGAACCATCCAAACGCTGCTCCGACTACCAACACTGCACCAAGTATCATCAGGGCCATGATGCCACCAATCGCCGCTTTAGTCGTCTGAGATATGACCATAGCCATTTTGTCAAGCACTTATCACCTTTTGCACATCATCACTCATGCCCGTCTATCCGTAGGTACAAGGACAATGGTCTAAAAGATCCAAGCACACGCGAAAAACAGTTCGCGGTGGACAGTTTCGCCCTCGAGAATAATACATTTATGGAACTGTTTAATAGCACACAGGCTAAGTTTACTACATTTTGTTCACTTATTTAATCAAACTTTTTTATAAACTTACTACGCGGACTTCGTTTATTTACTTTTTAATTTACACTGAAAGTTCATTTTATTACAAACATTTTAAATTATAATATTGCCAGTTTCATGGTCGATCAAAAGTCCTTCACAGTCTGGATGAAAAAACTTAAATTATTGGGGCGTAAAGTTCATGGCATGAACCTAGCTACGAATAACAACATTTTCTTAAAACTTTGTGTCGTACAACACCGCTTATGTTTTGTAGAACGCAGCACATAATTTTTTTTCATACAAAACCTATTAGGTACTCACGAACATAAAATTAACCTGTATCTAATGTGACGCTGCTGAATACTACTGATAATAAATGATGTCCACGACTTCGTCCTCGTGGATTAAGGTTTTTTGATTTCCGAAACTCTTTAATTTTCCGGGATAATAAGTGTTTTCAATGAGTTCACTATTCTCAAAGATTTCAAAGTTTGCAAACAAACAATACCGACGTTCACAATTTCAAATTCATCTGCTAAAAATAGTTCACTATTTTTACAAACTTCTGCCGCATGCTGAGTGGGAGGCTTAGCCAGCGTCAAACATTCAATAGAACATCGGGTTTAAAGCCGTATGCGGCGTGAATGCCTAAAAAAAATGTAAATGCTAAAAGTCTGCCCTGAGAAAAAAAACAGAATTGGATACGTTTGAAATAATGCGATTTTATTTTCGAATTAACAAAACATAATATATAATATTCAAAGCTCATAAGCTTGTAAGCTTGTGCGATTTCATATGATTTTACAACGTAAGTTGTAAAATCTCTGAGTCACGATCGTATCACAATCGTCTTTACAATCGTGCATTGTCGAGTCAACATCTCCTGAAGATGCTCCGGTTTCGGAGTGAAACGTACGTTGAGAGTGATTTGGAGGATTTGTGTGGTGTGGTGCGGTGCCGGTGCGAATTGCTGGGTGCTGGTTGTTCGCATGCTATTGGTGAAGGACACGCACTGTACCACATAGATTGGTCTGCTGTGGCGGATTATAGCGAATTAAACTTCTCGTTCATTCGGTGCATAGACTGTCGCGACAGGGCGAAACGTGTCTCCTATACGACGCGGGCGTTTCACGCGGACATTGACTGCTGGTAAATGGTAAAAGGTTCAACAGTGTAGGTATAAATAACCGTCGTATCTGTATTTTCTTGTTATCAGTTTATTAGTTTATCCCACTGACACCAGCGATCTTTTATAGACACAAAAAAAGCTGACAAATAAGAAAGTAGTATCAGCATGGTCGATTCTAGCCATGCGGGTGAGAATATATTACGAGAATCCAGGAAAAAGATCGGTCAACATTGAGCCAATAATTTAGTTTCCTATCGCACCCACCGATCGGCTGAGTTAGATTCGATCGTGTAAACTGTCTATCAAGTTTAATACGTTACTATTTCTTAAATTTGACGCTTCGAATAATAAAGGGCATGATGTTTAGATAGCATGTAAGGATAAAGGCTAAATAGGTTGATAGACAGGGAGCCTGTCTATCAACCTTTTTAGCCTTTATACGTAAAAGCCTTAATAGTCTAAGGAGCGGACCGAAATAAAGATAATTCCACTCGAAGAAACTCAGATGGCAAATCTATATCCTAGTAGAACGTCGTAATTATTGGTCGTCAGGCACTTGTGACACGAACACGAAACGACACGAATTTTACGGCTTAAACTGTTGGCTAACTGTACCTAGTGCTTAATAATAATATTATTATTAAGACGCGAATGTTTAGGCACGCAAATTTTTAGACTATCAATCTCTACGTAAACTGCATAATGGTCCCGACCATTATGCAGTTCATATGCATGCTTCTAACTCTTACAAAATAAGCGGAGGCTAGAAAAAAATAGTCTGTACTCATCTTCTTCGTACGTTTTCAACAAGTTAGGCTATTCATCAAGTAAGAAACTTAATACCACCCGTCCATTGCGAGTTTTATGCAGTCTGAATATGCACAAGTGCTTGTAAGTGCTGAACAGCGCTACTTTTATGAGTAGTTTTCGACTCAGCGGCTAAGTGGAAAACTGCACCACGGTCTGTTGTATAAAGAGTGCTGCAGAGCAAATTTCACAAAAATTTAACCTACGTGACTGGATAAGAGATTATTTAATAAAACTTAAATAAGTGCCTGACAGTAATTTCAAAATAACTAAGTTTAATTTCGTAAATGACTAGGAAAGCCTTTTTTTACCACTACAAGTTAGCCCTTGACTGCGATCACACCTGATGGTAAGTGATGATGCAGTCTAAGATGGTAGCGGGCTGACCTGTTAGGGGCATGGCAGTTATATTAAACCCCTTATTCGGTTACTACACGGCATCGTACCTGAACGCTAAATCGCTTGGCGGCACGTCTTTGACGGTAGGGTGGTAACTAGCCACGGCCGCAGCTACCCACCAGGCCAGACCAGGGACAATTCAGAAATTATAAATTCCTAAATTGACCCTGCCGGGGATTGAACCCGGGACCTCCGCAAGTTAAGATGACAGCGCTACACACTGCGCCACGGAGGTCGTCAAATCGACTGAACGTTAAATCAGTTTCTTTCTCATTTCAAGTCCAACAGTACCTACTAGACTTTTTTTTTAATATACTGGATACCACACGTTTTTAAAACTCATTGCCGTGGCTGTCTATTGGATTATAATATTGTGGTATAGTACAATACAGCTGATCAAATTTAAAAGAGACTGACGTAAAAATGTAGAGAACAAGATAGGAGATACAAGAAGAGTTTTAGCCTCGTTTTTATCCCTTAAAAACCTTTCTACACGCCAGCGAAGACACAGGAATAAGCTAGTCAAACATAGTATATCACGGTATTATAGCTGAATAAACACAATTTGTTCAGAGATAGGATAACGACCGCTTCGGTTCACACTGGGCAATAACTTATTTTGTTATCAGAGCGACCTATCGCTGGAATAATAGATTCGATTTTGCAAACTATCTCTGAAGAGTACAATCTCACTCACTCTCACTCACTTTAACCCATTTCCGGCTCACTGCTGTGCACGAGTCTCTTCTCATAATCATCAGAATGAGAAAGATTTGGTCATAGTCCAAATCTCTAGCCAAATGCGTATTGGCAGACCTTACACATCTTTGAGAACATTATAAGGAACTCTCAGGCATCCAAGTTTTCTCACGATGTTTAGCTTAAAGCAAGAGAACAAACAGTACCTAATGCAATCTTTCATATTATTATGACATTGCTATTTCATTTTGAGTAGTCATTTTTCTTATTATCTTACTTGGTATCAACTAAGTTATTATTCCTTACCAGATAATGCCCGCGACTTCGTCCGCATTGTTTAAGTATTTCTAATTTCCAGGGGAACTCCTTAATTTTCTGGGATTTTTTGGGATGTTGTCCTTCCAAGGGACAACCTTAATACGAGTACAACCAATTTATTACAATGTACCATATTTGTCATCTTATTTGATTTGTATCTTTGTTATATTTTCATTTTAATAATAGGTATTAACAAAAATGAAGTAATACAATACCTACCGAAAGATGTACAAGTATTTCATTTCAATGTTACGTCATTATATTAAGTAAAGTAGGTATTCTGCTTGAGCCAAGCAAAGTAAATAAATAGAGCACATGAAACTTGTTTGTACGTCACAATAATAAGTGCGGGGAGGAGGGAAGGCGACAGCACTCGACGGCTATTCAATGCGGGAACTCGATAACCCAGATATTATTATTATACTATTATACCCGGACACTGTCCACTTAACAAACACTTTTATGTTCTAGGCATAACCGACAGCCCTCTGTGCAGAGCCTGCATGGAGAGCGAGGAGACACCAAGACACGTAGGTACTACTCGAGTGTAGTGCTGTAACCACTCAACGAGAAGCTTACATTGGCTCCCCAGCAACACTCCCGGAAGTCCTCGCCGACCTGGGCGGCCTGCTTGGATTCTGGAGTGAGCTCGGCTGGCTGGAGTGATCCAGCGGGGAGTCGCACCAAAGGTCTCACGCACAACGGGCACTTATGCTTAAGTGCGGAAAAGCCCAGAGAGAGAGAGAGAGAGAGAACCCAGATATTATGAAAAGCTAAACGAATGAGAATAACTAATGACAACGACGCGACGTGTGGGTGCCTGCTTCATCCATACTATAAAAATGAGAAAGGGTTTTTGTGTCTATCAGTCCGTCTGTATATATGTGTATGTTATGAACACCTCCCTGGCGCAATTTTTCCTTGGTCTGGCCTAGTGAAAGTTTTCGGCCGTGGCTAGTTACCACCCACGGTGTATGGTCTGTGTAACCACCCTACCGGCAAAGACGTGCCGCCAAGCGATTTAACATTCCAGTACGATGCCGTGTAGAAACCGATTTAATATAAATCGGTACCTAATTAAATTCATGGCAGTTATATTAAACCCATACCCCTGTATGGGTACTGCCTATTTTAATTGCCTATGATATTTAAGTCTTTGATAACTGCCATGCCCTTAACAGGATATCCCGGTGGCTACCATCCTAGACTGCATCATCACTGTCTGTCTGTCTCTCTACATTCTATTATTATCTATTTTAAAATTCCGAAAATGTCCGTGTCTATCCATCACATTTTTAATTACCGTAGTTCTACAGCCAGAATAGGGAGTTCTCCGTTTCAGTAATAAGAATATTGTCGGCCCAGTTACTGTTGTAGGTATTTCTAATTTAGTTAGGTCGAGGCCGGTCGCAAAGGTTTATTGTGATTACCACTATTCGCAAGTTGTAACACGCGGGCGAATGGTATCGGAATAAAATATACTTTTTCCTTCAGACATTATCTTGGGTATTTTTTCTTTTTATGAACAGAGCAACTGCTGAGTTTATTGCCGGCTTTTCACAATATAATTTTGCTTTCCGAACTGCTGGTAGAGTCAAAACATGACCACCTAACAAACACCTATCCTTTCTAATAAGTATAACCAACAGCACACAATGCAGATTCTGCATGGAGGGTGACAAGACAGAGTGCAGCAGTATATCCACCAACGAGAAGCCTAAATTGACTCTTGATGGCTACCTTCATGAGCGGAAAAGACCCAGAAGAATAAGACGAAAAAGGTTTGCTTTCCGAAGAGTCGATATTCCAGATGAGAAAAGTGTAGTAGTTGTAACCAACCAAAATGATCTTAACAGACTTCATTAATAAACATTCCATCTTAGACTGCATCATCACTTACCATCAGGTGAGATCGCAGTCAAGGTCTAACTTGTAGTGGATAAAAAAGCAACCGCTTGAGATCGCAGTTTTTACTTATCACCGAAATTTAAAAAAAATATGAGCTAATTAAGACTACTATAATTAAACTCTTTTGGTAACGAAGAAACATATTGAGATATCGTCGAGCAAAAGTGACTATCTAAACACGGGATGTAGCTGGCAACATTATTAATCGCTCACCAAGTGATTAGGCGGTTTTTAAGCAGACAACTTTATTAGTGTAGGTAGTGATGTAGCGCTTTCGTATTTATTAGGACTCGAACAAATAAATGAAAGGAGGCTCTTGAGGGCCATTAACTAGGTTCCAGTGGGTAAATCCTATTATCTTGTATTGTTTTTATTAAAGGCTGGCTGAAAGTGTTAGAATTAGTACACGTATTTCTTTACCCTAGTATGTTCTCGGTATTTTAACCAAAGACTGCTTATTTTTCTGCTTATTTGATTGTAGGCTATAGTGTTACTAATTAAAGAGCGATCAAAAAGCGAGCGAGCGAGCGATGTCCGTTAATCGATATATTTGTTTTTTTTTCATTTTTCTTTATCTCATTGGGACTGTCTTTGGTAGAGAGATTAGGTCACCGTTAAGTGTAACATTGCAAATATTGCTTTCTGTGCTTCATAATATTTTTTAAATTAAATATTTGCTTGTATGTTTTTGTGCTTTCTATAACATTACCGGGAATTTTCGATCGTCCCTTGTATACGGAGCGACGTCTTCTATCTAATATTTATAAGCAACTGGCGAGTGGCGACCGCTCGCGGCTTCACTCCCGTGGGAATTTTGAAAAATCTAGTCTTATTCCTTGCAAGCTATTTTTCTAGGTCTAAGGGTTAGGGCTGGGTGTCGATGAGTCAGTTAGTGAGTGAGTGAATCAGAAGTTTTCTTTTAAATGTATGAGATAAACATTTACAAATTACTTTTGAATTGTCAATCTGATGAACCTAAAATTATGCAACGAGACTTTTTGAAATTATGAACTATTTCGATCCGAGTTTATTTGTTTACTAGATGATGCCCGCGACTACATCCGCGTGGATTAAGGTTTTTTGATTCCTGCGTTCCACTCAATTGCCAGGCAATTGCCGGGATAAAAAGTAGCTCATGTCCTACCCCGGGATACAATCTATTCCTGTATCAATTTTCAATAAAATCGGTCGATCGGACCGGTAGACAGACACAGATAGACAGACATACACACTTTTGCATTTATAATATTAGTATGGATTCTAGGCATAAAATAAACAGCCAAATTTGGACCCAGTATAAATTTTAGATGTAGAAAAACAGGTGCAAATGGGCTCTAATACAGAGTAAATAGGATTTTCGCTCAATGTTGATGGACGTAAAGGCAAAGGCCGAACTTTACGAAAACTAGGTTAGGTGGGTCAAAGAGAAATCAGCTGCAGGTTACACAAACTGAATTCGAACAAGATTTTCGAGTGCAATTGACCAGAAATATTAGTATTGGTCTTTTAAAGTATCATTAACATTTAGCTAGATTAGGTGCGTTTTAAGTAATATCACTCGGTTTAACGCTAAAAAAAGATCGTGAAGAAACCTGGATGCCTGAGAGTTCTTCATAATGTGCTATTCCGCACTACGTGGTAGACCAAGGCCTTCACATTTGAGCTCAAAAGAAGCCGGCGGCGGTAAGATGATAATCTATGAAAATAAATATCAATTGCCGTGCGTTAGCCTCGCAAAAACTCAAAAACCGGCCAAGTGCGAGTCGGACTCGCGCACCGAGGGTTCCGTACAAACCAGTAGTAAGTTTTAAATTATTAAAAAAAAAACTACTTACTAGATCTCGTTCAAACCAATTTTCGGTGGAAGTTTGCATGATAATGTACATCATATATTTTTTTTAGTTTTATCATTCTCTTATTTTAGAAGTTACAGGGGGGGGACACACATTTTACCACTTTGGAAGTGTCTCTCGTGCAAACTATTCAGTTTTGAAAAAAATTATATTAAAAACCTCAATATCATTTTTGAAGACCTATCCATAGATACCCCACACGTACGGGTTTGGTGAAAAAAAATTTTTTGAGTTTCAGTTCCAAATATGGGGACCCCCAAAATTTATTGTTTTTTTTCTAGTTTTGTGTGAAAATCTTAATGCGGTTCACAGAATACATCTACTTACCAAGTTTCAACAGTATAGTTCTTATAGTTTCGGAAAAAAGTGGCTGTGACATACGGACGGACACACAGACAGACAGACATGACGAATCTATAAGGGTTCCGTTTTTGCCAAATTTGGCTACGGAACCCTAAAAATGGCTGGACCGATTATGTTGAAATTATTTGTGTGTACTAACAAACACAAAATAATGGGTTCTATTGGGAATCTAAACCATCCCGGCAACCATGAACCACTAGCGTCACGGGATGGTTTAGATTCCCAATTGAACCCAGTAGGGGGCACTGCAATCGGGTTCCAGGTTCAGGGCAAGACAACGTCTGCCAAGCCCTAGTGTGTGATTATAATTATGACGTACTAGCTAATGCCCGCGACTCCATCCACGTGGTTTAAGTTTTTTTGATTCCTTCGGGAACTCGCTAATTTTCCAGGTCACTCTCCAGGTCCTCAACTATGCCAAAAATTACGTCGATCCGTTGCTCCGTTGTGGCGTGATTGAAGGACAAACCAACAAACAAACACACATTCGCATTTATTATATTAGTATGATTGTGATAGATAAACCCCAGATAATGAGAGATTTATTCGACGCCATTGACTGCAAACTTAACTTGCATTTGAATTTTTAATCAAATATTATTGCGGTTACTAAAATTAACTTGCACTTAAACAGTTAAATGGTAACCGTAACACTAATAGTGGAATATTGACACAACGTTTTGGTATACTCGGGATCGGATGAGTCTATTGGGAGCTGATAGCTGGATGCGGTAGACAAATCCCATTAACTTGTGTATTGTTCGTGCTAGGACCCTGTGCGCTATACAGATAGTTTGGGCGGTCGGAATTGAGGCAAAATTGGATTGGTGGAAGCAAAGTTGCGGTGATGGAGGTAATAGTTCAGTGGTTTTGACGTTTGGTCTTCAGCCCCCCAATCATGTAAGGATGACCGATGAAATCGTTAAAAATCTGCGGCGAAGTAAATAAACCATAACTTCATTAAATTAGAGCTCAATTTCGTCTGCCCATTCTTATACGTTTAGGGTATCGTACATACCTAAACGTATAAGAATGGGCAGACGAAATTGAGATGTAATTCAATGCAGTTATGGTTTATTTTACTTTGACAAAAATCTTTAACGTTTGATGGACAATTCTTAGATGATTGGGGCCCTGTTCAGGTGAAAGGTTTGATCTTGGTTTGACTATGTGCGATAAAACCCAGAACAGATAGTATAAAGGGTAATAAATATAGGTTTATCTCTTTTCTTCTTTTGATTACAGTCACTCGAGAGACGAGGATAGAATGCTAACTGTCTTCCTAGTAGCATCTGGATATCTATGAAAGTATAAGCAATTAAATATCACTTGCTATTATAGTGCATAATTTTCTGCTGATTTGATTGTAGGCTACAGTATTACAAAGAAACGATCAAAAAGCGAGCGAGCGAGCGATGTCTGGTAATCGATATTTGGTATTTTTATTTTATTTTCATTTATTTTTTCTCCCATTGGGACTGTCTTTGTAGAGAGTTTGGGTCACCGTTAAGTGTAACATTGCAAATATTGCTTTCTGTGCTTCACAATATTAAAAAAAAAAATTTGCTTGTATAGTTCTTGTGATTTTTATAACATTACCGGGAATTTTTGATCGTCCCTCTGATACTAGGATCCCAGTATAAAGCGAGCTTCACCGAGCTGGTTAATGGATGAAAAGCATTTTATACCAAATTAAATATGTCAATAAATTATAATGCAAAAGCACACATCCCCTTACCTCAAGGCTTAAATATATAATGCTAGATGATGCCCGCGACTTCGTCGGCGTGGATTAGGATTTTTTGATTCCCGCGGGAACCCTTTAGTTTTCCGGGATAAAAAGTAGCCTATGTCCTTCCCCGGGATACCCCCTACCCCTGTACCAAATTTCATCAATATCGGTTGAACGGATGAGCCGTTTTTTTTTTTTTTTAATCGTATGGCAATTAGTACAAATATAAGCGCTTTTATAAAAAGAACGCTTATTTCGCCTGCACGTTCGTCGCTCGTTTAGCACCACCCAGGGGACACGTGCAGGGAGGTAGAAGGTAGTTCCTGCGGACTGAGCGACGGGGCATCCCCCAATTAGTATGGATAGTATTAGTATGGAAGTATGGATATATAAATATATCCATACTATATATTTATATAAAATATATATATATAATATATATATTTATATATTATATAATATATAAATATAATATAATATTTTATATAAATATAATATAATATATTTATATATTTATATATTTAATATAAAATTTATTTAATAGCTATAGTATCGTCTCTTTTGGTAATGATTACTCATTGTACGATGTACGATTTTCGTAATTATGAAGACCACAACACACAGGTCAAAGCGGTCCGTGAAAGCGAGTGTGTATCGCTGACCAAACCTTATTAGTCAGTCTATTGTCCAAGGGCTGACTCTTTCCGGCAATTTAGCTCGAATTAGTAGTAACTGCTGATAGCCAAGCGAGCAAGATTTTTGTATATTTATATTTATTCTTCGATATAGACTTACAAAAGCGCTTACGAAAGTCAGATACTATAATACAATAAATAAAATACGTCTACAAAATATGTCGTGGGATCTATAAACAAGACTGCTCGTGCCTTTTAAATAAATTATGTTTGAAGAATGAAGCGACGAAGTATAATTAATTATTAAAAATTAATGAAGTACCCAAATACCAAATCATTGATTGGATTGGATAGTAGATATTACATTTTTACTAAACAAAGTAAGATCGTAAGTAAAACTTACGAAATTTTCTCGGAATATTCCAAACTAGAATCGAACTCGTCCGGGGTCCTTCCCCGGGATGCAACCTATCTCCGAGGTGGAATAGATGGGCTGTAAAAACGAAGAAAACATGGACACACTTTTGCATCATACTAATATTATAAATGCGAAAGTGTGTTTGTTTGTTGGTTTATTGGTTTGTCCTTCCATCACGCAGCAACGGAGCCACGGATCGACGTGATTTTTGGCATGGGTGTAGTTGAGGACCTGGAGAGTGACATAGGCTACTTTTTATCCCGGAAAATTAGGGAGCGCCCGGGGGAATCAAAAAACTTAAACCACACGGACGAAGTCGCGGGCATCAGTTAGTTTAAAATATTAAGGCCGACTTGCACGACACTACCAAAACTTGTTTAGTTAAATTTTTTGATGCTGTTACTTTTTGATAAGCTTATTCCGGGGTTGACACGAAAAGGACAGATATAGAAAAAACTTAAACACATTTAACAACCTTGTGCCTCACCTTGTGCCAGTGGGCCTGAGTAGGTTACGTTAAAAGTCAGCGGTACGTTTTTAAAAAATATAATTTAAAATGACAAAACCGGAACAATAGTAGGGTTTAGTTCATACAAATATTTTGATATTGAAACTACAATAATTACAAACCAGCAAAAGTTAAATTTGTTCTGAAGAATGAATAGTGGGAAAAGTAAAAATTCATCATACCTTTCTTTAGGTGTCTGAATAAACATTTAATTTCAGCATTCGACGGCAAGTTATTTATGCTTGAAACAATGCAGTGCTTAACTCATTGTTATAAGAAAAAAAAAACAGATCGACTTGAACAATCAGGGCTTTAAAGTTGCTTAAAACGTTTCGAGGAGTTCTCGAAAACGTTTTTAATTCGTAATTGGAAACTTAAGTTGCGAGGTTTTCATTTTCATTCTTTAAGCTTTTAAGCTTGCGCTAAATAGAACTTTTTTGTTTTCTGTGGTGTAATCTATATTTTTATATAAAAACTAGTGTGATTAAATATCTGTTTATTTGAAGACAAACAATTTGGATACGACTTATAGTTTTAAGAACATAATACGATTTTATTCGCAGACTTAATACTAAAAGAATAAAAAAAGCCGCATTAAGAACAATAATTATTAAGCACAGGATTAAATATTAAGAGATCCGCAGGAGAACCATGGTCACTGATTTAGCCTTAACCATCTGTGAGTTGAAGTGGCATTGGCCAGGCTGTGCTTGTTGTTGGAGCGACGGCCGTTGGAGTGGGAAAACTCCAGAGGTGGAGACCGCGTACAAGAAAGCGTCATCTGGATGCCAGTATGAGCCCAGACGAAGCTTATTGCGTACGATGGACCGATGATATTATATAGAGAGTGGCGGAAGGTGCTGGATGAGGAAGCCTGAGTACCGTGTGTACGGCGCTCTTTAGTAGAGGCATAAGTTTAGCAGTGTAATGCCGCTGGCTAACTTCATTTATGTTCTAGTTTGGATTATGTAACAGTCGTTGCGAGAGAAAGAAAGTCCTAGCCGGCGAACTCGTGACATGCTAACCCCACCCCGACAAGGGTTGCTACAATAGTAGTTTGTGATATAAGGGCGGTAAATAGGTTTTTACATACGAGTTGACTAATGTCAGCCCGATGACGCCAGTCGAGGGCTGACCATCGTCACGAGTTTGTTTAAACCTTAACGCCCGTGTATCACACGATATTTTTCAATACATTTGTGAGAAAACTTGACAATAAAACTCGAGTACGTAGGTACAAGGTACTCACTAGAAAATGGTTTCTCACGCCCGTACTTATTTCGAGATTTTTGGCGGCTATTAATAGCGCGATTTTTTTCTCACATCTAAAATACCTAATTGTTGATTTAATTTTATTATTCCACAACACTTAAACCACTCATATTATTTAATAATTTAGAAGAAAAACTCAATGAAACTTCTAAAAATAGCGCGCACAGATTAAAGATTTAGTATCTACGGCGCGTTGTTGTAATGGCTTTTTTTTAATTGGCTTCATGGCTCTAGGTTCTAGCTCTTAACTCCCAACCTGGACTATTCAGCCTTTACTTTTTTGATTTATAAAACTTAAAACAATTTTAAGTAACTAAATTAAATACAATTTTTAATTTCATGAATTAATTTCATCAATCCACATCTAAATGTTATTATTTTTTAAGTTTTCTACATACAAAGTCAATATCATTATGAACCTTCTTTCAAGAAAACTTTTTATTTAGAAGTAAAGTGGCCTTACAAAAATTAAAAAAAAACTGCAAAAAAAATAGCACGAGGGCAGTAAATTCTGCAAAAAAAAAAGCACGAGGGTAGTAAATTTAACTTACAAGCCCTGTTTACTGCCTCTGTAAGTGCATTTTGCGAGCAAGTGTATTGAAAAAAATATTCTAAGCCTCTTATAAATGTACTCTTATGTGTAAAAAAATTAAAAGATGGAGTAGTGGTAAAGTAATACCTACTGTAGTGTCAACGACGCTGAGATGTATCTCATATTATCTCTGCAAAAAGGCAAATTTCCCTTGTTTAAAAGGAGACGTCTGTGTTAGAAAAAATCAAATGGAATTTTATGAAATTTCATTAAGAACTGAATGCATACTAGATTGAGCTGAAAACTTATTGAATCAAAAAAAGCTTATTGAATAAGCAACTATGCGCCATATTGCTCATTGCTGATCGTAGCCTTCCTTACAATTGGAAGAGTTTTCTTGGGAAAATAATGTGACTTTCTTAGCCTTGGCCTGGGTGAGTAAGAAACGCTAATTGGATGACATAGAATTTAACAAGTAGGTAACTAAGAAAATCGGGAAAAATTGTATGGTAAAGAGTTGGCTTCAGCTCTAGGTTGATCTTGGCCTACTTTAAGAAAGAAAGTAGTCTGAAGTCTGAGGTCAGTGGGATGCAGCTGACAATTAAAAATATGATATAATAATTACTGACTTGCTTTAACGGTGAATAATCATGAAAGGTGTGTGTCATCTACCAATCCACACTTTACCAGCATGTTGGATACTGACCTAACTCCTTCTGATTCGAAGAGCAAACTCGTGGATAGTAGTGCACCACGGGATAGTTTACGATGATGATTATGATGAAGAAATAAAAATAAATACAGAAATAGATACATTTTATGTTTATTTCAAAATCATGTCACGTTAAAAGCGTGCTCAGCCTTTGACCACAGCCAATCCGTTATGTAGCTTTTTTCGTTATTTTCATCCCAGTTTATATCTATTCGTAGCCTGGATTAGCTAACAGACATCGTTAGTGATATAGTAATTCCTGACCGACGAACGCGTGACACGCTAACCCCTCTGACGAGGGTAGCTAACAATATTTTAAGCTGCAAATTCAGAAAATATTTTGATCAGATATTGATTTATGATTCATTCACATTAACAAAATAGCATGTCATAGCTGACCAATGTCATCCCATCCTGACGAAAATAAACATTAAAATCGATACGGCTTGGACGGGTTTAGACCATGACAGACATTTACTTAATATTATTATATATTGGTTTAGACCATTTGTTTTGAAAATCATAATATCTGATATTTTGAAAAGAAAATTTTATAAAAAGTATCGTGTTGTAAAATCATAGTAAAGAAAAATTTAAACAATTTTTTTTAAACGTAGATACACACTTGTGTGTGAAGTACATAATTGAGTCTATATAGCAAGTAATTAGTTTTAATTTAAAATCAAGTTTTCACAAACTCTTAATTATTGTGAAGTAAATAAAAGGCAATCTACATAAAAATGATGGCGAATGGTTCTTTCAAGAAAAATGCGTGCGGAATAAATCTAAATAATACCATGCCGGCACAATGGGATCTTCAAAAACTTCCATGGCCGCAAACTAAACTTAATGCAAAGATTAAAGAAGTTTGGGCTTCTTTGGAAAAGAAATCAAATTGACCTTGGCTAAGATCCCGTTATAACGTCGACCCTAATTTAATATCCTTTCAATGAAAATATTGAGCGCTTCTGGATAAATATTGCTTTGTATTTTAAATGCTTGGATATACATTGATAGCTGCTACCCTGACCATAGACAGTTTTTGTTGTACATAATATAACAGCTTGCATGTTAGACGTAGTAGTAGAGCATGTGAACTAGTACTAAAAAACCGGCCAAGTGCGAGTCGGACTCGCGCACCGAGGGTTCCGACAAACCTGTAGTAAGTTTTAAATTATAAAAAAAAAATACGAAAAAAACACGTTTATTGTATGGGGACCCCCCTTAATATATATATTTTTTTAATTTTTAGTATTTGTTGTTATAGCGGCAACGGAAATACATCATTTGTGAAAATTTCAGCTTTCTAGCTATCACGGTTTATGAGATACAGCCTGGAGACAGACAGACAGACAGACAGACAGCGGAGTCTTAGTAATAGGGTCCCGTTTTTACCCTTTGGGTACGGAACCCTAAAAAGTAAAATACGTATTTTACTGCCAGTAAATTTTGTAACGTTGTGCCTAAGGGTAAGTGGCACATGAAAACAAAAGTATTTTTACGTTTAAACTATCGTGGGGTATATTCATTGTACGTGTAACCATAAAATATATTTTTCTCACCTCCGGGCGGAAAGCGTCAATTTTCCTCCCGCTGCGCTAAACGAAAATGCCGCTTTCCGCCTCCGTCGAGGAGAAAAATAGTATACACACCACGGGCAGTAAATAAGAAAGCCTCAGATCACATGTTTATTGACCTCGGCTTCGCCTCGGACAACAATTACATGTGATCTGAGACATTTCTTATTTTACTGCTCTAGATGTGTAATGTACTATTATCTAATATATATAAATCTCGTGTCACAATGTTTGTCCTCAATGGACTTCTAAACCACTTAACCGATTATAATAAAATTCGCACACCATGTGCAGTTCGATCTAACTTGAGAGATAGGAACCGAAAAACCTCAATCCACGCGGACGAAGTCGCGGGAATCAGCTAGTCTATATATATAAAAAATTCAAAGTCCTGACTGACTGACTTATATATCAACGCACAGGCTAAACCGCTGGGGTTAGAAACTTGAAATTTTGACAGTAGGTTCCTTTTGTGACGTAGGCGCTCACTAAGGAAGGATTTTTCAAAATTCCACCCCTAAGGGGGTGAAATAGGGGGTGAAAGTTTGTATGAAAGTCCGTCATTTCTCAAGTTATATCCATGAAACTTGGTATTTGAGCTTCTGGTTTAAAATAAAGAAATATGTGTTTCACAGTTTTTGAAAATTCTACCCCCAAAGGCGCTAAATAGGGGTTGAAAGTTTGTATGAAAGTCCTTCATTTTTCAAGTTATAACCATGAAAGTTGGTATTTGGGGTTCTGGTTTAAAATAAAAAAATACGTGTTTCACAGTTTTTGAAAATTTTATCCCCAAGGACGTTAAATAGAGAGTTTGTCCTTCAATCACGCCGCAACAGAGCAACGGATCAACGTGATTTTTTGCATGCGTATAGTTGAGGACCTGGAGAGTGATATATATATAGGATTTATCCCGGAAAATTAAGGAGTGCCTGTGGGAATTAAAAAAAACTTATGCCACGCGAACGAAGTCGCGAGCAGCCTCTAGTAAAATATAACTATAAAATATATTTTACTAGCTGATGCCCGCGACATCGTCCGCGTGGAACACGTTTTTTAAATTCCCATGGGAACTCCTCAATTTTCCGGAATAAAAAGTAGCCGTCACTCTCCGGTCTTCAACTATACCCATGCAAATAATCACGTCGATCCGTTGCTCCGTTGCAGCGTGATTGAAGGACAAACCAACAAACCAATAAACCAACAAACAAACACACTTTCGCATTTGTAATATTAGTATGATGAAATATATACTCAGCAGCTGACAGACTCAGCTGTCAGTCTGTCAGCTGCCGCGTCGCGCAAACAGGCGCATGAATAATAGGGCCCCTGCTGTTTCGAAACTAATCGGACAATTTCCGACAAAGCACGTGAGTTGTAGCTGGTATATATTTATAAAACAAAAGTATTGTAGTCTCCCGTATGCCAGTTATCCATGATAGTATCGCGCGGTTACTTACACAACAAAATACTGTAGGTATTCAGTATTTTGTACACTAAACCTTTAAGGTAGTCAAACTGTGCAACCAGGCTACCACACATGTTTCAGCATTCGCACAAAATGCACTGCATAGCTTACACCGCCTTGGTTTGAATTACTACAAGCGCTAAAACTCAATCTATCCATGCAAGTAACTCGTACCTGCAAGGCAATAAAGATATTTTTTTGTGTGAAAGGGAATAAAATAATATCTTCGGTAAACATTTATAATGCATATAAATTGAAATATAAACAAAGTAATGAGGAAAATCAGGGCATAATAACGAATTCACAGCCCGTCTCCACCATGTTGATTCGTGCGTAACATATTGGGTGCGTATATTTTACAAAATACAAGCTTGGAATAGGAAGATACGTTCTATAATAATTGTGAGAGCGGCAGGCTATAAGATTATAATGAAGCTTTCCCCTTTTTCGTAAATTGTATAAGATATTTGGAGAAAATAATTTGATTGATGCCAATCAAGGTAGGGGCCTTACCTACTACCACCATCCACTTACCATCGCTTAAAGCAGAATTATTATAATACTAGATGATGCGCGCGACTTCGTCCGCGTTTTTATTCCGTAAAATTAAGGAGTTCCCGTGGTAATTGAAAAAACTTAATTCACACGGATGAAGTCGCGGGCATCATCTAGTATTTAATAAATTGCCGGCTGAATCAATATGGATTTCTATGTCATTTTGAGTTTATTAGGATACCTTTCCAACAGAGATATTGTACTAAGTTGCTAAGCTACGGATGTGTCAAACCCACCAATAGCAGCTTTTGATTACCTTAGCACTCTAGAGAGTGAACACTCTTACTTGATCTAACAAACTCCCATACACAGTCTTTACTTTTTTGGGAGTTAGAGGCGAAATTATAATTTTGAACCTTGTAATTTTGCAAGTAAAGGTTTTATTTATTTATTTACTAGCTGATGCCCGCGACTTCGTCTGCGTAGAATAAGTTATGATTCCTACGGGAACTCCTTAATTTTCCGGGATAAAAAGTAGCCTATGTCACTCTCCAGGTCCTCAACAGCTATACCCATGCAAAAAATCACGTCCATCCGTTGCTCTGTTGCAGCTTGATTAAATGACAAACCAACAAACAAACACACTTTCGCATTTATAATATTAGTAAGTATGATTTATCTAAGCGCTCGTATTGATGGGTTACTTATTAGGCACCAAGAATTGTGGTGGACATAACATTTTAGTTGAGAAACTTTGGCTGAAACAACATTCCGTGGTAAACTGATGTTATGTGAAAAACTTTTCGCTTAAAGGTTGCCAACTTGGAAACGTATCGAAAACTTGAAATACATTTTATTATATTTCTCGTCATTTACTTTAATATTCTAAATTATTATATCTTTAATACAATCTATATATTTTCCTCTATTCATGGTAGAGTGTACAAAGAGTACACCGAAGGTGAACCAGAACCTTTAGGTCCGTGTTGTTGTCGTGTTGGATAGGCACACAGCAAATCGGGTGATCCGATAAGGGAGTGAATTATTGCCTGCAGGATTCCTGTTGGTGACCGAAACAATCCTTACGGAAATTTATTTCCCATGTGTGAATTAACGCAGAGTAAAGTTCAATTTATAGTGGTATTTCATATTATGCTTATTTAATTTTATAACCAAGTGAACATAATTTCAAAATAAAAAATACGACTGCCCTGCCTTAATTTTTTTTTTTTGTAATTTATAGCCAGTGTCACTCGGGATGATGTAAGGATTCTAATTCTAATTTTATGGGGTATCGCCATACATCTAAATCCAGTTCCGTTCAGCCGTTCGAGCGTGATTGAGTAACAAACATCCATACATCCATACATCCATGCATCCACACATCCATACATCCATACATCCATACATCCATAATATATCCATACGTCCATACATCCATACATCCATCCAAACTTTCGCATTAGAAATAAGTAGGTAACCTGTCAGCGTAATGGCTAATGGATGTCCTTAAAAATAAAACGTTGGCTAAGTACAAGGGGAATGAAATGTTCCAAAACTTTTCCCGTTATTGTAAGGTAAGTGCAAACAGTATTAAGTACGTACCTTGACTACCCGAAAATAGTGTAATCTACAGCAAAAACTGTTTGGGGGACTGATTTAGCTGTACCTAACACAATTTGACGATGAATTGCGGTCATGTTATAAATAAATTGAACGCAGTTTTTACACGACGTTTTTTAAATTTGAATAAAGAATGTTGTCAGGAAAACGTTATCAGTGACCGTAATAAATAAAAATGATAAATACTGAGCACAATTTTCTAATATTTAACAGCGAAGGGAACTCACTAAATAAGCGTTTGGCACGCACACTACACTGTCTGAAAGAGTGGTTAAGAATAAGTAACGGGTATTTAACACGAATTAAGTGGTTACATTTTGAAGAATGGGGACTTTATTTTTAGCCTAGATTTCATCGTTGTATTTTAATTATGTTCAAAGTTATTTATGGAAGTTTGGAAAGGTTTTCCCATTCTTTTATCTAGTTTGAGGAAATATACGCCAACATAACCATATCATAATTAATTTGTGCAAACTAAATATAATTTAAGAACGTTATAGTAAACTTTTGTATTTAATAGTATGGCGAACGCGCCGCTAGGACTTGAAGACATTGGAGGCAACGTCTTCGTTAGGGCGCTTGGCAATACGTCCCAAAGCCGTGGCATGAGCATACGTCCGCAGGTAACCTATGAAACCTAGTGCCTCGTCTTCGCCGGCGAAGATGCTGTGCTTGAGTTGTGTGTGCCTGATTGGGAGTATTGTCTGTCATAATCTTGTTAGCAGGATCGTTGGGAGTTTAGAACGTATACTTGGGACGTCAGTTTTGATTGAGTTATTTAATAAGATAATGCAGGGCTTGAGTTACCATTTCAATAAATAGGATATTTGTTTCTAAACGGGGTAAGGAAGTGGCAGGATCAAGTATGTATTATGTATACATACATTGCCGTTTTACAATAATTCCTTCAACTGTCCCCAGCTAGATCTCCATTCTACCGTAGGACGATTTATAATTGAATAACGGACTTTTTGTTGGACATAGGGTATTATAAAAGTTTTAATAAAAATATCTCGTTCATTTAAATGAGATTATACACAACTACTCGCACTTATCAAAGCTGCAAAAAAGTTTTTTATAGAGAAGAATTAGTTCCATAGAGGGAACATAAAAGCGTTTTATTCCCTGAATACGGTATATTATGCTATGAGGGATTTTCTCAAATTCGTATGTGAATTTGGGCGTTCGTTAAAACCAATTCTGCCTATTCAGTTTATGTAAGGCTTATACACACCCGAGGTCTAGATTACCCCTTTTATTTGCTTTGCTCAAATGTGTGGAGCCTTTTTCATAAAATGCTGATAAGAATAAAAGTGTAGAAACAAGGGCAAAGGGAGGATTTCGTGTAATTAATTTTGTATCGTATTATTTTTGGCCCGGATTTTAATGTTTACGTTACCTTCGTACGGTAAATGTTTACGTACCAGGAAATAGGGGTAAAAAGATTTTTAATACTGATACTTTTAGCTTACGCTGATAAAATATGGATTCTGTAAATAGAAATAGAAATAGAAATGATTTATTTCATGTAGGACAACTTGTGCCACTTATGATAAGTCGTAAGAATGTACAAATCATGGATAAATAGGGTAAAATGGATATTTTTAACGCAATACCAAACGTTGGTTTCTTTTTTTTATAACAAGTTAGTCTTTAGCTGCGAAAGAAACTGCAATTAAGGGATAATGCCGCGAGAATGATGCAGGTTACAATGGTAGTGGGCTAAATTGGGAGGCCAATGCCAGTTTAACTCCAAAATTGCTCTTGCAGGGGTCGAATTTGGGACCTTCCACTAATAAGACACAGATGACGACTCCTGTCGAAGGGAAGAAGATGTTCATTAAAATCCAATCCAATTAATCATAATTTATGCGTCCACTGCTAGACATAGGCCTTTATAGGGGTACTTAGGACAAAAAAATACTACCATATAATTATACTATGGAATCATTACAAGTAAAATTCGAGTTCAAGACTTAGTTGAAAGGTTCAGTTCCTTGACCTCGCTCGCTAAATAGTATTGAGTCACGACGTGATATCGCCAATATTCCAGATTGTTTCATTAGACCGTATGGGTATACCAAATTGTTACTAGTTCATAGAAAAGTTAGTTTTGCGCCACGTCAGCCCACAAACACAAACAAAAACAAAACTAAGGATTCGCAGCATAATCATACTAATATTATAAATGCGAAAGTGTGTTTTTTGTTGGTTTATTGGTTTCTTGGTGTGTCCTTCAATCCCGCCGCAATAGAGAACGGATCGACGTGATTTTTGACATGGGTATAGTTGAGGACCTGGAGAGTGGCATAGGGTACTTTTTATACCGGAAAATTAAGGAGTTCCCGCGGTAATCAACAAAATTAAACCACGCGGACGAAGTCGCGGGCCTCAGCTTGTTAGTGAGATAATGCTTAAGGATTGTTCATGGGCAAATGTATTTTTTATTACAATTATATGTAATTATTATTTATTATTGTGTAATTAAATGTTAATAACATTTACAACTAAAATAACTCTCGCTTTAATGTTGACGGAAAATATCCGCAGGAAACCTGAATGTATGCATGAGAGCTGTCCAAAATGTTCTCAAAGGTACGACAAGTCTACCAATTTGCACTTGTCTAGCTTGTTGTTCTATGGCCCTCACCATTCACATTCTAAGAAGAGGCTTGTTTTCAATAGTGGGGTGGCAATAGATTGGTATTTTAAAATTCGTTTAAATTGGTTGGATTGGTGTAAATTTGATGGATGAGGAAGGCGGAGGACCGTGTTTGGTGGCGCGCTCTCGAAAAGGCCTATGTCCAGCAGTGGATGCATACAGGCTGATGGATGGATAGATGGATGGATAGTGTAAATTTCTAAAATTCTTTTCTAACGGATGCCTACGTAATAATATTTTTTTTTTAATTATTTATAATATGAATAACAAAAATAACAAGAAACCCACGAAACAAATAATATGAACATTTGAGATAGTAGCCTATATCCTTCCCCGGGAAAAATTCAATCAAACCAAATGTTACCAAATTTCATCAAAATCGGTTGAATAGATGCGCTGTGAAAGCGTAGCAGACAGACAGACAGACACACTATCGCATTTATAATATTAGTATGGATTATTTATTATAATAATATTATCTGTAATCAATAATGAAAAAGGGCTTTTTATACATGTACATAGATTAATATCTGTGAGAAATAAGATGGAGTTTTTAGGAGGACGCTCCTGGCACGATGAAAATAATGTTAAAGATCACAACGTAATTTGTACCTGAGGACTAAAATAATATTGACTAATGAAATTTTTAGTCGCTAAAAATGGCAAATTTTTTCTAAAATTAACCTAACCTAACTTTTTCTTTGCATTAATGAAATAAAATCAAAATCTGCAGTTTGGATGCAATGACAGTAAATTGTTTCTAAACTCAAAAAGACGATTTTTTTTTATCCACTACAAGTTAGCCCTTGACTGCGGTCTCACCTGATGGTAAGCGATAATGCAGTCTAAGAAATTTAAAAAAAACAGTCAAAACCTCTTTTAAGATCATTATTTGACTATAAATAAGCAATACACGTCTGAAAAAAACTATGAAACGATGCTTCATGTGCTCGAATACGTGCTAGAATATAGCACGTTTTTGTTGGCAAATGTTTGAGTTCCCTTAAAGCAAACATTTTGTGCTCAAATCTATTCATTCATGTTTATTCGTAGCTTTAATTTAAACTAAAATTCCACCTGCCTAGTGAATAAAAGCATGCCAGAGGAGCGGCTAAAGTAAGCGACAGTGCACGTCTAGTGGAAAAGTTGACAATGCAACTTTGACATCGGAGAGAAAAGCTTTTTGTAATACACAGCTTTATGCCAATAAAGTCGACGTACAACATGTTACTCTGTTTATACCGGTTGTTGAGTAGAATTTTAATTTTCTGTAAAATATAAAATAGGAATATCATACTCTTCATTCTAATATTATAAATGCGAAAGTGTGTTTGTTTGTTGGTTTGTCCTTCAATCACGCCGCAACGGAGCAACGGATTGACGTGTTTTTTGGCATGGGTATAGTTGAGAACCTGGAGAGTGACATAGGCTACTTTTCATCCCGAAAAATTAAGGAGTTCCTGCGGGAATCAAAAAAACTTAAACCACGCGGACGAAGTCGCGAGCATCAGCTAATTCTTATTTATTTTAAAGGTTTTATTTAGTGCCGGAAGTTAATTTTTTTAACCAGAATGAAAAACAAAATAGCTTACAAAGATGCTACAAAATAAATAGTAGCAGGAAACACGATATATTAAAAAAAAAAACAGAAAGACTAATCTCATCGGAAGCTTGTCAAAGCTCATTTTTTTAGGATTTTTTAGGACATTTACGGTAGAAACTTAGTAGTTTTTATACAGCTTCCGAACTAGAGCGCTTTATCACTACAACAAACTCAAAGAAAATAAACGAAAATAACTTAAAGGTCTCATGGGTATAGTTGAGGACTTGGAGAGTGACATAGTCTACTTTTTATCCCGGAAAATGAAGGAGTTCCCGCGGGTACCAAAAAACCTCAATCCACGTGGACGAAGTCGCGGGCATCAGCTAGTAAAATAATATCTATAAGTAATTATTTCAGGTTCATTAGGAAGATGCGGGTTGGAACACTTTTTAATTAAATCGTTAACCATTGCGTGACAGTCCCGCACGCAAGTAAAATCTGATGGGTCTGTAAATGTAATTAACGAGCTAGAAAATCTTGGTGTTTAATTCTGTAGGTACCTAGTTAAAACACGAGCAGTTACGTAATCTGAATGAGGTATATATTAAGCTGAAGTAGCTCCTCCTAATGACACCCAGACACATGTTTGCGTACACACAAGTACCTTCGTAAAGTACTTAGTATGTCTTGTAATTTTTTCTCGGGAAGCCGATGCATGTCTTTTGGTAGGTTTTGGAACCTCATCAGTTCCAAAGTGTTCATCGCTTTAGTCGAGGAGTACCTTAATTTAAACATAGGTGGCACCAACTTTCTAAGGCACAAATAAAGTTCTTGAATTTTGGGGACCGGCCTTTGAGATCCGAGGCCTTTGAGCCCTCCCTAACCGGGCCAGTACCTCATGGATGATATTCCAATCATATTTTATTTTATACATTGTGTATAAAATCTGCTTTTCTGTTTAGATAGTATAAGTGCCTGTCTTGTTCGCGTGTAACTATTTACTTTTAAGTGTTGGGATTTAGATTGCCGTCTTAAAGTAAATCTATAAAATAGTATGAATTTGATTACATGAATAACCCTTTATCATAGCTTAGTGAGAAACTGATGAAGGTAGGCGAAATCAATTGCGCATGAAACAGGTTTTGCCTGTGGATAACAGCTAATACATAATTTAATATCACAGATTTATAGCACCCCTATGTCCCCGATTCTAGGTCAAACCGCGCACAAGTCAGACTTATTTGTCAAAGGAAATTGAACGTGGGAATCAGGACCCTATCTCCTTGTCGATAAAAATCATAATATATCATTTCGAATGAAATAATGTTTCAAGCTATTTCATATTTATACCGTTTAAAATTTTAAATGCCAGTTTTTACGTACCTACCTAATAAAAACTGGTGATTTCAATCACTACACAAAAGTAACTTCTGTTTTTTTTTGTAATTAGCTATAAGTTGCCTAATTTTAAGACTATATAGAACAATAAGCTGTTGGTTTTCCATAACAAATAAAATAAAATAAAATAAAATAAAATAAAATAAAATAAAATAAAATAAGATAAAATAAAATAAAATAAAATAAAATAAAATAAAATAAAATAAAATCGATTTTTAATCAATAACAATCAATTTCATGTAGGACAACTTGTGCCACTTATGATAAGTCGTAAGAATCTACAAATCATGGATAAATAGGGTAAAATGGATATTTTTAACGCAATACCAAACGTTGGTTTGTTTTTTTTATAACATGTTAGTCTTTAGCTGCGAAAGAAACTGCAGTTAAGGGATAATGCCGCGAGAATGATGCAGGTTACAATGGTAGTGGGCTAAATTGGGAGACCAATGCCAGTTTAACTCCAAAATTGCTCTTGCAGGGGTCGAATTTGGGATCTTCCACTAATAAGACACAGATGACGACTCCCGACGAAGGGAAGAAGATGTTCATTAAAATCCAATCCAATTAATCATAATTTATGCGTCCACTGCTAGACATAGGCCTTTATAGGGGTACTTAGGACAAAAAAATACTACCATATAATTATACTATGGAATCATTACAAGTAAAATTCGAGTTCAAGACTTAGTTGAAAGGTTCAGTTCCTTGACCTCGCTCGCTAAATAGTATTGAGTCACGACGTGATATCGCCAATATTCCAGATTGTTTCATTAGACCGTATGGGTATACCAAATTGCTACTAGTTCATAGAAAAGTTAGTTTTGCGCCACATCAGCCCACAAACACAAACAAAAATAAAACTAAGGATTCGCAGCATAATCATACTAATATTATAAATGCGAAAGTGTGTGTTTTTTGTTGGTTTATTGGTTTCTTGGTGTGTCCTTCAATCACGCCGCAATAGAGCAACGTATCGACGTGATTTTTGACATGGGTATAGTTGAGGACCTGGAGAGTGACATACTTTTTATCCCGGAAAATTAAGGAGTTCCCGCGGTAATCAACAAAATTAAACCACGCGGACGAAGTCGCGGGCCTCAGCTTGTTAGTGAGATAATGCTTAAGGATTGTTCATGGGCAAATCGTTTCAAATTATGCTTTGTAACCATAAGGTTACAAAGCATTATTTGAAACGATTACAATGAATTTATTATTACAATTATATGTAACTAGCTGATGCCCGCGACTTCGTCCGCGTGGATTGAGGTTTTTCGGTTCCCGCGGGAACTCTTTAATTTTCCGGGATAAAAAGTAGCCTATGTGCTATTCCAGACTATAATCTATCTCTGTGCCAAATTTCATCCAGATCCGTTCATCCGTTGGAGCGTGATTGAGTAACAAACATACATCCATACATCCAAACTTTCGCATTTATAATATTTATTTGATTATTATTTATTATTATGTAATTATGTTGATAACATTTACAACTAAAATAACTCTCGCTTTAATGGTGACGGAAAATATCCGCAGGAAACCTGAATGTATGCATGAGAGCTCTCCAAAATGTTCTCAAAGGTACGACAAGTCTACCAATTTGCACTTGTCTAGCTTGTTGTTCTATGGCCCTCACCATTCACATTCTAAGAAGAGGCTTGTTTTCAATAGTGGGGTGGCAATAGATTGGTATTTTACACCTATAGGGTTTAAATTTCTAAAAATCTTTTCTAACGGATGCCTACGTAATAATATTTTTTTAAAAATTATCAAATAAATATTATAAATGCGAAAGTTTGGATGTATGGATGTATGTTTGTTACTCAATCACGCTCCAACGGAGAACGGATCTGGATGAAATTTGGCACAGAGATAGATTATAGTCTGGAATAGCACATAGGCTACTTTTTATCCCGGAAAATTAAGGAGTTCCCGCGGGAACCGAAAAACCTCAATCCACGCGGACGAAGTCGCGGGCATCAGCTAGTTTATAATATGAATAACAAAAATAACAAGAAACCCACGAAACAAATAATATGAACATTTGAGATTGTAGCCTATATCCTTCCCCGGGAAAAATTCAATCAAACCAAATGTTACCAAATTTCATCAAAATCGGTTGAATAGATGCGCTGTGAAAGCGTAGCAGACCGACAGACAGACGCACTATCGCATTTATAATATTAGTATGGATTATTTATTATAATAATATCTATATAATCAATAATGAAAAAGAGCTTTTTATACATGTACATAGATTAATATCTGTGAGAAATAAGATGGAGTTTTTATGAGGACGCTCCTGGCACGATGAAAATAATGTTAAAGATCACTACGTAATTTGTACCTGAGGACTAAAATAATATTGACTAATGAAATTTTTAGTCGCTAAAATTGGCAATTTTTTTTCTAAAACTAACCTATCCTAACTTTTTCTTTGCATTAATGAAATAAAATCAAAATCTGCAGTTTGGATGCAATGACAGTAAATTGTTTCTAAACTCAAAAAGACGATTTTTTTTATCCACTACAAGTTAGCCCTTGACTGCGATCTCACCTGATGGTAAGCGATAATGCAGTTTGAGAAATTTTAAAAAAAGCAGTCAAAACCTCTTTTAAGATCATTATTTGACTAATAATAAGCTCTACAAGTCGCTTTTAAGATCATTATTTGACTATTCATAAGCAATACACGTCTGAAAAAAACTATGAAACGATGCTTCATGTGCTCGAATACGTGCTAGAATATAGCACGTTTTTGTTGGCAAATGTTTGAGTTCCCTTAAAGCAAACATTTTGTGCTCAAATCTATTCATTCATGTTTATTCGTAGCTTTAATTTAAACTAAAATTCCACCTGCCTAGTGAATAAAAGCATGCCAGAGGAGCGGCTAAAGTAAGCGACAGTGCACGTCTAGTGGAAAAGTTGACAATGCAACTTTGACATCGGAGAGAAAAGCTTTTTGTAATACACAGCTTTATGCCAATAAAGTCGACGTACAACATGTTACTCTGTTTATACCGGTTGTTGAGTTGAATTTTAATTTTCTGTAAAATATAAAATAGGAATATCATACTCTTCATTCTAATATTATAAATGCGAAAGTGTGTTTGTTTGTTGGTTTGTCCTTCAATCACGTCGCAACGGAGCAACGGATTGACGTGTGTTTTGGCATGGGTAAAGTTGAGAACCTGGAGAGTGACATAGGCTACTTTTCATCCTGAAAAATTAAGGAGTTCCCGCGGGAATCAAAAAAACTTAAACCACGCGGACGAAGTCACGAGCATCAGCTAATTCTTATTTATTTTAAAGGTTTTATTTAGTGCCGGACGCTGTTGAAAAAGTTAATTTTTTTAACCAGAAGGAAAAAAAAATAGCTTACAAAGATGCTACAAAATAAATAGTAGCAGGAAACACGATAGGTATATTAAAAAAAAAAAAACAGAAAGACTAATCTCATCGGAAGCTTGTCAAAGCTCATTTTTTTAGGATTTTTTAGGACATTACGGTAGAAACTTAGTAGTTTTTATACAGCTTCCGAACTAGAGCGCTTTATCACTACAACAAACTCAAAGAAAATAAACGAAAATAACTTAAAGGTCTCATGGGTATAGTTGAGGACTTGGAGAGTGACATAGTCTACTTTTTATCCCGGAAAATGAAGGAGTTCCCGCGGGTACCAAAAAACCTCAATCCACGTGGACGAAGTCGCGGGCATCAGCTAGTAAAATAATATCTATAAGTAATTATTTCAGGTTCATTAGGAAGATGCGGGTTGGAACACTTTTTAATTAAATCGTTAACCATTGCGTGACAGTCCCGCACGCAAGTAAAATCTGATGGGTCTGTAAATGTAATTAACGAGCTAGAAAATCTTGGTGTTTAATTCTGTAGGTACCTAGTTAAAACACGAGCAGTTACGTAATCTGAATGAGGTATATATTAAGCTGAAGTAGCTCCTCCTAATGACACCCAGACACATGTTTGCGTACACACAAGTACCTTCGTAAAGTACTTAGTATGTCTTGTAATTTTTTCTCGGGAAGCCGATGCATGTCTTTTGGTAGGTTTTGGAACCTCATCAGTTCCAAAGTGTTCATCGCTTTAGTCGAGGAGTACCTTAATTTAAACATAGGTGGCACCAACTTTCTAAGGCACAAATAAAGTTCTTGAATTTTGGGGACCGGCCTTTGAGATCCGAGGCCTTTGAGCCCTCCCTAACCGGGCCAGTACCTCATGGATGATATTCCAATCATATTTTATTTTATACATTGTGTATAAAATCTGCTTTTCTGTTTAGATAGTATAAGTGCCTGTCTTGTTCGCGTGTAACTATTTACTTTTAAGTGTTGGGATTTAGATTGCCGTCTTAAAGTAAATCTATAAAATAGTATGAATTTGATTACATGAATAACCCTTTATCATAGCTTAGTGAGAAACTGATGAAGGTAGGCGAAATCAATTGCGCATGAAACAGGTTTTGCCTGTGGATAACAGCTAATACATAATTTAATATCACAGATTTATAGCACCCCTATGTCCCCGATTCTAGGTCAAACCGCGCACAAGTCAGACTTATTTGTCAAAGGAAATTGAACGTGGGAATCAGGACCCTATCTCCTTGTCGATAAAAATCATAATATATCATTTCGAATGAAATAATGTTTCAAGCTATTTCATATTTATACCGTTTAAAATTTTAAATGCCAGTTTTTACGTACCTACCTAATAAAAACTGGTGATTTCAATCACTACACAAAAGTAACTTCTGTTTTTTTTTGTAATTAGCTATAAGTTGCCTAATTTTAAGACTATATAGAACAATAAGCTGTTGGTTTTCCATAACAAATAAAATAAAATAAAATAAAATAAAATAAAATAAAATAAAATAAAATAAAATAAAATAAAATAAAATAAAATAAAATAAAATAAAATAAAATAAAATAAAATAAAATAAAATAAAATAAAATAAAATCGATTTTTATCAAATTGTTTCGGTATTTACATCAAAGTGATCACCTGGGCGATGAAGTGGAACTCAAAGTGACCACTCAAAAGCAGATTAAAAGTTTTGTTCCTAACCGCTTTGGTCCTATACGACCTAGATTACGTTTGTCGTACTAGGATAGAAAACATCTCGCAGTAACCGTTTCAACTCAATGCGCGAAATAACGTGTACGAACGCTTTATATCGAAACGACGAACATATTTTATTAAGTACTAGCTGATGCCCGCGACTTCGTCCGCGTGGTTTAAGTTTTTATGATTCCCGCGGGAAGTTCTTAATTTTTCCGGGATAAAAAGTAGCCTATGTAGTGACAGTCGAGAACCTGAAGAGTGCTTCAGGTTCTCAACTATACCCATGCCAAAAATCACGTCGATCCGTTGCTCCGTTGCGGCGTGATTGAAGGAGAAACCAACAAACCAATAAACCAACAAACAAACACACTTTCGCATTTATATTATATAATATTAGTATGATATAACAGAGATTAAATTTTATAACCTTTTATCCTTACCTTATTCTTCAGAAAAAGTATTATAGAGCAGATCATATTAATAAAAAATATTTATTAGGCATGTTGAAAACACAATATGAGCGTTCAATTATTTTCCAATATATTTTTACGGAGGTATATCAGTTTTAATATTAATAAAATGAATGATAAAACAAGTTTATTGTTTTTGTGTGAGCGATAGAAAATTATGTTATTAACAAGCTTTCACCATATTTTCACTACCATGGAATTTTAATACCATTACCAGGTAAACCTATTTCAACGCTTAAGGCACGTTAAATTAATGGTATGACCAAGTGATAGGTCACGATAGGTTATGCAGCGTTCATGTTATTATGCCATTTCATGTAACTAAAATTCAGTTAACTGACACCTTTTCTATGAATTACCGAAATCAAGTGCTTACAAATATTGCTCTACCCATAAAATATGCTCTAAATAGTACCCAAAAATTTGCTCATTTATGGAACTTTTAACCAGTTTTAAGCATGGGCGTATTGATTTAAAATACTTAGAAAAAAGAGTTGAGATGCCAGAGAAAACATTATAATGTGAAATTATCAGGCCAACCAGGCTTGGTGAAAAATTATGCCTGACCAACAAAAGCCTAACAAAAAACTTGGTAATAACTTTGATCTCAGTACTTTAATTGTCCAATATATTTGATAGGACATTGGCCATATTCACATTATAATGTTATAACTGGGATCTGTATTAGAACATAAATACTTCTTGGCAGGATAAAACACGAGCACTTGTGCTGGACAAATCATACGTAGCAAAAAAACTCTGTCTCTTCCTCTCCATAGTCAATAGTCAAAGCTGTTTTTTAAAATAAGTACTACACTGTGTGGCGTACATACTCCTTTAACACTGGCTGGTCATCGCTTCGAAAACTACGATTTGAAAATGTTCGTATTTCGAAGCATGCGTAGAACAGCCACGCAGAAATGGAGAGGCCATCATCATCATTATTAATATACAAGTCATCTCAGCATAATCATCTAGGAGCGCTTCATAGATTTTTCATCCTTTCTATTTATTTACCAGTTTTAATAGTTACGTTGTAATATAAGAATTATCAGTGAACACGCGTTTATTCTTTATAAAGTGATAGCCTCAAGAAAGGCTACGAGGTGGCCTATAACACCCCTCAATTGGTGACCCCGACGTGATATGAACACGCAACCTTCTGATTGCAGTTTTTGAACATCAATCAAGAGACGTGATAATTATTTACTAGGTACGTTATCTTAAAAATAAAGCAGGCAAGGGGTCCCAAATGCACCCTTGTCTCTAGTATAGATAGAGAAAGACATAGAAGAAAAATCCAACTGAGTTCCAAAAAAAATAGAATATTTCCAAGTAAATTATTTGGCCTATTAGATGCCTTTTCACTTTTGCCTTGAAGGTACATAAGCTATACGTATATAAAATCACCTACTCAGAATTAATATCACCCACGTGATATCAAGTACCTTTAATGGTGATTTTAAAGGTATTTAATATTTATTTCTCATCACTGCTTTGCCCTCCCCGACTGGAGGTGTAAAAGCGTAGGTTCAAAACTTATATAAATGATCTAGTGGGCAGAATATTTTTATGATCAAAGGTAAAAATGCTATTGAAAATCAGAAGAGGGATATTATGTACATATAAGATTTTTAGAAAGAAAATTTAAATTAAGTATTTTGGTAATGACACGTGCGTAGTATGTAGAGGTTGTTGTGCTTTTGCTCTCATTTTTTTCCTTCATAAAAACTTAACATATGCCCGAGTAATGGAAGCGGAAGGATGAGGCCACGTATTGAAGACCACTATGGCATAATCTGAAAACAATATTTTTATACCACTACAAGATAACACTTGAATGTGATCTTACCTGGAGGTTAGAGATGATGCAGTCTAAGATCGTAGCGAACTAGCCTTTAGCCGAAATAAAAACGGTCCTGGCCCAGGATTTTGTTGTATGCCTTTTTAGGATTTTGTATAAGTTTTTCTAGAATAAGTTTCACATTCAGCCAAGCTTTTTTCCAGACTGGACCAATCTAAATATATAAAAGGAAATGGTGACTGACTGACTGACTGATCTATCAACGCACAGCTTAAACCACTAGACGGATCGCGCTGAAATTTGGGATATCTTCGAAATAGGCATCCGCCACGTAAGGATTTTTCAAAATTTAATCCCTAAGTAAGTTAAAAAGGGATTTGGAATATGTATTAAAATCAAAAATAACGTGATCGAAGCTTCGGGCAAAAGCTAGTTAAAAATATTTTCATGATTATTTACTGAGCCATGAATTGAATGCGGTACCTTCCACATAAGAAACCTCACGTTTACCAATCCGCTTAGTGAGTCATTGTTGTAATGACGCTACGGGTCGAAGTGTATAATTTTCAAAGAACCAAGAATTTCAGTTCTAAATAAGACATTATGACGCCATAGCACGCAAAGTCATTTAAGCGTTTTTGTGTAAAGGTGCAAACAAACTACAGTGTTGTTATAATTCGTCATTGTTTTACGGACCATCAACATAGCATAAATTTAGCAGCATGCGACAGTCTATTTTATGTCATAACACCACCTGAGGCAGTCTGAAGACAAATCTTGCTACAATAGGGATGATGCCTATATCAAAAATAAATTATTTCTTACTGATTATTAAATATAGGGTCTTCTTAAAGACCTAAAATTCACATTCTTGGTTAGTTTTAAGTTTGATAACCATCATACTTATTTAATATTATAAATGCGAAAGTGTATTTGTTTGTTGGTTTATTGGTTTGTTGGTTTGTCCTTCAATCACGCCGCAACGGAGCAACGGATCGACATCGACATCGATTTTGGCAAGGGTATAGTTGAGGACCTGTAGAGTGACATTGGCTACTTTCTATCCCGGAAAATTAAGGAGTTCCCGCGGGAATAACAAAAAACTGAAACCACGCGGACGAAGTCGCGAGCATCAGCTAGTTTTAAAATATAGATTAAAGAAAAAAAGTGCGTTGAACTTTGATGACGTCACAACTGCGAATTTCATATAACTTCCATACTAGATAAAGAGTTGCTGATGTGATTGAGTTGTCATCATCCCTATTAATTATTACAACATGTGGCCCCGTAGCTTGCCTGAATGTTGCACTGTGTCATTAAAAACAGCGTAAAATAAGCTGCAGGTAGGTGCGTGACGATCAACCACCTTCGTCGTCAGCATGACTACCAAGCTAGACTAGCTTGCTGTATACCTCTTCATAATTATAAAAAGGATAACTCTGATGCCTCATGACGACACGCCACGACACTACAGTTTCTTAGTACTATCAGGCCTGGCTCACTTGTCACGTGACCTGAGATATTTAACTACTGCTGCGTGGACGCTCGACGGCACTCGTATCAGTCGAGTGTTGCGCGCGGACCGTAGTTATACGTTTGACTTTTACTCAAGTTCTCGTTATGGATAAACAAAGAAAGATCAGTAAACGATATCGTATCACATTAGGTCGTTTTAACTCTAATTATTAAGAACTCTATGCACTTCCTAAGGATCCTGAAAGGTAAGTTTGTATTATTTGCCTATCTAGGTATATACGTACCTACTTAGAGTTCTAAACAAAACTAATATTAATACATACTCGTAATGTGGGTAGTTTTATTTTGATATCCAGACAAGATACAGTTTTAAACAAAAGTAAATATAAACCATAGGTAGTATCCAATATTGTAGTGATAGCCTAATAGGTAGACTTCAGCCTCCAAGTCTGGGGTTCGATCCCGGGAACGCACCTCCAACTTAATTAATTAAAATATATCATTTACAGTGAACAAAAATCGTGTGGAAAGCTGAAACCCATGCCTGAGAGTTCTATAATCATTATAAAAAACTCTAATATGTCTGCCAACAAGAAATTGGCCAGTGTGGAGGAATATATGGCTTAAACCCTTCTCATTCTGAGAAGAGCCTCGTGAGTCGTGCTTAGTAGTGGGACTAGTGGGTCGCTGATGAGTCTATGATGATTAATCCATAATGTGGGTATATTATTTTGTCTCGTAAACTCTGGCATGGGCCCCCTTCCGCCCCACACAAGTGTAAAATATTCATTGATATTTCACTACATGTGGCATATATAACGACTTTTTTTTATCCACTACAAGTTAGCCCTTGACTGCAATCTCACCTGATGGTAAGTGATGATGCAGTCTAAGATGGTAGCGGACTAACCTGTTAGGGGCATGGCAGCATAATAAACCCATATCCCTATTCGGTTTCTACAAAATCTATTAATAATAATATATCTTTTATCTATTTTTAAACTAATTGTCGTCATCATTGCAACCGATCACCGACCCATAGTAATGATACCGATACAAGAATTTAGAAGTAGTCAACCCTAAGGCTACACGCGCCGCGTCTGAAGGGATAAGAGTTACGCGATAGAAAGAGATATATAGAGGTAGGTATTTAATTATTTTCACTCGCAGCGCTGTGCGAGCTGAATTGCACTTTATTACGACGTAACCTGAGTCGCTGATGGTTAAAAGGTCTTCGCGGAGTAACTTTTCTGTTACTACTATTACCTATTCTGTGGTACTATGATGATGATAGATGATTTTGCCGTGACTTGTTGCTCTCTCTCTGCGTCGTATTCCTCATTACTGAGGGTCGTGAACTCTTTCCATAATAAAATAATTTCGGGGGATGCCCCGTCGCTCACGTCCGCAGGAACTACCTTCTACCTCCCGGCGACGAACTTACAGGCGAAATAAGCGTTCTTTTTAAGCTTGATATAAATTTAATCAAATCCATACTAATATTATAAATGCGAAAGTGTGTCTGTCTGTCTGTCTGTCTGCTACGCTTTCCCGGCCCATCTTTTCAACCGATTTTGCTGAAATTTGGTGTAGAGGTAGGTTATATCCCGGGAAAGGACATAGGCTATCCCGGAAAATTAAGGAGTTCCCGCGGGAATCAAAAAAACTTAAACCACGCGGACGAAGTCGCGGGCATCAGCTAGTAAATATTATAAATGCGAAAGTTTGGATGTATGGATGTATGTTTGTTACTCAATCACGCTCCAACGGATGAACGGATCTGGATGAAATTTGGCACAGAGATAGATTATAGTCTGGAATAGCACATAGGCTACTTTTTATCCCGGAAAATTAAAGAGTTCCCGCGGGAACCAAAAACCTCAATCCACGCGGACGAAGTCGCGGGCATCAGCTAGTTTTATATAATCGCTTATTATGGACTAAATGCCATACGATTAAATAAATAAAATAATGGTAGGAGTTTTCTTGGGATAATAATGCGGTGGGTTCCCACGTCCTTTCGCATACGACTCGGCTAAGAGTATTTAAACTCTTAGGTTTTCGTAACGTTATTAACAGATTTTAGTGAGTATATCAGATGTTAGTAGTGTTTTCTTAAGTAGAATTAGCATATCGTTCCACTAAGAAGTTACCTAGAGATAAACGCAATAAAATAAAATGTTTTATTCTGTTTAATTTACTGTTTCTAACAAATTAATAAACTACTTGCATAATCACGGAAAAAATTAAAACATAATTAATTACTATTTTCAGAACCAGAACTTTAATCTGCTGAAGATATAAACCGAGATCTGTGAAGTGTTGTACTACATTGTTCAGGCAAAGTGTTTTCTTTCTCAGAAATAAAAAAACATAAATTTATAGCACACAATAAATAAGACGGTTGAGAGGTAGGCAACAGACTGGTAAGCCGATTGTAGTAGCGGATTTTTAAGATAATCTCTGTATAAGAATTTCAACCCTTGTCGCAAAATGGAAGCTTCTATTCTAACGGTATCGTTATTGTAAGAAAAAATCTGTAATCGCTTCCGAGTCTGGTATCACAATAACAGCCTATTAGTGTTCTATTTTCGAAACAATTCCTTTTCTCAGTGATGATATTCTTAGGTATTGAGCTGGTGATTACATTATAATTAGCAAGCGACTTCGTCCGCGCGGATAAAGGTTTTCTGGTTCCCGCGGGAACACTTTAATTTTCCGGGATAAAAATTAGCCTATCGTTTATTTCAGACTATCAACTCCAGTCTCTGTGCCAAATTTCATCCAAATCCGTTCAGCCGTTCTGGCGTGATTGAATAACTAACATCCATCCATACATATATCCATCGATCCAAACTTTCGCATCCATACTAATATTATAAATGCGAAAGTGCATGTCTGTTTGTCTGCTACGCTTTCACGGTCCATCCGTTCAACCGATTTTGATGAAATTTGGTTGTATCCCGGGGAAGGACATATGCTACTTTTTATCCCGGAAAATTGAAGAGTTCCCGCGAGAATCAAAAAAACTTAATCCACGCGGATATTGTCTAGTTTATAATATTAATATCTAAGATACTTTTATTATAATATTGAGTATACCCTTTCATAAGTTCAGTTTTAGGTACTCATCTTCTCAATCTCTTCTTTAAATATTATAAAAAGGCATAATTCGCTTTTCGTTTATGTATTTGCTTATATTTTTTTTATAAATAATCATTATTTTAGATTTTATACTGTGTAACGTGAGTAAATTTGATGTTATTGTACAAATACAGGCACACTAAATTTAAAAAGGCCCACCCATTTATGTTCGTGGTAAATCAACTAGCATATTATTACTAATATGAGTCTTTATAAAAAAGAAACGTGAAATTTGGTTCAAATGAATATTTAAAATGAATGATACCATTTACATAGGTTTATTCATCACCGCATCAAGTATATCAATTAATCAATGTACAAAAATAATATTACGAGTAGGGTTCTATCGTTAACAGCTAAGTAAAAATACTTGAGGTAGCATCGCCTGACGTTATCTTAACAGACCATTAGACTCAAACGCTTACCGTCGAATAAAACGAAATAAAACCGTAAGTACTGTTTCCTAACCATTTACGGCGCACTTTTTACGTTCACATTATTTACCTGAACGTTTTAGGAAATAAATTTTAATTGTAAAACCAAATAAATATTATTTACACTTAACGTATATTACACAACACGTCACTGAGTTTCTTTTATATTCTTTCAATCACTACTCGTTCGCGAGTCTTGACGAAAATGTACGATGGACTCGTAGCACGTAGCATACGTCCGACTTGCTACGGAGTCGCGTCGGCACTGTCTACGCCAAGGTACACACTAGCGCTACATTTTCGTCGTCGTAGGTGGTCGTAGCACTGATTTTACAATAAATTATTTGTGTAAATTACAGTAATGTTTATTTGATTGAGAGTTACAAAATAAATATTAGTTTAATGTAATGAATATTAAACGTTTTATGATTAATATTATGAGTGCATGAATAAACATTACATTTACGCATGGGTAAGAATTATTATTCATGCTGAATTTGTCGGCTTTAATGGTAAATGTGTATTTGTAATATTTCACATGATTGTTCCGCTTCATAGAAATTGAATAATTCATAGTCAAATAATTATTTGAATAGAGGATAATAATTAGTTTATGGAAATTCATCAATATTTTTTATCATGTACCACCGATCAATGAACAAGTTTAATTTATATTGAACCACGGTAAATTGGTTACTATTTTTATTAAAGACTAGCTGATGCCCGCGACTTCGTCCGCGTGGATTGAGGTTTTTCGGTTCCCGCGGGAACTCTTTAATTTTCCGGGATAAAAAGCCTATGTGCCATTCCAGACTATAATCTATCTCTGTGCCAAATTTCATCCAGATCCGTTCAGCCGTTGGAGCGTGATTGAGTACATTGATTGGTGGGTGTTCGCATGCTATTGGTGAAGGACACGCACTGTACCACATAGATTTGTCTACTGTGGCGGATTATAGCGAATTAAACTTCTCGTTCATTCATTATCATGGACTTCCGCAAAGTAACGCCTGCTTCGATTCAATAGTTTTTGAACTGTTTAATATGATTCCAGTCTCCTATTAATACGCTCTTAGATATATTATAGTGGTGACGTAGCGCGTTTTCCATAAAACCAGCTGGCGGCTATTTAATACTAACTTTGACCTGAGACTTAGCCCGCGTGGATACAGGAAAAATAAAAAGTTCCCCCAGGAACCTTAGGGTGATTTTCCACCATAGATGTTGATGTTCTAAGCTACGGATGAGTGTAAAACTCAACAATATAGGAGCGTTTTAAATTTAAAATTCTAATGTTTTTTATTCAAATAAACTTTTAAGGGTAGGTATTTTTGAATCGACAAGTGAATCTGCCGCTGGTTCGGAATGATATTTCTACCGAGAAGAGGCAGCAAGAAACTCGGTGGTTGCTCTTTTTAAAAGAAAGAAAAATCTAATATTGCAATACTTAAGTAAGATACTTATGTAACTGCAAGCATAGCTGGAGCGAGCCAAATCGAATGCTCTTTTATCTATATAATCTATATATATAAAATTCAAAGTCCTGACTGACTGACTGACTGACTTATATATCAACGCACAGCCTAAACCGCTGGGGTTAGAAACTTGAAATTTTGACAGTAGGTTCCTTTTGTGACGTAGGCGCTCACTAAGGATGATTTTTCAAAATTCCACCCCTAAGGGGGTGAAATAGGGGGTGAAAGTTTGTATGAAAGTCCGTCATTTCTCAAGTTATATCCATGAAACTTGGTATTTGAGCTTCTGGTTTAAAATAAAGAAATACCTGTTTCACAGTTTTTGAAAATTCCACCCCCAAAGGCGTTAAATAGGGGTTGAAATTTTGTATGAAAGTCCTTCATTTTTCAAGTTATAACCATGAAAGTTGGTATTTGGGCTTCTGGTTTAAAATAAAGAAATACGTGTTTCAGTTTTTGAAAATTTTATCCCCAAGGACGTTAAATAGAGAGTTTGTCCTTCAATCACGCCGCAACAGAGCAACGGATCAACGTGATTTTTTGCATGGGTATAGTTGAGGACCTGGAGAGTGATATATATAGGATTTATCCCGGAAAATTAAGGAGTGCCTGTGGGAATTAAAAAAAACTTATGCCACGCGAACGAAGTCGCGAGCATCCTCTAGTCGTTTATATAATCTTCAACATTATAATACGCTTTTGATATCACATCTAGCAATCTGAACTATGAAAATACTCCTATTGCTGAGTTTGATACACATTCGTAGCTTACCCCCTAAGGTAACTGCAGAAACTTTATTTGTTGTAACGTTTAACTTTATTTGTTGTAACGTTTAACTTTATTTGTTGTAACGTTTAACTTTATTTGTTGTAACTTTATTTGTTGTAACGCCTGTCAAAGTTCTTTACCTGTCTTTAAATGCCAAGAGTTTTACATTTTTTCTGCTAAGTGGTTTTATTTTATAAAATACAAGATGATGCCCGCGGCACTACTAAGAGCTATCAAAGCAAATAAAAAGTAGAAGACTTTGTTGGTATGGATCAAAAATCCCGTAGTGGGAATTGTTTGCTGTTCCGGGGAAAAAGAAGCTTATGTCCGTCCCCAGGATGTCGCATATTGCAATAATATTTTGTTAAGATAAAAATACCTACTTAAATGTAATATAATATTATTTATGTTAATATTTGTTATTTCATTATAATATAATAATGTAAAGTTTTATAATAATATTACTTATGTAGAGATTGCTGTTTTACCGAGTTTTTCATGAGTATGAATGTAAGGTTGGCTGTTTTAATATTCATTATTTTAAGTATAACGAATTTGATTTCCGAGGAAGGATAATATTTTTTCAAAACTCAAGGTTTTTAATATCAACTAAAAGCGGTTTCTCGTCTCCTCTTTCTTCATATTTGTAATTTAATGCATTAAAAACAATCTCTTACCTCTCAAACGTATTCGAACAATCTTACGCATTTGGTACTTACTCACAGTCTGTTAAAATCTTGGCTTAGTTTCGTTTATTAACACTTTCAGGACCATAATCCATGCTTAATGTAATGTTATAATTGCGAAAGTGTGTCTGTCTGTCTGCTACGCTTTCACGGCTCACCTGTTTGACCGATTTTGATGAAATTTGGTACAGGGATAGGATGTATCCCGGGAAGGATATATGCTACTTTTTATCCCGGAAAATTAAACAGTTTCTGCGGGAATGAAAAAACTTAATTCACGCGGACGAAGTCGCGGGCGTCATCTAGTATTATTATAAATTTAAATTAAATAGTTTATTTTCAAAGCAACTTTATTTTTACACATAAAAGTTTGGAGTCTTCTTTTAAGAGTATAATTACCCCTGTGGCAGAAGACTCAAGATCATAATAACAATCAAAATAACAGAACAATATGTGGATACAAAGAAAATAAATATATTAATAAATTATAAGGATTCCGGAAGTGATTTCCGTTCGTGCGATATGTCTGTGTCGTATGGGAAATACGCTATGTCATGTCGCGCTTGTGTGCGCAGCTCCAAATAAAAGTGCGCATAGATTTTTGGACAGCTAAATAATCATTTTTTGTTCACGGTGTGCTTGGCCCTGAGGATTTTCTTAGGTACGCCAGGCTAGACTGGGGCAGTGCCACGTCTTAGCAATACATACACCTGTATGTAGTACTCGTACTATTCTGTGGAAGTACGCGTATCGAGCACGGTCCAACATAATATACCTTTATAACTTCACTAGCTGATGCCCGCGACTTCGTCCGCGTGGAACAAGTTTTTTATAATTCCCACGGGAAACCTCAATTTTTCGGGATAAAAAGTAGCCTATGTCACTATCCAGGTCCTCAACTATAACCATGTAAAAATCACGTCGGTCCGTTGCTCCGTTGCAGCGTGATTGAAGGACAAACCAACAAACCAATAAACCAACAAACCAAAAAACAAACAAACACACTTTCGCATTTATAATATTAGTATGATACTACATACATGAAGCATAGATATGCATCGTATTATACTCCAGTTACCACAGAATACTTAATAGTATCTTTGTTACTTGTAAGTAGGTACCTATGTTAGGTAGGTAGGGTAAAATAATAAATTTGGATATAATATTTATAAGGAAAAAGATCAAAGGAGAAATTGATATTATTTTTCTTTGACGATTATCGTTACATATTTATCAATCTACGTTACAAGTTATCCAATAAATTTTATCATTTTCAGTTATAAAGAGAACACGGTCCAATGTGTCAATTTTTCATGAAAAATATAATTTTTTCATTTGTCATAATATTCTACTAATGGTTTTGTGGACTTTCGAACTTTCAGCCACGGTAGGTAATTTCTATACAGATTAGCTATCGCCGTGGGTCAAATTAAAGTGCACAAGTGTGTGGTACACTCTCTATTCCATTATTCTCATATTCTGATGGGACTCTGAGAGAAATCAGGCATAAAGCTTTACGTGTTATTCAAGGCACGTGATGAAACACGTCCAACCTTTCCAAGATTTCTAAAAACCTTAATGCATCCGAATGAAGTGACGGACATCAATCAGCTAGTTACTCATTAAAGTTACGAAGTTACCCAATAAATATTTTGGTTGATTTTCAACAGAAACACGATTCAATTTGTTAAATAAAACGCCGTAAATGAAATTTGTTTCCCATTCGTCATTTACTAATGGTTTCGCTACACAATACTAGGCACTCAGAATATAGCAGCCTATTTTGAAAACAATTAGCCGATACAAAATGCGAATTGCGAGTGCGTTGAATGTGAGATGCAGTTTCAAATTTCCTGTAAGTATCACAGGTGAATATGTATTTTCATCCTCTTTGCCAATAATCTTAGAAAATGAGCAGAGCAAGCAGTATTCCTTGAGTACATTAGAGGTGTACTAAGGAAGGAATATTCGAAATTCCACCGGTGAAAGTTTGTATGAAAGTCCGTAATTTCTCAAGTTCTATCCTTGAAACTTGGTATTTTAGCTTTTGGTTAAAAATTAAGATATACGTGTTTCACAGTTTTTGAAAATTCAATAGGGGATTAAAGTTTCTTAGAAAGTACTTTTTTTTTAAGTTATATCTATAAAATTTAAGATTTTGGCTCTCGGTTTAAAATAAATAAAGCAGTAAATATAAATACCGTTTTAAAAAATTCTACCCGCAAAAATAAGGGCTGAAAGTTTGTAAATTTTCAATCATCAATAACTATAAAAAAGCTTTGTCCTGAGTGACTGACAGACAATGAAATATAAAATGTTGATAGAATATTCCTTGAGAACCCTAGAAGTGTACTGAGGAAGGTTGAATTGGCGGTTCAAGTTATATTCATGAAACTTGGAATTTGTGCTTTCGGGAGAAATGAAGAAATTTATGTTTTTCCAGTATTTGATAAGTCTTTTTTTAAGAACCTAATTCCACGCGGATGAAGTCGTAGGCAAAAGCTAGCTTTCTATATTTACATACTTGCGCCTCTTTGCTCTTTCTGCATTAAACTATATTATATTATAGCAAGTTAATTTAGGCCAAGAAATATCTATACCAAGAAAAGTTCTGCTTACGACCTGTATCAGATAAAATATATTGTTCTTTTTGCTCTTATTAAAACAATAGAACTCATAGCTCTTTGGAGCATTCTTGTAGAAATTAAAAGGAGGTCAGTTTATGCTAAGAAAATGTTATCATATTTTCTCACTGAAATAATGTAAAAGGATTATCTATTTATTTTTGTAATATTTACTGTCAAATCAACATCTTCTTGGTAAGATTTTGCCGCAGACCATTTTTAAGAAATCAGCGTAGATATAGATCCCAACACACGCGTAAGACCACGACGCGACGTGTGGAAGGTCCTACAAGATACTAAGGACCAGCTAAAGAAGGTCCAGCTGTTGACGTCTACCGATTGATGACGAGGACGATTAAATATGAAAATGAAATAAAATGAAAATGAAATTATTTATTTCACGTAGGAGATCTTGTGCCGCTTATGATAAGTCGTAAGAATCTACCACCGTTCAATAATTATCAGAGTAGCATGAACATTAGAAATAAGTGTGTCTTTCTGTTACGCTTTAACGGCTCATCTTTTCAACCGATTTTGATGAAATTTGATATAGGGGTAGGTTACATCCCGGGGAAAGACACAGGATAGGTATTTTAACCCGGAAAATTAAAAAGTTCCCACAGGAAAAGCCCAAATCCACGCGGACGAAGTCGTGGGCATCATCTAGTACATGAATAAATCAATCCCGTCGTATAAAAGCAACCGTCCGCAGATTTTTGTATAGAGTGTATAAACTCATAAATAATTTCAACGCGCCGTTTCCCGTTTATGTTTTATTCGAGTTTTATTATCCGTTGCACTTGCACGAGCGGTTTGAAGCACACATTTTAATGTACAAGTAAAATGTATTTCAATAATGTGAAACCATTTTCTTTGTCTAGCCATGTTTTATAAAAACGATATTTTTGCGTTTTTGAAAATTATAATTTGAATCTTCGGTTTCTGTTCAAATTTCTTTTGATAACTCCTTAGGTTGTTTTAGGCGAAACCCAAGCGCAATCCAAACACAGTTTAATTATAGTACGAATTCATACTACAACGTGCCACAGGCTTGCTCCGTCCGGGCATACACCAATAAAATTGATTATAATAAAATTGCACAGCTGCAGTAAGTACGCCATGGGTATATATTTTTATATTTAATTCAAGTATCTCGTTCTTATTTAGCCTCATAACAAGACCGGGCCTGATGAGAAAGATCAGAGTCAGTAAGCGCATGGGAAGCGGTATGCTTCGATGCTTTACATAAAAAGATCCGTAGAAACCAAAGTCATTGACAAAGCACTACAAATTGCAAGCCGCAAATTACGCAATAAATAACTGATAAACATTAGAGCCCTAAGGTGATAGAATAGGATCTGGGGGTCTACTCTCTTTCTCTAAAACGAAACTTCGCAAACAAACGACCGAAATTTCGTTAACTCCTCTCCTACATAATATTATCTCTATGCTCCTCTCTATTTAGTTTTCGTACACGCATACGAAGTACGGATCCATAGAAAATTTTCGTGACCGATTGGATTGAACGATTTTGAGTGGGTCTAATAACAGACTAATTACGTTCGTTTGCGAAGTTTCGTTTGAGAGAAAGAGAGTAGACCCCCTGAAGCGGAGATTCCGATTATTTGGACTTTGGATCTTTTCCGTTTGGGAAACCGATTATGACCAGCGCTGGTAGCCGTTGAAAATAATATTGTACTCGATTTTGGCAAGAATCAAACCCAGCAGTGGACATCCAAGTATATCATTTGAGACACCGATGAAGTCTCTAAAACATTAAAAGAAACAAAGTATAGGTAAACCAACAAATTGTATACTTAATGTAGAGCTTTAAAAAGCTAATAGATAAACGACAACGACTGTTTTATGCTAAAATATGTTATTCTACATTCAAAGTAAGTTCACATTCAGTCTACATTTTACAATCTTTACATGTATTTCAAAGTTTAGGTAACAAATGTTGCTGATTTATTCTTTGCGTGCTCTCTTTATACATGGAGAACATCAATTTTACTCAAGTACTTGTTTTCTTTTCTAGTTATTTCATTCGTACGTTTATTCAAGCGGCCTAGATTTTGTGACCAGAGTATTGTATTCTTGATGGATAAGATTTAGATCTAAAATCTATACTAATAGGTACTAAATGATTACCGTGACTGCGCCCGCATGGATTAACGTTTTTTTTTATTCCTGATATATTATATGCACTAGAAAATCTGAGCCTTTAGTTTGAACAATATTAAGTAAAATATAACACCAGAAAAACTAAAATCCGGTTCTCTCGTAACTCAACAACTCTGTTGCTCTTTAGATTAAGTTTCTCATTTTTGAAGTGCAACTTCTTTAGAATCGTTTTGAATTGAAAACTCGATGAAACGAAAAAGGAAATGAAAAAGCGGCCACAAAAAAAACAAACAATAATATATAGGATTTTGCGAGAGAATGAGATAAAATAAAAGTTATATTTATCTCATTATCTCGTAGGCTAGGTACTTTTCTGAAGTTTCACTTCTGTCGTGTGTGAATTGCATATACACACATTTTTTTTTAATATAAATTATTTAATTATTGCCAGCAGCGGAGTCTGTTAATGAGTTTTTCATCAAAAAACTTAAATTCAAGGCAAAATTATTTTGATGCTCTAAATAATTACTGGTTCGCTCAAAACATCGTACATCCTATTATAACCTATCCTTCTTATTAGATCGGACCTACCAATAGACGTACACCAGAGCCTATATTTTCACAATGCCTTTAAACTTAGAGACCTCCGCTACGCTGGCTCAAAAAACTTGAGCAATTTCAAAAGAAACTCAATGAAATTCATTAAAGTTTAATTTTAAAGATCATGAGAGCAGAATCGAAACTGCCTTATGGATTGCGCACATCTAAGTGGGTCGACATTAAATAATTATTCAGTTCGAAGAATTTTGTTCAAGTTTTCAAGTTAGAATAACGTGACATGTGCGTAGGCGTAAATCACTCATTTAGTATGGATGGGTTAAAGTCGTGAATCAACATCAATATAATATATTCCTTAATTAGTATTACTAAATATCAGACTAATGTACATAAGTACTGAAGTAAATGTTATGATATATTATAATTTTGATGAGAATGAATGAATTATTTAAAAAGAGCAACCACCGAGTTTCTTGCTGGTTCTTCTCGGTAGGAATGTCATTCCGAACCAGTGGTAGATTCACTTGACGATTCAAAAGTACTTGTAATAGTTTATTTGAATAAAAAACATTTGAATTTGAATTTGAATATTATTAGATGATACCCGCGACATCGTCCGCGTGAATTTAATTTTTTTATTCCCGCGGGAACGCCTTAATTTTCCGGGATAAAAAGCCTATATTATCCTTCTCCGAGATGCATCCTATCACTATACCATTTTCACATTTCATTGAGTACGGTTGAAAAGATGAACTGAAACAGACAGACACACTTTCGCATTTATAATATTAGTATGGATGTTTACATTAGAACAAATTAAGCTATTTACATAAATTACTGCAGAGTTTTAACAACATTTAGTTCAGTTTACATATTTTTAGAAACAAAAACAACGTTATTTTAATTTTGGAGAACGGAATTCTTAAGTGTGTGTATACCTTTGTCGCAGCTAGTGCCATTGTAACAAATTCAATAAGCCAGTTCCTTAAGCGTTCTTTAAATATTTCAGCCAAATATGCAAATGTTGGAGAAGTTATAATCTCTTCTGCAATAATGAAATTTTAATTAATACCTACCGTCCAATAGAAGAGGAAAAAAGTTGATCAATTTTCTTTGCTGTGTTCTGAAAGTAACCTTACCTTATTCATTTTAGATTAATTATATTTTAAAACGAGTCGTTGTGCACGACTACGTCTGCGTAGATATTTTTTTTTATTCCATTTCCACTACAAGTTAGCTCTTGACTGCGATCTCACCTGTTGGTAAGTGATGATGCAGTCTAAGATGGTAGCGGGCTAACCGGGCTAAAGATTAGGTTTTTTAAATCCTATATGGAACTCTTTGGGTTTTTAATAGGAAATGTATAACGCCGAGGGCCTGCTCCCATAGACGACACGGCACCGCACGGTTTTTTGATGCGACGAATAGGCATTGAAATTTCTATTTTATTGTAATATACTATTAAGTTATATTTCTAATTGTCACGGGAAAAATTCCCTACCGTGCCGTGCCGTCTATGAACGCATTAACGTGGCATTAACATGTTCAATGCCATTGTTACCGAATACCAAGAACCAGCTAAAAACTCGGCGGATTCGCTTTTTAAAAGTTTAACAATAATCAGTAATAATTATATAATAATTATATTATGTTCAGGGCATTGCTGGAGCGAATATAATCCACGCTTTTTCATTATAATAAAATCTTCAATTGTATAGTATGTTTTTTCGCAACTCTTTCAATGTGAAATTTTATTAAAAAGGCTATTTTTTTTTTACTCTCTATAGGTTCCTTTAGGGCCTTTTGGATGCAGCATCCTTTTGAGTGGGCTGTTCAAGTATCTAAATAAATGATAATAACTCCGCATTGACGTTGCTCCATAGTTTAATTGGATGCGATTTCCAGCTCAAATATCTAGTGCGGATTTCCGAACGTGATCAAAGTATCGAATGCAGTTTGGGTGAACATAGTTACCGGCAGGTTTGAAATAGTACCTGTTAGTGACTGGTAAGTTAGTCGGAAACTATTAACAAACCACTCAGCCAGTTTCGAGAGATGCTGGATGACATTTCTTAATTAAGAGAGCTACTTAATATACATTGAAAAGTAGAAGTAGAACTTTACAAGAAACAATTACTCAAATAATGTGATACATACCTACAACCGTGATTCCAAAGCGTGGGTATGTCAAATTTCAGTGACGACGCGCATATATCGATGACTAGCCGATGTCCGTGACTTCACCGCGTGGTTTAAGTTTTTTTTATTCCCGCAGAAATTTAGAAGATTTAGAAATGGATAATCATACTTATATTATAAATGCTTATTAATATTATGATCGACATGATTTTTGGCATGGGTATAGTTGAGGACCTGGATAGTGACATAGGCTACTTTTTATCCCGGAAAATTAAAGAGTTCACGCGGGAACCGAAAAACCTCAATCCACGCGGACGAAGTCGCGGGCATCAGCTAGTTAGCCATAAGCGCGGGAGATATTAATATAGTGCACAAGTGTGTGCGCCTACACAGGTGTCCGATGGGACGGAAAATCCGACACGACCGGACCATGGGGTACCTATATTTTTTGATACACAGCTTAAAATTTATCATTTTGAGTTAGCCGTTTAAATGGTAAGTCTACTCGATGGTCTCTGCTGTAATACAGTTAAAATTTAATACTTTAGACCAATTAATGTGACGCGTTAAAAGTTAAAATGTAGGCAACATCCGATGTCAACTCGTTAGCTAAAAAATACGCGACCTCTGTGCAACTTTTGCAAGCGTTTCTAAAAAATGAAGTTCTTTGAAAATTTTCCATTCGCTTTGTCCAGCGCGACCCAGATAAGTTGGCTAATTAGACCTGTATCCGAGCGAGTGCCTTTAATACTAACTAGTTACTAGATTCCGTTAGCGTATTGTGCAGGTTGGTTTTAACGAGGTGTTAACGCTTTTAGGATTTCCGACGGCAAAAGGGGTGTTTGTTTGTGCTTACGTTCATTATGATCCTGAAGATTATTTAAATGTGAAAGTGTATTTGTCTATCTCTTGTCTTTCACGGTTTATCTGCTAAACCAAAATTGTATGGGTACATAGATAGCTTGCAAATTGGCAACGTGATTTTTATTCAGTTCGATAGGAGTCGAGTCTTCATAGGATTTAAAAATGACTAAATTGGTGGGTTTTTTTCCACTCGATTATAAATTTGACGCAGGGTTGTAGGGCCCATGTCAGGTCACTGATGAGGAAGAATTTAGTGGACTGTATTTTTAAGGGGTTTTGTGTTTCGATATCTCCTATCTCTGAGCAAACCGTTATCACCAATTAGCAGGCAACTAGAATCTACCACCCACCTTTTGATGCCGCCAACTTGCTTGGCCGAGTCGGAAAAGTCAGCCGGTATCCCGCTAGATTCCTCTTTCACACCTAGGTAGAATGTTCACACAGCACACACAAAAGTAACGAGGCAACTGCCAATAAAACATTGTTCGTCCGAATAAACTTGTGCGGGACATTATTTTAGACGTAGGAAAAATTCTACACTTCGGCGTACACTTTTCTTTTTATGAAGCGTAAAAATTGGACCCACGACACATCCGTCCTCGAGGTAGGCGCAGAACCCGACTCTGCGACGCAGCGCTAGTGTCCAGAGCCCGCGTCAAGCGGCAAAAAAGTGAGTCGAAAAACCGGGTAGTTTGAAAACTCACCACCCACGAATTGATAATAACTGACGTTTGCCCAGGTGAAAAAGGAATACCAAACACAGATTAAATATAGATTGTTTGTTAGTCCAATATTTGTGAACATAAATCCTTACGAGATTAATCGCAAGCATCATGCTTAGATCGTATCAATAGACTCACTTAACCCACTAGTGATAAAATAACATTGTCTAGTGGGCAATAACCCCATGCTTCTTTTCCTCCTCCTTTTTATATATATGAATCCGCCTACACTAGTACAACACAACAGCGCGCTCCGCCTTGGATGTATCACCACGTATCACCACTTGCCAGCAAGTTTGATTGCGATTTTCTGCCAAGCGCTAGTCTACAAATAAAATAAAAAAACAAAAAAAAAAACAGAAATCGTTTGTTCTTTTTTTAATCCGATTATAAACTTTGCGCACTTGTACCTTACCCAACCGTTTGGGGCAGTATTTTAACGAATTGGACCGTGCATTTATTAAGAGGCTTAAAAAATTGTTGACGAATATGTTTTAAACGTTTTGGTAGGTATAAAATAAATATTACGTAGAAATCACTGACATACGAGTAGCTTGACGGGCTGCGATACTGAAGCCGCAATGGGCAGGGGCCCGGGCCCAGTGTTCAAAGAACCAATAGACGTTAGGTTCCATAGGTACTCAATACTTAATTTATTTATTACAATATGTAGGTCATGTTTAGACTCTACCACCAGTTCTGAAAGACGATTCTACTGAGAAGAGCCGGCAAGAAACTCAGCAGTTGTTCTTTTTAGAAAGCAAGACATTACATTAAGTAACGACATCAATCTGATGCGTGTGGAAGTCCCTACAGGAGACCTTAGTCCAGCAGTGGACGGTATCGGTTGACGACGACGATATTACAATCACTTACAGAAGGGCGATGTAAACAAAACACAAGGGATTATACAAGGGTTGTTCTTGTTATTGTAATTACACTAAGACGTGTTCCGTAACGCGATTGAACGTGTAATGTGATAGGAAGAAATTGGGTTTGTAGTAAAGCAATTAACGCGTGGAGAATGTATGGGGTGAACACCCTCGTATAAAGGGAAATTTAGATCAAAATCTGATTTCCGTTCTATGCCCTCGTTATGTACTTTACTAGGTATTTTATATCACGATAGGATGTCACATAAGTTTTTTCATGCAAGAGCAACTTAATGTTAAAATTGTGCCATGACACAGGGTCGCATCAAAAATGAGGCGTGGTGATAATAATATTAACTTACCTGTTGTCCTAAGCGAGCGAAGAAAGCGATACGACTACATGGAAAATGATAAATAAATTATCTGCGCAAAACGTAGGCCAAGGTAGCGTGAAAGATCAGCTACAGTTAGACATTGTCACGGCACATCGTATCGAGTCGCTTTTGTCGCTCACGTAGGCCTTTTGTCACGTAACGGACTCTCGTAGCGTAATATTGGAAGGCTACGCCAGCTTGCTGTATGGTTGGAGTTCTTTACAGTCTACGATTTAGTCTTGGCGTGTCGCATGTTGTTGCTCTGGCATAAAAAGGCCAATAGAACGTTACGTGTTTAGGGATTGAGAGACAAAAAACTGTACAAAGTAGGTAGCTACGGCACACTGATGAGCGCTCTAACGAGGAGTGGGGCTATTGCGGACTCGCTATCCTAGTTCAAACGCTATTATAATATTTAGTCCAATCCGTATTCTATTATCTGTTGGTAAACTAGCCGTGTTGCCATAGATTTTTATAAAACATAATATAAAGTAGTCCTGTACGCACTGGAAACTTTTTCATCGCACGTTGTCTGTACTTAGGGCTTAATTTGAGAATAATTCAAATAAAATACAAGCCATTAACATTGAAGTGAAAATAATTATGATGAAACTAAATGATTCTCTCTCTCATACTTGTACACACAGATGAAATCATATAAAGTTTGAAATTTTGCATTGTATTTCGCAGCGTATCTACGCAAACTTGATTAAAAGGATAAACTTGGTGGAACGAAAAACTAGTTCCCATTGTTGTTTACAGAGTAATGCTGAAAGTTTTCTCTCTCTCATATTATTTTCTTTGTTGCTCCTATACTTTCAATTCTAACGCTGCGTTGATGTCTCGAAGTTGTAACTCAGTTTTCTGTACATTTACATTTACCTATAAAAAATGTGTGAATTTTGTGACTTTATTCTCTTATTATATTTTGTGTTTTTTTTATTTCGACTATTCCCAAGGGTATGTGGAGAAAATATAAAACATAGGTAAATAGTACTTATTTTTACGCAGGATTTTTTAAATCTCTTTTGCTGTTCACTGAGCGAGTTCATAAAAGCTGCTACATTTGTATTAAATTAGTTACGCACTGTATGTTTATCTAGTTAGTTAAGTATATTTTTATCGTAAAAGTTTTTCGTAGGCTTATTCTATCGCATTAGGTTAGGTTTAAGTTAGCTGTGAGGATATGAGGATCATTTTTTTACTATTCCGTTGGAACCATTTTTGTTCTTAGGATAAAAAGTTACTTACCTCTAATTCAAGGAGTTTTTCCAAAATTTTGTTGAAATCGATTTAACGTTTTTTTGGTCTTAAAAATAAATAAACTGATAATATGCATAAGCATATGGATTACTCTGTTTTCAACGAAATGTGACTGTTATTTTTAATATTTTTGAATTAATACGAGTTTCACATAGCGTGACTAGGGAACGTTATTAATTAAAATACCGTACTTTTGCGCTTACAGTTATTCACCACCAATTATATTATTAAGAATGCAAACATGTTATTTTAAAACTCTACGTAATTTTGCCCGTTTTCAGGGCCGCCATGTTTTATTTACTTTTATGTCCAAGATTAAAATAGGTTATTAGCATTTTACGCATAGTATTTTAGGACCTAAATTAAAATTATTCATAAAAAATGGGTTAAGTGTTGTACTAGGTGGGTCAATTTCAACAAAGGCGTTTTTTTGTTTCATTTCGGTGAACTTTCGTATTATCAAGTTTTCTCAAATTTAAACAATAGTTTATTGTACTTCTTGATATTCTTCATGCACTTATTTAATGCCATCAAAATATACCTTAATAAACTAATGAGAAATCGTGTTTAAATTTGTGATGCCACTGAAATGAAAAATTCGTTCACCGATATGAAATAACTAGCCACCGAAATGATAAAACCTATCCACCGAAATTAAAATCCACCGAAAACGAATACAAGCATTCTTTCTTTTCTTCTCTGCTCACATAATCTTCTTCTTTACTTTCTTTCATCTGCAGTCAATGCTAGCCTAGGCATTCTAAAAAAAATATGTCAATTATAGTTGGTATCGCGTTTCAACTTTGCATTCACCTGGTACTTTAAAATAAATAAATCGTATTATATTAGGTCTTTACCTATGAAATTGCCTTTCTTCAGTACTGGTCATTTCAAATAAAAAAAGTTTGTAATTGCTCTGTATTCTAAATTCAAATTAATTTTGTTTTAAAACCATGACATTCTTTTTACAAACTCAGTCTTTTGTTTTTTGATTAGCGTTGTATTTTCATTACATTTCAAAATTTTTCGTCATAATGGATACTTTAAAAATTCGTGTAATTATGGAATATGAGTTCCGTCGTGGCACCACCGCGACACACACGTCACGTAACATCAAAAACGTTTAAGTAGAGAACTGTACAAACGAACGCACAACCCGTTATTGATTTTCCCGGTTCCGTTCTGGAAATTTTGACTTGAAAAATGAAGCTCGTGGTCGTCCGGAGACTTTGGTCAACAATAATGAATTAAAGGCGATTGTGGAAGCTGACGAAACTCAATCTACAGCTGAGCTAGCAGCAGCTTTTGATGTAAGCATCAAAACAATATTGATCCATTTGCGACAAATTGGCAAGGTAAAAAAGCTTGATAGATGGGTGCCCCACGACCTTAACGATCGCCAGCGCAACGTACGCGTCGAGACCTGCCTTGCGCTGCTCAACAGGCAAAAAAATGAAGGAATTTTGAAACGAATTGTTACGACTTACGTGCGACGAAAAATGGATTCTGTTCGACAATCGAAAGCCCTCAGCAAGTTGGTTAGATCCTGGTTCAGCACCAAAGCAATGCCCTAAACCAAAAATGAACCCTAAAAAGGTGATGGTCACTGTTTGGTGGTCTAGTGTGGGTGTGATTCACCACAGCTTTTTACAAAACGGCATTACTGCAGATGTGTACTGTGAAGAACTGGAGAGAATGATGGAGAAGCTTGCACATCTGCAACCAGCTTTGGTCAATCGGTCGTCCCCCACTGCTCCTACACGACAACGCGCGACCCCATACTGCGCAACCGACAGTCTCCAAGCTGCAAGAGCTGGGGTTGGAAGCTCTCCCTCATCCGCCATACTCACCAGACCTTGCACCTACCGACTATTACTTTTTACAAAATTTAGACAACTTTTTAGTGGGTAAAAAATTCAATTCCCTAGAGGCAGCAAAATGCCTTTGAAGAGTTTGTTGCCTCTCGTCCAGCTGATTTTTACAAGAAGGGCATCAATAAACTGCCAATGTGTTGGCACAGATGCGTCTATTGCATAGGACATAGGTGATTACTTCGAATAACAGAAATAAGAAAGTTTGAAAAAATAAGTACTTTCACTTAATCCATACACAATGGCAATTTCATAGGTAAAGACCTATTATTTAATCAAATCTCGTTATAGTCGGTTGAAATCATATGCGGAAGTGTATTTGTTTGTTGGTTTATTGGTTTGTTGGTTTGTCCTTCAATCACGCTGCAACGGAGAAACGGATCGACGTGATTTTTTGCATGAGTATAGTTGAAGACCTGGAGAGTGACATAGGCTACTTTTTATCCCGGAAAATTGAGGAGTTCCCTGGGAATTTAAAAAAACTTATTCCACGCGGACGAAGTCGCGGGTATCAGCTAGTATACAATAAATCGCACAAAAGTACAGGTCTTGGAAACACATTAGCAAAAAGTATTCAAAGATTGTGAAATATTCACCTCCTAGTTTGGATTTTCACCGAAATGAAATAATAATCAACCGAAATGATAAAAACATCCACCGAAATGAAACAATTATACACCGAAATGATAAAAACTCACCGAAATGAGAATTTTTATCATTTCGGTGAGTATTTTGTCATTTCGGTGGTCAGTTTAGGCCACCGAATCAACCGAAATGAAAACACCGAAATTAAAATCAAGGAAAAGAATTAGCATTACGAGAAAACTATTTATTATAGGATGTAAGGAATACTACACAAATGAGCGTAGTACCATTGCCCATTCATGAATACTTAGATAAATTTACTAGCTTATTGCAAGACAAGTTATACCTATACACGGAAATGAAAAGAAATGGGTTCCATGTCACCGATATGACATACTTATGTGTTTTGCGGGAACACGCAGGCAAGCAGCGCACGTCCTCCCACGATCAGCATCTAGAGGCCACAGTTGCGTAAGTTTTAAGCGCACGCGGGGGGAACTAGAGTTGTTTTAAGCAAAAATATACTTGATAAACTTTTTGTCACCGAAATTAAAGAACTTTCAGTGACACATGCATTTTTACTTTCCTGTTATTAAACTGGGTAGATATTATTAAAAAAATACTTTGGGATTATACTATCACTGTTCATGATTAAAATAAAGGTAGCCTTAAACCTTAGTAACCAATATTTTTTGTTTTATGAGGAAAATTACACAGAAACATGTTGCAGTGACAGCCACCGAAATGAAAAATTCGGAGCTTTACCATTATTTTTTTTAAAACTGTAATCCTAATCAAGAAATATTTAATGCCTCGCACATAGGTAACTACCTCTTCTACCTAAAAAAAATTATTAGAACTGTATAGTAACGTTCTGCACTACCGATTTCATCCATGCCGCATAAATTTTGCTGTTGGGAAATTCACCCAGGTATGAAATATTTCGTTATTTTATTTTAAGGCAATTTTGTCTTTTGTTTGGCGTTATTTTATTTTAAGGCAATTTTGTGTTTTGTTTGGCGTTATTTTATTTTAAGGCAATTTTGTTTGTTGAATTCGTTTTTATTAACTATAAGCTGATGCCCGCGACTTTGTCCGCGTGGTTTAAGTTTTTTTGATTCCCGCGGGAACTCCTTAATTTTCCGGGATAAAACCCATAGGATAGTAGGATATGTCCTTCCCCGGGATATAACCTACCTCTATACCAAATTTCAGCAAAATCGGTTGAAAAGATGGGCCGGGAAAGCGTAGCAGACAGACAGACAGACACAATTTCGCATTTATAATATTAGTATGGATATACACTAGCTGTACTGAGTCGTACAAAAATACTAAATATTGTAAGGTAAATTTGTCATATTAAAACATGGATTTCGAACATTTCGAGCTCTCGTTTTCTTGGAATTCACGTTATCGAGAAAATAATATATCAAAAATATTTGATACCTAGGCCCAATTTTTTAAGCTGTAGAGTGTATATTTTGTCAGGTTTTCAAATAACAAAAAAAGTATAAATTCTAGAAAACAAAGACCAGAAAGAACTACTCGTAGCATTACATGAGGTCTAAAATAAAAAGAATTTTCTATTAAAAGTCGAAGCCTCTCCAAAGCTCTAGAGGCTTCAATTATAGAGGACCAAATTATAATACAAATACAATTTCTTCGTTCAAAATCCTACCAGCTTAATCCGAGAAAAATTGCCCAAGTTATTTGAAACTTCCAATTCTACGTAGAAAATAATGTAAAAGTTTCTCTACACAGGCCTTTTGCTTTGTTCGGTATACTTATCTGTATGTCTCCACGTATAAGTTTGCTTATTAGGCATTCATGTACTGAAGGATTGCATGCTTTGCTGTATTTCAGAAAACTGCTTTGCATATAATACATACGAGATATCAAGGTGTGTGTCAGTTTTTAAGGAGGTGAAATGTACAATTAATTTGTAATTGCATATTGCAATTTTTCTGGACAATAAAGTGTTTGATTTATTTATTTTATTTTGAAGCAGTCAAGTGCTAATAATAATCAGCCAAATTTTAAAAAGTGGTTTTTGAAATTTTGTGTACTAATAATTTCGTGTACAAGTTCGTCTATAGCTTGTTCCACTATACCTAAATGTTTTGGAATGCTGAATCTACTCATTAGAATCAGACAAAAAATCTGCAGTTACCTTCTCTTTATAAAACCAATTTTCACTAGTTATTCAGGCAGCTTAAGTTATCTTACTTTAATATTAATTAACTAATGAATATTAATTAACTAATTAATAATAATTTACTAATTAATTGTGATGTTGATCTAAGAAAAATATTACTAGCTTAAAATATAATATATTGATTTTTCTATACACTTTCAGAAGTTACATCCGAGCAAAAGAGCGGGTCAGCTAGTAAGGACGAAAACACACTATAGACGGGACAAGACACCACGTCAGAAGTAAACTTATATAATACTAGCTGATGCCCGCGACTTCGTCCGTGTGGATTGAGGTTTTTCGGTTCCCGCGGGAACTTTTTAATTTTCCGGGATACAAAGTAGCCTATGTGCTATTCCAGACTATAATCTATCTCTGTGCCAAATTTCATTCAGATCCGTTCAGCCGTTGGAGCGTGATTGAGTAACAAACATCCATACATCCATACATCCATCCAAACTTTCGCATTTATAATATTTATTTGATAGAGCTGCACAGACACGAAGAACCGTATTTCCCATACGACGCGTGAATTTTGTATCCTATCTTGTTTGTAGTGTGTTTCCCTCCTTATTAATAAACATCAAACAAAATTGATAAGAATTTCTCGTCTGATCTTCACATCAAAGTTTGCTTCAGTTTGCAAGATGCATCAGAAAGTTCGAGAGCAGCTGGTTTCTTGGCGAGTAATTAATAATTATACGAATTTCGATACTGACCTACTCTTTAAAAAGACGCTTCTACGAAGTTTGTTTCTGACATAGTACTGCAGATTTTATTAGCGAAGAAATTTGAGTTCATAATATTATTTCGCAGATGATTTTTCTTGGTAAAGACAAAGATATCATAATATTTTTTCACCCAGCACAAATAATAATAGTAATGTCCTCCCGACCGAATTTCGGCAACGGCAGCTTATCTCCATAGAGATTATCTGCGCGGGAGATAAATAATAGTGCATAATGTGTGCGCAAACACAGGTGCACTTTCTATTCCTTTATTCTCATAGCCCGATGGGACGGAAAATCCGACACGACCTGAGAGAGATCAGGCGCAGGACCGACAGCTTTACGTGCTCTCCGAGGCAAAGGGGTGACACAACGCCAACTTCCTAACTCCGAGCTAGTATTGTAACGCAATAAAGTTATGACGAGGTAGGTAAAGACTTTATTGCGTTACATTAATTAAGTATTTTTGCTGTTTGTGCTCTAGACATTACTACTTAGCACTAGCCAATGTAAATGTATCGCAAAAGTTTTTTCTATTTAAGCATAAAGTTTTTCTTTCAATTTGCAAGCTGCATTACAAAGTTTCGGAGCAGCTGGCAGTTTGGGCGAGAAAAAATAATATAATGTTATGTCGATTCTGGTTTTATCTATCATTAAGAATTCGTCTTTACAAAGTATGTTCCTAAAATCATTTTCACGTTTTTGGGTTTTAAGTTGGATTAGTAACATTTTGATCAAGAAAATAGTATTTAAATAGCCCTATTATATAAAAATCTAAATAATCTTAATATATATTTAGGTAGCGCAACTTAAAATTAATTAAAATTGATTGGTCCTAATGGTCTAAAATCAATGAAATGTATATTAGGTACTAGCTGATGCCCGCGACGTCGTCCGTGTGGATTGAGGTTTTTTGGTTCCCGAGGGAACTCTTTAATTTTCCAGGTTAGAATGGAGCCTATGTGCTATTCCAAACTATAATCTATCTCTGTGCCAAATTTCTTCCAGATCCATTCGGCCGTTCTGGCACGATTGAGTAACAAACATTCATATATCCATCCATCCAAACTTTCGCATTTATAATATTAGTATAGATTCCTAAATTCTGACGGCCTACGGCTACGATAAATAACGGTATCCTTGCTTATACCAAGAGCGCTCAATCTCAGCCGGGTATTTTTTTATCCAATCGAATATTTTAGAACGTTGCAAAGGATTGCATGATGATTGCTTGTCATTCAAAATGCACGCAATATTCTAATAATATCACTAAACCGCGTTGTGGTAAATTTGTTTCGTAAATTAGTTCGCGGTATTTGCTTTATGCGGGCATCAATTTGATGTAGGTAGGTATCTATACTTCTACACTAATATTATAAATGCGACAGTTTGGATGGATGGATGGATGTTTGTTACTCAATCACGCCTAGAACGGTTGAACGGATCTGGATGAAATTTGGCACTGAGATAAATTATAGTCTGGAATAACACATAGGCTACTTTTTATTACGGAAAATTAAAGAGTTCCCGCGGGAGCCAAAAAACCTCAATTCACGCGGACGAAGTCGCGGGCATCAGCTAGTAGGTATACTATATATAGTTAGGTAAGTATACCTACATGTATTCATTGGGAAATGAGCGCCAGAATATTTTGGAAAACCATGAAATTACCTGCCTTGTGGAAAACCGCAACTGAAAATACAGCTCCGCCTAATGGTGATGAATTGTTAACGGAATTATATTTCATGCTATGTTTGAAACGTGCAGCACCACAATATTCTACAAACAACCTGACCCGTCCGCGTAAATGGCTTTTTTTTTATCAACTACACGTTAGCCCTTGACTGCGATCTCACCTGATGGTAAGTGATGATGCAGTCTAAGATGGTAGGGGGCTAACCTGTTAGGGGTATGGCAGTATAAGTCATAAGTCATAGTCATAAAGTCATAAATATTTATTCAATTTAGGTAGGTACACTACACTTATTGACGTTCAGTTATATAAAAATATGATGGTGATAATCTGTTACGGTATCTTAAAACTAAAGCTACGAGGCTATATAAATAAATAAATAAATATATAAATAAATGTTTATTTAGCTTTACACGGACTAAAGATACAAAAATGAAAAATTATAACTACAAGATAATTACTAACTAAGCTTACTTACTAAAATACAAGATGTATTTAACTAGGTACAAATATAAATTACCCCGTGTGTCAGCTTAAAAGGCTGCTGCCTCAGCATGTTGCTGCAGTGTGTGATAACTGCAGCGCTGATTTTCAGGCAGAGCCTTAAGTGGCGTCACGACCCGGAAGCGACTGGCGCACACTTTACTTAGATAAGTACGATATTTTTCCAAGATAGGCACCAAAAAAAATTGGACAAAAATTAGGTTAGGTAAAATAAAACATAAAATATTATACTAGATTGATACCACAACACACAATAATACGAGTATATAACCACTTTTCCATATAACACCTGTAAGACTTGGACTTGAACCTTGGAACTATCTTTTATGGTCGTGCTTTTTGCTTTTCTAAAAGATATTTTTTAATATGCGTTTTAAAAGTAATAATAGATTTAAGCATTCGAGCTGGGGGAGGGAGGTCATTCCAAATCTTACAGGCGGCATGCTTAAATGTGCCGCGGAATGCAGCCGATTTGTGTCTCGCCATTGCGATTCGAGGCGCAGTTCTCCTCGCACTATATTTACTCCCTACATCAGTCCATTTTATTTTGTCATGCAAATAAGCTGGTTTGCCTGTAGCGATTATGCCAAAAAGCATTGTGGCCAAATGAAGCTTACGCCGCGATTCCATGTTTAACATATTTGCATTATTGATATGCGGACTGACATGTGATCGAGGCGCTATAGAAAAACAAAATCGAGCACAGGCGTTCTGCACCCTCTGAACTAGTTTTGCAGATCTGGCCAACATACCTGGACCGTATACAGTATCAGCATAGTTTAATTTTGATAGTATTAAAGCTTCACATAAGCGTATCCTAATGTTAGTAGTAAGGTAGGGGCGCATTTTATAGAGAACTTTTAACCTATACAAGCAATTTTTAACAATATTTTTAATATGTGTTTCAAACCGTAAGTTAGAGTCAAAAATAACGCCTAAATTTCGTGCTTCATGAACTCTTTCCACCACTTCACTACCTATTTTAACTGTAGGGTTATAAGTTTCAATTTTAGCTATGGTACCTTTTGTGCCTAGAACCATTAGCTTTGTTTTCTGTGGATTAAGGTTGAGCGAGTTTGAATCAGACCAGTTTGAAATTTCTTCAAGATCCTGACAAATTTTAGTTACCGCTTCGGGTGTGTCAGATGGCTGGAAGGAATAATAAAGCTGGACGTCGTCCGCGTATAGGTGATATCTGCAGTGTTTAATACAATGCACCATATCCGCAGTGTACAACGCAAACAGCATGGGGCTTAGGATTGATCCCTGAGGGACTCCCCTAGTGACTGGTGCAAGTGAAGAGTTTAACGGATTGCCATTCGTTTGACTAATTTGGACGAACTGTGCTCTATTTTTAAAATAGCTGTCAAACCAGTTGATAGCGCTAATTGAAAAACCATAAAAAGATAACTTGGATAGGAGTAAGGACGTATTAATGGAATCAAACGCCCTAGAAAAGTCCAATAGAACAAGAATGGTCCCCATGCCCCTGTCTTGCGCAGTAAGTATATTATCTACCACATCCATGATTGCTGTCGTAGTACTATGACTTTTACGAAAGCCAGATTCGAAGATCGGTAAAATATTTTTTTCCTCGATATACTTAGTAATTTGACTGCATATTACCTTTTCCAAAATTTTTGAGATACACGGGAGTATACTGATGGGTCTGAGATCTTTTAAAGTTGCTGGGTTATTGATTTTGGGGAGAGGCTTAACTATGGCTGTTTTCCACGCATCGGGGAAAGTTGAAGTTGTAATGGATCTATTTACTATGTTTGTTATAGTGGCGAGGCTTTGCGGTAGTGTTAACTCTAACATTTCTAACGAGATACTATCGACACCAATCGCATTTGACTTTAATCCTTTTATAATTTTCAAGATCTCATCCTCGTTTGTCAATTTGAAATTAAAGGTGTCAGGGCCAAATCTATGAAATTCAAAAAAGGTATACGTGGATAATTTAGTTGTATCTTTATATGGGACGTCCAGAAAATGTTTATTTATAAGCTCGGGTTTACTTAGACTCGGAGGGAGATCTTGATCTTTTTTATTACTAATTACTAAGATAGATTGAAGGTGTTTCCACATGACTACTGGATTTCTGATGTGTATATTTATATAATACTCATAAAAGGCGCATTTTTCTGCTTCCAACGCTTCAAAAACTATTTTTTTAAGATCTTTGTAATACAATTTGTGTGAATCCTTTTGCGATAATTTGTACCTCTCGTGACCTGCATTCCGCAATTTTATCATTTCTTTTATAGTAGGTGTTATCCATGGACACCGCAACTCTTTAATAAGTACTTTCTTACTCGGGGCGTGGATATCAAAAATGTTTAAAATATAGTTATTAAACGAAATTACCATGCTATTAATTTCATTTGTTACATTTATATCAGTCCAGGGTATAGCGTTTAGATGCTGGTTAAACAGATGGAGATCGATATATTTTAGAGGCCTACACATTATCCAGTGAGGCATAGTTTTTTCCTTCTTCATATTTAATGTAGCTGTTACCACAGCATGGTTTCCTAACTCGGGAGTATGCTTTACCGAAACTTCACGCACCTTTGCATCTGTACAAATCACGTCAATAAGAGTTTCACTGTGGTCGGTGAAGTGGGTAGGCTCCGTTACTAGCTGAGTAAGGTTTATGCAATGAATGAAGTCATTAAAAAATTTAGTTTTAGAGTCCGCCTGATTAATCAAATTTATATTAAAATCTCCTAACAGTACCATTTGGTCGCAGTCAGATAAATAGGTAACAGATTGTGTAAGAGCATCTAGAAACAGGTTAACATCCTGCCAGGGGGGTCTGTAAGCTGTGCCTAAGACAATGCGTTTACCATTCGTTTTAGTCTCTATCCACATTTGCTCTACCGAGTGTAGGTTGGGGTGGTCGCAAATTTTTATTTTAAGTCCTTTTTTCACATAGAAGCCCACCCCACCTCCCCGGCCGCCGCGAACATCAGCTGGGCGTGGTTTGTGGTGTAGCCGATACCCCGGTACAACCGGTGCGAGTCCCTCTTCCCCTTCACGAATCCAGGTTTCATTTATCGCTAATATCTCTACAGTTAACTCGGCCATTGCCTCAATAAATTCTTCATGTCTAGTTCCAAGGGAACCGGCATTGAATATTCCAATTTTAAAATACTTAGTTTTGTCTTTTTTTAACATTATTTTGTCTAACTGTAATTAATTCTACTTTAAACAAATTTGACTGATTTGTGTATTTAAGATATTTCAACGGAAGTAAATGCAAAAAAAATAGTTTTTGAAGTGATTTGTGCCGGCGAATAGGTTTTAGATAAAACAGCACTAATATAATATAGACATATGATAAGATCCTAACGTGACATACATAGACATAACCTATTCTAATACAGAAATTTTTTCTAACTAAAAAGTACCGTATTGTAAGATCATACAGTGAACATGAGTTTGAGGCAACCTCCTGTCTGGCTTCTCTTCTATTCATGGATATCATCTTATCAAGTACAAAACACAGTGCGCATAATAAAGTAAATAATAACACATTGGTCCTCAAAAGAATTTTGAAAGTATAGGGCTTATAATAAATGTTAACCGAGTTGGCGTGCAGTACAAAAATGTCTATCAGACGCTTAGAAATAGCCACGAGCACAACTATTTCGACCCAACCAGCACTTCGCCAAAAACCCGTTCCATATCAGTTTCCGACCTTATATGATGAGCCGGCTTGCCCTCTCCTTGACGCGCGTATATTTTCCCGCGCTTAGTCCACGTATATCTCCAATGCATACGTTTTGCCGTTTCCCGAACTAAATAGAAGAGGTGTTTATTCTTCTGAGTCAGCCTCTCATTTATATAAAATCGCCTAGCAGGCAGGTCAAAACCCAAGCCCTCGGTAGTAACGCCTCGACGCGTTCGGGCGCTTCGTAAAAAGTTATCGCGCAGGCTCGGTCGCGCCAGACGCACCACAACTCGACGACCGCGGGCGCTTCCCTCTGTTTGTGAGCTACCATCGCTTTTCCTGCCTACTCTTTCCGCAAATATAATGTCCTTTTCATCCAGGTCGACTCCCAGCTTGGCCGCCACGACCGCAACTGTATGGTGAGGATTTTCTCCGCTGATTTCCGGGAGGTTCGTGATCTCAATATCCCCCTGAAAAAGGTCCTGGTCCCTTTCATTTAAGTCCTCTTTGAGTTGAGCGATTTTCTCCTCAAGCTTAGTAATTTCCACGCATGGAATGGATGGAACTTTGACCTCCTTCTCAAGGTTTAGCAGTCTGCCGTCGAGCTCGTCCATGCGTTGGTTGCAGTTAGCAATTGCACCCCGCACATCGCTTAGCTCCGCACGGAAATCCTTAATTTCCTTCCTTAAATTGCGGATCTCTTCACGAAAGAGGCGTATTTCGACGCTCGGATCCGATGAATGGCTTGTATTGAGATCGGAGTCATTGAGGGTATCCTTCTCTACATTTGACTCTACTATATTAGAGTCTAAGCTCTGCATGTTCAACGATCCAGTGCCCTTCACCGGAGTATTAACGTTACCTAATTTTGGCTTTTTTGCCAAGCATTCCGGGCACTTCCATTGTTTAGGGGATTGCCCATGCTCGGGAAGTCCGACACATGTCTTGTGATACAAAGCTGGGCATAGAGTGCAGCTAGCGGCCCCTAGTAGCGACAAGAAGCGTCCACAAGCATTACACTTTGCCATGCTGAAGTGTATATTGGCTTTAACTTCGTAGTATCTACGTTTGCCGCTAGGTGGCTGCAGCTACCTGCTTTGTTAAAACGCTGCTAGATGGCGGCAGTGAAACCTGGGTTCGTCGTCTACTGCGCGCTAGATGGCGCGGCGATCCGATATTTTATTGAGCCAAACTGAGGGTACTTTTTTAAAAATTATGTGAGGATTCTTGCCGTAAAGGGAATAAATTTCAATTTTACGAACCCTTTCTGATGAAGTACGCGTATGACAGTATCCTCTCCGGTTCACTTCAGCCACTTGCTTCACTTGCAACCGTTTTTAGCAGGGAAACACATAGATTTGTAAATAAAATAACGTTAAGTATGGACAAGACGCTTCCGCTCCGATCACGTCCGTGACGTCACTCTCCCCATAAAACCCATACCCCTAATCGATTTCTACACGGCATCGTACCGGAACGCTTAATAGCTTGGCGGCACGTCTTTGCCGGTAGAGTGGTAACTAGCCACGGCCGAAGCCACCTGGCCAGACCAGAGATTTTCAGAAATTATAAATTCCCAAAATGACCCTGCCGGGGATCGAACCCGGGACCTCCACACGTTAGGGTTAGGACAACAGCGCTCAACACTGCGCCAGGGAGGTCGTCATAACAAACGAGACATTTCACAAATTTAGAGGTCTACAAAACAATTATCTATAGTATTTAAATTTGTTTGTCTTGTGATAGAGAGTGGACCGCTATAGTTATGTAAGCAAGAGACTCAATTGCGGATATGACCTTCACTACTGAAGAGGTAAAATCAAAATTCAAAGCAGGTGAGACAATGAATAAAAATCATAGTTAAAGTTTGTATTTATATCTCTACTCGATGATTCCCGCGACTTTGTCCGCGTGGGTTAAGTTTTTTTATTTCCCGCGGGAACTCTTTAATTTTCCAGGATAAAAAGTAGCCTATGTCCACAGTAAACAGATACAACCAGTACTGAAACTACCTAGAAACGTTTGAAACAGCTCACTCACACACATGCGCATCCACGACACGTCATGACGCGGCACTCACTACTGACCGCACTGCGACGAGCGCTTATGGGTCTCGTGGATACGCATGTTTGTGTAAGTGAGCTGTTTCGAACGTTTCTAGGTCGTTTCAGTACTGTTTGTATCTGTTTACTGTGCTATGTCCTTACCCGGGATACAGACCATCCCTGTACCAAATTGAATCAAAACTGGTTGAACAGATGGGCCATGAAAGCGTACCAGACATACAGACAGACAAACAGACGGACAGACGGACTTTCACATGTATTATATTAGTATGGATTTAAGTTAAAGTTGCCGTTAATTTAACAAGCCAATTAATTGACAGTGTTATGAGACCCGCCAACCCGCCAACCCGCATTGGAGGTGGGTCAAAGCTCTAATTCCCTCTCTTCTATGAGAGTGGAGGCCTGTGCCCAGCATTGGGACGTTAATTGGCTGTTATGGTGGATAAGAGACCCATATGACATTTCTTAAACAAAAGCTGCATGAAAGATCATTATTCGTACACGATGTGTCATCAGATTGCATTATTTATTTCATGCCATCACGAAAAGTGAGACTCAAGCGCATGCCAAGATAAGAAAAATATGTCGCTTTTAACTTTTATCGGTTACAAAAAGTGAACTTAAATGGTCGCGAAACTAGCATAATGTATAGGGGAAGGCAAAGTTCTTTAGTTGGAAAATGACGTCGCACAAGACGTGGCTGATAAAGGTTAGAATTTATGGGGACTATTATTATTGGAGCGAGACTTGCATCGTTGCGATTTTGTTGGAACGCTGAAAATGAAGGCGACAGTTATGTACGTCGTGACATGCTTATTTTATGTGTGATATTTTGTTTGGTAGTCAAAACATTGTTTTTGTAAATATACTAAACTACTTACTATGTACAAAACATATTATTGTTAAATAAGTATCTCAACTATAAAGTAATAAAAAATTGGTAGAGTACGTATAAAGCTTTATTTATAAAGTTAATTATTGTAAGGTTTGGAAATGGGCGTGATCACTCGTGATGGCTGGAACGCAGTTTATACTTTTTTAGCAGTCGGTTATAAAAATAAGATTGTTGACTGAACAGGAGAATTAAATACAATTCATTTTAAATAGAAGAAATAAAACACAAAACCATGCGATAACGTTAGATTTACTACGGAAGGAAGTCACACAAATAATTACTTACTTACTTTTAGACGACTGTCCATATAATATAATTCATTTTTAATTAAATCTGATTCAAATTGTACCTACTCAATGTTGTTGTCGGATATAAAAAGCTTATTTTTACTTTAAACGGATTTAATTTAATCTCCATGACACAAATAGTAAGCAGGCTTTCTGAAATTTATTTTACGCGAAACTCAGTTAAAAAGTACCGCAATGAAAAAGTTCGTAAGTCGTTAAACAAAGGCGTTTTTTCTTAGCATTGTTAACAAAATCGAGTTGGTAATATTCCGTAATGAATGGACTTTTATTTTCTTTAAAAAGTTAACAGCCATGAGGATACGTATCTATTACCTAACTTATTTCGGTTGAAAAAAAACACTTTATTTTGTTTTTATCGCGCTTTCCTTTTCTTTTTGAGGTATTAAAGTTTTTATTGTAAAGAAATGTTGTAACAACCTCCTTAGTAACTCTTGTAACAGGAAGCTAAAAAAAACATTCAAAATGCATTTCATTTGATAAAACTCTCATTTATTTGTACAGATTTTTATAAAATTACTTCTAAACACGTTTTACATAAATATATAAAAATACTATACAAAACACATTTAAAATAATCTTATAAAACTTCCGTCGACTGCGGGGCCTTAAAGACCCAAGCAGCCGGTGGTCAGGGCTCCTGCAGAGAGAACTTCCTCACAATTCGCGCCGTCTCAATGATAACCGCCTTCTGTATCCGACCCATAATCCAACAACCAAGCGAAAGCTTCTTGAGGTGTTGATCTAAACTTTTCGTAATAAGACCGTTAGCTGATACAACCATCGGTACAATAATCGTTGAGTCAACACTCCACATGATGGTAGTCTCGTGAGCAAGGTCCAAGTATTTCGATACTTTTTCCTTTTCTGCTTTCACTCTTTATTTATTATTAATATCACACTTTCACTTTCATTTATTTATTATTAATATCATAATTATTGGTGTTTTTCATTTGTCTTGTTACTTACCTCTGTTTGTCTGTTTAACAATCGAATCAGTTGATCTAGAAACTTGAAATTTGATTGGTTCTTAATGTACCGTAGAATCTCGTAACAAAAGAATTTTGACAAATTCCAACGGAGACTTTAAATAAGTAAAAATTTCCCTAGATGAAGTCACGGCAAAAGTTAATGTTTGTAACTTAACCGTAACAATTAAAAAAAAAATTAAAACACTGATAAGTATTTTTTATCTCAGAAAAACTATTCACAAATGCTAGATGTCGTGAACCGTAAAAATAAGTTTTCGGGAATCTTGTTGTTTATAATGGAAATAGCCACTTGATAGTTTCCTTGGGGTTGGCAGCACGATAGAGAAAATCACTTTGCGACAAAGTTACCGGCGCGCGAATAGCACCGGTGGACCGCGAAATTAGTTTGAAGTTTTCCTATACCACGGAATGTGTCAATTCTTAACTTGGTTAGCCTTGCGAATGGACAATGAAGAATCGATTTATAAGATTATCGATTTATTTATATAAATGAACAACGACGCCGCTATCGTAATAGCCAAGCCAAGCTCATTTGATTAAGAGACACACACTACGGAGAGGACAGGAAAACTATTCGCGCAAAATAACTGCATTGTATGGGAAACACGTTTTGTCCTGTTTAACTATAGTCTGTGCAGCCCCATTTAGAAGCGCGAGTGTGGACTTTTTGTCAGCCAGACAACTTTTTTTCCGAGTGTTTTTGCCCTGAAATAGTTATTATGTGTAGTTCTTAAGACCTCCTTCCGACAAAGTATGGTTTTATGAATGACATGTTCTCAGCAGGGGCAATTTGGAATAATTATTTCTTGGGAAATTGGGATAATATTATGTTGCCTATGTTAAACATATTTTTTTAGTGATTGTTAAATAAAGGATCACCCGTAAAAAGACGTAATAATATCCACGTTGCTTGTTAGTTTTATGTTGAATAGCCATTTTAAACTATCGATTAAAGTAAAAAAAGTGCTTCGAACTACTTATCGCCGAAACTAAGCACGCGTTTTGAAATTAAAAAAAATTGTGGATTTGACTTGTTGTCAAAAACCATAATATACCAAACCATATGTCTACGTTTCACTTGTCAAGCAATAGTGATGTAATAGTGCTTTGGCGTAGAAATGGAAATCACTTTGCGACAAAGTTGGCACGAATGGTACCGGTGGACCGCGAAATTAGTTCCAAGCTTTCCAATACCTACCGATAAGTGTGAGAATTTTAAAGTTATAGATTTAGTTTAAACATTATTTAAATAGCCTTATAGCTTGGCCGCCTTTCATTACGAAGTTGCTATTATTAAAATTTAATCTTTGTCGAGTAGCAGCTTATAGGTCACCCGTATTGCAAAAAAAGGGATTGTTTCAAAAAAAAATCTCATTCATACTGAGCAACTTTTTTCAACTTTGTAACGAGTTTGAGCGCCCAACCCGCTGCGTGATTTCAACGTGGTAACTTTTCTATGAAACGTGATTGACAATCTTCAAATTTTTAATTACTGGGAATTGGGATAGTATAGTACATATAGCTAAAAAATAACGCTTTGAAAGTATAGAGCAGTTTTTTTGGGTATTGTATTAGGTTAAATACTCGAATATTGAAGACTTCGAACGCTAAACTTTGTGGATAAATACTCAACGATTGTAGGTATTCGTTGGGGTCCCAAGTTGATTGAATGGCGGCCTCGCACCGAAAAGTGCAGCGTTTGACGACCCCCCACTAGGTGGACGGGTGATCTCAGGCGAGTAGCTGAGAACTGCGGGAAGCAAGTGGCACAAGACCATGTCGTGTGGAGATCCATGCAGGAGACCATCATCTAGCAGCTGTGGACGTCTATCGGTTGAGACAACGACGATTGTAGATATTTAGCTAACTTTACCTCAATTCTTGCCTCTCTTACTTGGTCATTTTATATTATGATGAGCTAGCTGATGCCCGCGACTCCGTCCGCTTGGTTTCAGTTTTTTGTTATTCCCGCGGGAACTCCATAATTTTCCGGAATAAAAAGTAGCCTATGTCACTCTCCAGGTCCTCAACTATTCCCATGCCAAAAATCACGTCGATCCGCTGCTCCGTTGCGGCGTGATGGAAGGACAAACCAACAAACAAACACACTTTGGCATTTATAATTATACTAGCTGATGCCCGCGACTTCGTCCGCGTGGATCGAGGTTTTTCGTTTCCCGCGGGAACTCCTTAATTTTCCAGGATAAAAATTAGCCTATGTGTTATTCCAGACTATAATCTATCTCTGTGCCAAATTTCATCCAGATCCGTTCAGCCGTTGGGGCGTGATTGAGTAACAAACATCCATCCATACATCCATCCAAACTTTCGCATTTATAATATTAGTATAGAAGTGTACCTACCTACATCAAATTGATGCCCGCATAAAGCAAATACCGCGAACTAATTTACGAAACAAATTTACCACAACGCGGTTTAGTGATATTATTAGAATATTGCGTGCATTTTAATTTGCGTGTATTTATTAAGTTGATTATAAATTTGTAATGAGTTAGCCTGGTAGAGGTATAGTTTAATTAAAACCGGATACATTCCTCTAATCGGTTTCTACGCGGCATTGTACCGAAATACTAAAGCGCTAGGCAAAATTATAGAGCCTTAATGGAGCCAGCCAGGGATCAATCACGGGACCTCCCGCGCTCACCACTACGGCAGTTAGGTAGGGCATCGTGTGTGTTAAATAAATCAAAATAAAATCTCTCAATTTAATCTTTGTAATATTAACCTTACCCCTTGCGTGAGGCATTGCACGATATTTTAAGAAGAAAAATTGTGTTTCGTAGTAACCTGACGTGAATGCCAGGACTATTACTCAAGATGTCATCTCGTTTCGGAACGGAGCCGGTGAGACCTGCTTTAGTGGTTCAAGTCATAAGAGAATGTAGAGGTAATTCGGGTTTTCATTTTTGTTGTAGGTACAACAATGGTCAAGCTAAATGAAGAGGCGAAGGAAAGCAACTGCAATGATTTTAAGGATAACTTAAGTATGGTAAATACGTCTAATATAATATAATGCATATCAATGCATTGCTTAGGTATCTGAAAATAAATGTACCGACCTGAAAAATAAATAGATAGGTCACCTATCTATTTATTTAACAGGTACTTAATAATTAATTTAAGTTTTTAATGAGTTTGGTTGATAAGTTTAATTTTTTACAATTTTCAGTTCGTCATATACGAGAAGGGTAAAGTTTAGAATAAACCATCGCAAATCAGGTTTCCAACAGCAACATAACAAAATGTTGTTAATTGTTTAAAAAGTGATTATATTTGCGCCATACGCTGAACAGTGAACATCCACAAAACTTATCTTTGTTTTGTGTGTTGTCGCCTGAACAACGCGAATTAACTGAAGGTCGTGTTATAAGAACACCTGTTTTGTTAAATTACCTAATACAAAACAGAAATCCCACTGAATGCACGCAATTGATTATTATCTTGTATGATACAGCACAGATATTTACAAGCAATTTAATAATAAGGCTGAGAAAGGTGTTTTCTTCCTGTCTTAAAAGGTTCTTAAAAGAAAAAAATCTCCTTTTACCTAATCGGGTATCAACAGGCCCGCAGGTCAATCTCCTCAAATTCTTCTAATCCTAGTCGCCTGACAGAGATCGCTACTAAGCGATAAGGAAGCCTTTTGTATTCTATTTCCTTCTTAGTATTTTCTACGTATTTGTGTTCTTTATATTTATTTTGTATTGTGGTGTACAAGTAAACAGTAATAATAATAATAATGTTTGAGTAAGTTTATTTATTTCTATGTATGTCAGTTTATTATATTAATTTTCGGCCATAATATATATGTTTTTATTTTGTACTCGGGCATGAGCCAATATTTGAGATGAGTATTTTCATGAATATTACTTTTGTGTTTAACAATCTTTTTTCTATAATGGGTTGTCTGGAGGATATCACTTTTAGTGATAAGACCGCCCTTGCGCACGCGTTGTTTTCCGTTTTTTTTTGTTTTATAATTATTAAGTTATTTCTAAGTTATGTGTGGCAATAAAGAATTTATCTATCTATCTATCTTTTTGAAAGTTTTATTTTTGTTCTATTACAAGCAACACATGAAATGCACTTTGAAAGTATGCAACACGGCTGTTTTAAATAATATACGTGATGCCTTTTCATTCGCTATTATAAATAGCAGTGCGCTCGTTGGCTCATCCCTCTTTCAACCTTCACCCTTTCACCCTTTTCAACCCAGAAAACCTAAAAACCATCACATGTGTACCGACCTTACTTATTAAGGGCTACGTAAGATTCACGGGTGAATAAAGCTATTTTAAATCTTGATGAAGACCTAAAAAGCGTTCCGCCTGAAAAATACGCCAAAACTCAATTCAAAAATACCTCTTCAATTTTATTAAATCTTTTACATTAAATTCTAATTACTCTAATGGGTGCCTTAATAAAGGACAGGACGTAGACGAGGTCGCTTTTCTTTTAAAAAAATTGGTTATCTTTACAGTAGTTGATACATGAATAATGGCTATACTAATTGGGTTCCAAGACAGATATTATACAAACTTTTTATTATAGCCTAACAAAATTTAATTTTTTATTTCGTGTTTCCCCAGTAGGCTTGAAAAATGCTTGAAAATCTTTTAAGTCAGTCGGTAATATAAATTATAGAAATAATTGTTTTCGGTGTAATATTATGCGAAAGAATACCGGAATTATATCCTTAGATTTTGAAATAATTATACACAATTATTTCTGAGATATTTCCTTACCATTAATAGGAGTCAATACTAATTTTTTTTTTTAATTTCAAATATTAAGTGCTAATAAATAACAGATTTTAAATGGTATTAGAAGTCATAACTCAGACGTAAAGTCATAACACCGGAAAGTGGAATGAATTTTGTGAATCGAGTCGCACTGATATTCCAACTGACTGCCCTAATGGGTATTTTTACGTTTTTCTCTCATTTACTTCCCTGATTTATGCGAGACATCTCTCAATTTTATTATTTTCAGGGTCTCTTTACTTTACGAACTCTTGAATGACTTCGAGTTTTAACATAATTGGTAAGTTGTATTCGCGTGGATATTATCTAAAAATAAATGTTTACTTTTTGAAGTGAAAACTTCTTTAGCCGCGTTGAACACTTTTTGGTAGGGGGTAAACTTGTGGATTCGCGTCACCGTCACCGACATGCTCGCGTAGTTACGAAGACTAAACGTCTTAAATATAAATAAACTACATTCGTAATTAAACTTTAATGCCTTATTTTAAGGTTTATATTTTTATTATCTAAAATATGTTTTTTTTATAAAATTAAATAAAATTAATATTTAAATATTCGTTTTCACTTCTATCGGCAGTCCCTATGACTGCCAATTTTTTTTTTTTAAAGCGTCATTAACTGGGAATAAGCTTTGCAGAAACGACTGTACCGGGTTAATCTTGTTAACTCAGGAATCAACTCAAAGTTATGTTCCGATTAAATTTTAGCTGTGATCGCCAAAAAAGCAAATTGGGTTACATGAGTCCTCGTATTCTACCACAGTGATGAAGGTTAAAGGTACAATTTTTTAAGTTACCACACCTCGACTTGTGAAGGCTATGTTATTGACGACCCAACTTTAACGTCGAAGTAACTGAGATGCATTTGACCCTGAGGATATTTTTTACAAACTAATACCTATTTAGTGTGTAGCATATTCAAACACAGAGTATTTCAATCAAAGGTGCAGCACAGTCCGACATGACAACATATTATCAATTCGCGCAGACTAACGCTGTGTCCACACTAAGTTCCTGGCCATGGTTCCTGGTTTCTGCTGATACGTCCACCTGTCATCGTCGTGACACGTGACAGGGTGTGCTGTCACAGAGCGATTTGATAAGTGTCCGGTGCGTTGTCGAGACTGTATGTAAATTCTGTTTATGTATGATCACGTCCTATATGGATCAACCAGAGTATGAGGCGTCTACAAACAAAATTGCTATAGTTGCAGCAAATTAATTACTGCCACTTGCAGAGTGTAAACACTCGCAGCTTAACTTAGTTTTATGAAGTAAAATGTTATTAGTTAAGACTTTAGGTTAGATCAGTATATTTTATTATGGTAGGGGAGGCAACGATGCTAAATGTGGATTTACTCGAGCGGCATGGAGAACTAATGGAATTTGAAAATTAGATGGTAGGAAGAAAAGAAGGTTATTTGATGTATATCCTTTCACCGGTGGGGCCAGCGTCTACAGGTTTTTTTTTCAAATCATCAGAGGAAAATTCCTCGAGATAATCGTCAGATTAAGTGTCAGCACGTTTGGGACATGGAACTGAACCGTCTGTATGATAATCTGACGCGCTCGAGTATTTCAAAATGGCAATTTTTCTTTGCATTTTCAAAAAACCGCAGTGACTTAGCGACGTCAGAATCGTCAGTCCTTTGAATAGGAGCTTCTTTTGGGTCCACTTAACATCTCCTCTGAAAATCTGACGCGCTCGATTTTTTTTTGTTTTTTTTTACCAATATTTTTACTTCCGTACGGCCAAGCCCACCATGCAAATCAGCAGACAAACATATCATTCGATAACAGAGACACGTGGGGCGTATACGCTATCAATATCTGACACGCTGGAGTAAATCCAAAAACCCCCTCTTGGGCTTCCCTACTATTACGATCTGTTTTGGTTGCCAAATGAATAAAATAAAATAATAAATTAAATTTCAAAAGAAGCACAAACTTGCTTTCAGAAGCCTTTTGGCATAATAGCTTCCATTCGTCAATTGCACTAACGATGTTTCACCAGTGTTTGCAGAAACAGATCCATGTCCACGTGTCATGATTGCGACATGTGACATACAGGCCGCTGTCGGAGGGGAATTTGATTGGTGACCCGTGTCGCGGTATGCAAACTTGTTACCAAACACGTTCTGTTTATTCTGTTCAAGGTTTTTCAAACATACTTTACCTCAGCCTAGTAAGTAGATACCTAGTGCTCAGCAAATGGCAAATTCAATTCAATTATAAGGCAAACTCTTTTTAACACGTTCTGTTTATTCTGTTCAAGGTTTTTCAAACATACTTTACCTCAGACTAGAGCTAAGCAAATGGCAAATTCAATTCAATTAAAAGGCAAACTCTTTTTGACCGTTGCAATGCCATGTACGATGTACAACTGTCCCAATACATTTTTCGATATGAATCTCAGAACGTGTTTTTCACGTAGAAAATATAGAAGATAAGAATCTGCTAATTACAGCTTCCAACCATTGCCTTTTATAAAGTAGGTACTATCCATACTTCCATACTAATATCCATACTAATATTATAAATGCGAAAGTGTGTCTGTATGTCTGTCTGTCTGCTACGCTTTCCCAGCCCATTTTTTCAACCGATTTTGCTGAAATTTGGTATAGAGGTAGGTAACATCCCGGGGAAGGACATAGGCTACTTTTTATCCCGGAAAATTAAGGAGTTCCCGGGGGAATCCAAAAACCTCAATCCACGCGGACGAAGTTGCAGGCATCATCTAGTTAGCAATAAAAGCTTACCGAAAAGGAGAGAGATAAAAAGGAATTGAAAGACATTTATGAACGATACATCAAACTCGAAGTTGGCAAACGTAATTTTCTGCTTCTAATTGAGAAAGTTGCCAAGTGCCCTTTTTTATTACCGCTGCTATTGTTCATTGTGAAGTTTACCATTCCCCCATCTCGACAATTATAAAAGTTTTAATTGTTCTTACTTTTCTAATTAGAAAAAGGGCAGTCTCATGAGCAGAGGAATTTTTATAGGTGGCACAAAACGTTCCTACTATTTAAGCGAAAACAGACTAAGAAAAACAAAATTCTGGCAGAAAAATGTCCGCACATATCATCATCATGTATATGGAAATCCATAAAAGATTTCGTTTTCAGTAAAAAATGCAAACCATACCTATAGGTACTAACAGTGCGATACCTACTATATTTTTAGATAGTAAACGTTTAAATCGATGGATAGATAGCAAACCGACACAAAAAGACAGATGCATGACATAATAAATAATATGCATAAATTTTTATAGCTAGTGCTCGTACACATAGCTATTCCGTAAGCGCGCATTTTCATTATGCAATAGGTACCTATTTTCAGTGCCACATTTTCATTCCTGGACATTTTCAGATTTATTGACATAGAACTTTTTAATAACTAATTTGAATGGTGCTAACAACAAGTAGAGAGCCAACAAAAGTTCAGAAGGTTATTCAAACAGTTCTATCAGTAGTTTCAATCTCGGCCCGTCTTCAAAGTAAGCATACACTTTGAAAGTTTCTCGGCGAGGACGGCTTTCTATTTTTGAACTTTTGTTAAATATTCAGATTTATGCCGACCTTTTAAATTTATTGCGAATTGCGGTTTAAGATTTTAATGCTCACTGAAAAGTTGGTGGTCAAACGGGGCGGGTTGAACCAGTTATTCCATTTAGGAAAATTATTTGGCTTAAAACTTTTAGGGTTTTAGAGTAAAACAATGAGGAATCATTATAGGTAATTTCGTTCGATTAAATATATCGCCAGATTGAAGGTAAGTGATCGATAATTAAATAGTTCAATACATAATACTTAGGCCGCATGACTAACTGAATCAACGAGATACATAGATAACAAAATATATCATCTTATTATAATATGTTTTGTTCTAATAGTAATATACACACATTTTTAAGTGTACAATTTATTAATTAAGGTGACACATCGTTTACCATAACTAAAATAGAACATGTAAAATATACCTATATAAATAAAAAATAAAAAAACATAATGACTAAAAACTCATTATAATTATTATAAAAATAAATTACAATATAATTAGCAACTAACATTGCTACAAAACCCTACGTGTTCTGAGATGTAAGTACTTGATCATCAACCGTTTAAATATTATGTATTTATGATAGTGGGCCTTAACTTCTTGGTGCCACTTCGATAAAAGATGGAGCCCTAAAAACGGCTGTTAGATTTGGCGGCCATAATATACATAAATTATTATTATAATAATACACGGAGAGCAATTAATTAATCACATTGCACTTAATTTCCTTTCAAATGGAATTTGCACGTGTAGGAGTGTCTATCCAATTACTTTCGAAAATGAGCTCGCTCCAGTTTTCTTTCACAGGAAAAACACACTGTGAATAATAAAATTCAGACATATGCATACTTCTATACTTATCATACTAATATTATAAATGCGAAAGAGTGTTTGTTTGTTGGTTTGCTGGTTTGTCCTTCAATCACGCCGCAACGGAGCAATGGATCGACGTGATTTTTGGTACGGGTATAGATGAGGACCTGGAGAGTGACATAGGCTTCTTTTTATCCCCGAAAATAAAGGAGTTCCCGCGGGAATCAAAAAAACTTAAACCACGCGGACATAGTCGCGGGCATCAGCTAGTAATATTATAAATGCGAAATTGTGTCTGTCTGTCTACCACGCTTTAACAGCCCAATTTTCAACCAATTTCGATGCTCAGTATAGTAATAGGTTCCATCCCGGGGAAGGGCATAGGCTACTTTTTAACCGACTTCAAAAAAAGGAGGAGGTTCTCAATTCGACTGTATATGTTTGTTACCTCAGAACTTTTGACTGGGTGGACCGATTTGGATGATTCTTTTTTTATTTAAAAGCTGGTGCTTCCCGTGTGGTCCCAATTCAATTTGGTGAAGATCTGATGAATATCTCCGGAGATGGAGAACGGAACTCCTCATGGATAAGAGTAAATTGCTCGCGATCAGTGTGATAGTCTTGTAAACAGTATGTTTTAGCCATGCATAGCATATCTCGTTCTGGTTACATCCTGTATTTTAAAACAGTGGGGCCACTAAAAATTGTGAAATAAAAAAAATTCAAAAAAAAAATAAAAACCGACTTCAAAAACCACAAACACTAAAAAGTAAAAAACAATTTAATTTATTATGTATACAAGAGTTAATTTAGTTCTATAATAACATTCTTTGGAGTCGGTGCCAATGTGGAGTCACGTCAACAATAATGAAGAGTAGGTAGACAGACGGTTCATGCGGCTAATTGGTACCGACTCCAAAAAATGTTATTATAGAACTAAATTAACTCTTGTATACATAATAAATTAAATTATTTTTTTACTTTTTAGTGTTTGTGGTTTTTGAAGTCGGTTTTTATTTTTTATTTTTTCGGAAAATTAACGTATTCCTGCGGGAATAGAAAAAATACTAAACATATGCAGACGAAGTCGCGGGCATCATCTAGTTTCATAATAAACCGGAATAACCAATTAGAATAATGTACAAAAGTCCATTAGAGCATTGAAAAAACTAGAAATTTAATTCGCTATAATCCGCCACAGAAGGTAAATCTATGTGGTACAGTGCGTATCTTGAACTTGCAGCCCGCGATATTCTCCACACCACATAAATCTTCCAAAATACCCTCAACGTACGTTTCACTCCCACACCGGAGTATCTTCAGGAGATGTTGACTCTACAATGCACGATTGTGAAGTGGCTTCACAGATGTTGACTCTACAATGCACGATTGTACATTGATCGATACGCACTGTACCACATAGATTTACCTTCTGTGGCGGATTATAGCGAATTAAATTTCTAGTTTTTTCAATATCATGGACTTCCGCAAAGTAACGCCTACTTCTATCCAATATCCATTAGAGCAGTCAATTGAAAGTTCAGATGTTTCCCGAAATAATTTCGCTTTAAGCCCGTTACAACACGTCTTTTATCGCAGAACGTTTTGTTCTGTCCTGTCTATAGTGGACACTGCTTTTTTTGCCTCGACCTCTATGTGGTACACATACACACACTGGATTGGAATACCACCAGAAAAATTCGACTCCGGACTGCTGACTCCACGTTGCGCTTTATGACGCTTCACAGAAATTATTTTGATTCGGAAATATAGCTGTTTTATTATGAAGCTTGAATTGTATTGGCTGTTAATGTTATAATTACTGAACTTTGCCTTGTTATGACTATATATTATTTCAATACTTCAATAGTAAATTCTATGGCACTTTCGTAATAAATAGACTTTATATTATTTATGCAACTTATAAAATCATAAACTGACTATCAACATTCTGCATCAGTTTATGATTTTATAAGTTGGATAAATAGTATAAAGTCTGAAACTCAACTTAGGCTATAATTATAAGAATTTCGGAAAGTCATGTCTTTGTTTGTAGAGTCACAAAGACATGTTTTTCCGAAATTCTATACGGATGAAGCTGGGTTATTTATTGGTATACCTGGCCGATTTTCTTCTCCTTTTAAACTGTTACGTATTAATAAAATATAATGAATGAACATAAAAGTATGAATTTCATTACACCTTTGTAGTTGCCAGCAATATTGAGATGCCATCTCAATAATTTATGAACATAAATTCTTAACCTTACTCCTAAATCCAGATAATATAATTAAACACGATGTTCGAACAATTATGCAAATGAGGGAAAGGCGAAACTTTAGAGAGGTCTCATTATCAAATGAGGGACGTGTATGAATACTGAATAACTTCACATTAATTCTACCTCACTTCTACATTTGTCCCTCTCAGATTTCTTTATTATGAATCTTGCTCTCTAATGAAGCGAACAATTCAAATGCATTAAAGGTAAGGTATGTGATGGTATAATTTTTTAAAGATATTAATATGAGTATAATTTCTAACATAGAGCGGTGGCCTCTGTGTTTCTCTGATGTTGCAAACTTTTAATGGACGGGTGCTTGGTATTGTCATCACATAACACCCAGCCAGTTGAGTGAACTGCTCGTTTGCTTGCTGTTAACTAAAAAAGCGTATTCCCGTAGCCCTAGCATACAAATTTTTTTTTTTTTTGGCGGAAGTGCTCAAATAAAGATTTTTCTTTCCTTCTCTTTCTTTCAAAATCTGCAATAGGTAATTGTAACAATCTCATTGTTGTGGTTGACTGAACTTATGGTATTCTTGCTGCAACACTGTATTTTGGCCAATAGTGGAAGAGTGTCTAACTAATCAGAGCTGAGGCACAGTTTCACAAACTTATCTGACCCGGTGACAACGTCGCTAGTATATATGAAAAATCAAATTTAAAAAAAATTGGCAGGCATAGGAACTGCCGATAGAAGTGAAAACTTATATTTAACTTAGAATTTTAGTATTAAATTTGAAAAAAATAAAATAAAATAATAGGTACTTTACCAATGTATTACTTTACCAATGTATTTATATTTAAGACCTTTTGTCTTCGTAACAACGCGAGAATGTCGGTGTCGGTGTCGGTGACGCGAATCCACAAGTTTACCCCCCACCAAAAAGTGCTCAACGCGCCTAAAGAAGTTTTCACTTCAACAAAAACTAATCAGGCATAAAAATTAGTGCCAATTTTGGCCACGGGGCTAGATAAATTTGTGGGACTATAACTGCGATCATACATTAAAGCAATCATTTTACGCATCAAGGACATCGGTCCATCGTCAGTATAACAAAAAGCATGTCTGGTGCTTGAATAGTTTAAAAAGTTAAGTCCATTTTGTGAAGCAATAGACTTTATCTGCTCAGGTAGGTTTAACAAAATAAGTGATTTAAACTCTTTGCACTTTCACACAATTTATGTAGTTTGTGAGAGAAAATGTATTTCTATGTTGTTTATATAGAAAGATCTTTCTCTCATTTACTTTTTTTTTATCCACTACAAGTTAGCCCTTGACTGAGATGGTGAGCTCACCTGATGGTAAGTGATGATGCAGTCTAACATGGCTAACCTGTTTGGGGCATGGCAGTTATAATAAACCCATACCCCTAAGGTTTGTACACGGCATCGTACCGGAACGCTTAATCGCTTGGTGGTACGTCTTTGCCGGTAGGGTGGTAACTAGCCACGGCCAAAGCCTCCCACCAGGCCAGACCAGAAATTCAGAAATTTTAAATTTTCAAATTAACCTTGCCGGGGTTCGAACCCGGTACCTCCGCACATTAAGACAACAGCGCTCAACACTGTGTCAGGGAGGTACTCTGATTTTTAACCTGACAAATTAAAGAGTTTCCGAGGTGATTTTAAAAACCACGTGCGAATGAAGTCGCGGCAACTAGTATGTCCAAATAAAGTTCAAAACTATAGTTCAAGAATAGTAAGTTACATAGACACTGAGATGCTTTCTTTGTTTGAGTGTTTATTTTCAAGACAGCCCGGAATTTTCAAACTTACCTACATGGAGTGTTTGAACAACCTTGTGAACTTTTGTTCCGACTTTTTGTAGCAACTCGATTGACATCCAAAAAGAGATGTCAATGTCAAGTAGTTTGATATTAAAGACCTTTATTTTGCCGCCAAGGTGAAAGAAGTAATTAGGCTTGTCTGGCATTGACTTTTTCTTCTCTTAAGGCGCCAGCGGAGGGTGAATTGCTCATACAAACGTAATACCAAAATAATTAGTAATTCGAGCATATTTCCTCCATATTATGCGATTATTAAGATTGAACTTGTATTTATCTAGGTCCCTGGATAATTATTTTTCCAAAATACTTTCCCAAAATTAAATGTAAGCACATTGCGTTTTGCATGTTTTTGCGACATAAACGACATGTTTTCTCCTTATTTGTTTCATATTAAAACCAACGATATCTCACGTACTAATTGATCAGGAACATAGCCTATATTGTCAAGTTACAGAATAACAACACGAAGTTAAAAACACAACCATTTTTCATTCATCATTTTTGGTATTCACGGAACAAGACTAAATGTATAACAAATTCTGTACGCTCATATTGCTATTGCGCTTGCACGCGATCATGTGTCTTCAGCCAAATAGGGATAGCAATATACCGGCAAATTTATATTTATTCGAGTAGAAGTTGCGAGCGGTGGTCGCCGGTCCCTTAAGTTGTCTGCGGGGTATTTCATTTTAGAAACTTTTTTCATACGTCTCACTTAAGGCTTGCACAAACGTGACGCGTCACGGCAAAGCGTATTAAGTCGCCCATAGAAGTCGGGAATAAAAAGAACTATACGAAGGCGTTCACAGTTCTTGTAGTAGCAACACTGCTGTTATACGTCCTCCCGACCGAATTTAGGCCACAGCGGCCTATTTCCAAAGAGATTAAGCATCAGCTCGAAAGTTGTGCACAGGTCCAATCTCCATTCCTATAGCTGCTAGTAGCTACTCTGTATAGCTGTCTTTTTCCCGTGCCTCGGAGAGCACGTTAAGCCGTCGGCCCTGCGCCTGATCTCTCTCCGGTCGTGTCGGATTTTCCTTCCTATCGGGCTATGAGAGTAGAGGAACAGAGACTGCAACTGTGTTTGTGCATACACTTGTGCACTATAATATCTACCGCGCAGTTGGCTAATCTCTATGGAGATTGGCCGTCGTGGCCGAAATTCGTTCCATATGACATTATTTTATTATTATTTAGAGCTGCCTTTCCACTACCAGGTGTGCCAAAAGTTTGGACGGATGAATGGCTGGGTTGATTTGTTACTCAAACACGCCAGAACGGCTGAACGGATCTGGATGAAATTTTGCATAGAGATAGATTGTAGTCTGAAATAACACATAGGCTACTTTTTATCCCGGAACATAAAAGAGTTCGCGCGGGAACCAAAAATCCTCAATCCACGGGGACGGGCATCAGCTAGTCCTCTCGATTTGTGATTAATCATCTCTATAACAGTTACCCTACATAAATGCGAAAGTGTGTCTGTCTGTAAGACTGTTTTTTGACCTTTTAACCAACAAAATTCAGTATCTGGTGCAGTAAGATAGTCCGAAGATGTACTATAAAGGCTAGTTTTTATCCGGCAGATTTAAAGCGGTCATGCGAGAGATTTAAACAACACAATCTACGCGGAGGAAATCACATGAATCATCGAAAACTAATGAATAATATTGAGATTGTATATATTATGTACTTACCAAATGATTAATTTTGTTCCGAATAACTTCAAAGGCTCTATAAAAACCTCAAAAATTATTAGTCAATTTGAAAGCTTCATATAATATCCTTAATTTCTTCTCGATATCTCATATTTTATTGGTCTAAGGAAAAGTAAAAGAAAATATTATAAGGAAAACATCTGCCGCTCTCACCGCCATCGTTTGTGTACCCACGTATTCTTTCCTCAGAAACTTATGACCCTTTAAGAGCTGAAATGAAATAATTTTGTATCAGAAATTACGAGGAAAAGCGACTTGCTCTGATATTACTGACAGAAATGAAATAATTATAGTTATCTGTTTTTTTTGCTTTGTTTTTTTAGTTTCCTGTAGGAATAAAATATAAGAGTAAGTGTTTTTCTAAATTATTCATAAGGCGCAAAACACACGACGGAAATAAAGTAAGCGTCTTTCCCTTTTGTATTTGTTTCCTGTAGGAATAACATAATATTTAATGAGTAATATAATCTTTGTTTTTTTTAATTATTCCTAAGGGTGAAACACACGACCGACAAAAAGTAAGCGTCATTTAATTTTATATGGAGCGCATACACATATTAAGACGACTGGAATCGTCGTTCTTCTTCGTTGCGGATATTTCGTGTGGACGTTATGTCCTGTCCGGTGCAGGTCTGTCGGTACTAATAACAATTTTTTTAGTATTCATACCGTCCACCACCAAGTCCATCCACGTCAGACAACCGGTGACCAATTTTTTGTCGGCAAAAATACAACATAATATAATATAGATTGCTATATTGAAATACATTGACGCACACGTTCTACATATTATATTAAAGTCGGTTAAAAACAAAGTCGATGCATCCCAGCCGATCCGATTTATCGGTGGAATATGTATGCGCTACCACATACTATGTAAGTAAGTGATGGACGTGCGCGTTGAGTTGGCCACAAAATCTAAGAGTATGTGAAACTAGCTGATGCCCGCGACTACGTCCGCGTGGATTGAGGTTTTTTGGTTACCGCGGGAACTCCTTAGTTTTCCGGGATAAAAAGTAGCTTATGTGTTATTCCAGACTATAATCTATCTCTGTGCCAAATTTCACCCAGATCCGTTCAGACGTTCTGGCGTGATTGAGTAACAAACATCCATAAATCCATCCAAACTATCGCATTTATAATATTTATTTGATTAACGGCCCGGTTATCAGATCTAAAAAAAGTCTGACGTTGGCGGAGGCCCTGACAAGAAAAATCGGCGATAGATAGTGGTTTAAACGCCCGGTTTTCTTTTGTTTTTTGTTTTATTTGTTCGGGAGTTCTATTCGGTGGTCACAGAGTTCTATCCCCTGGCACGCAACTGTCTCTTTGTGCATTTTAAGAAATTAAATATCAGCCTGTCACCTGCCGTGTCGCGCGAACAGACTCATGAAAAAGGGCCCCGGTCGGGTTCGAAACTAGTCGGACATTTTTCGAAAAAGCACGTGATTTGTAGTCGGTATCATACTAATATTATAAATGCGAAAGTGTATTTGTTTGTTGGTTTGTTGGTTTATTGATTTGTTAGTTTGTTGGTTTGTCCTTCAATCACGCCGCAACGGAGCAACGGATCGACGTGATTTTTGCCATGGGTATAGTTGAGAACCTGGAGAGTGACAGGCTACTTTTTATCCCGGAAAATTAAGGAGTTCCCGCGGGAATCAAAAAAACTGAAACCACGCGGACTAAGTCGCGGGCATCAGCTAGTACAATTATAGTTCAAACTAAATACCACTTGCTTTAACAGAGAAGGAAAACCGGCATGGCTAAAGAGTTCATCATAATTTTTTGACGACCTCCGTGGCGTAGTATGTAGCGCTGTTGTCATAATGTGCGGAGGTCCCGGGTTCGATCCCCGGCAGGGTCAATTTGGTAATTTATAATTTCTGAATTTTCACTGGTTTGGCCTGGTGGGAGGCTTCAGCCGTAGCCAGTTACCACCTTCCCGGCAAAGACGTGCCGCCAAGCGATTTAGCGTTTCGGTATGATGCCGTGTAGAAACCGAATAGGGGTATGGGTTTAATACAACTGCCATGCTCCTAACAGGTTAGCCCGCTACCATCTTAGAATGCAACATCACTTACCATCAGGTGAGATCGCAGTCAAGGGCTAACTTGTAGTGGATAAAAAAAAATCGCAAAGGGGTGCGAAGTCTGCCAATCTGCACTTATCAGGCGTGGTAGTCAATATTGTTGAAATTTATGTAACTCAATAAAGTACTACAACAAATTAATTAGGACCGATTTTTTTATTAATTCATAAAGTCAAAACATTTCAACAATTGAAATTTTTACTCGGCCTTTTCATTTCAGTAATTTTCCAACTTCTATCGTATCCGAAGGTAACGTTCCCGAGCTTTGAGTGCCCCTTTTGTAATTCCTCTGATAATTAGAGTTTTTCCTAATTGGAAAAGTGCGCACAATTAAAACTTTTATAATTATCGAGGAAAACGACCTCAAGTCGCGGGGCAAATGACACAAAATATGTGTGAAAAAGTTTCATCTGCCCCGTTAAGCGACTACGCCGAGGCTAGCGGGGCCGATGGCACTATTTTTCCCAACTGCCCCGTTAGCGGGGCAGAGCCAGCGGGGCAGATGGGACCAAGTCAATTAATGGATGACAGACTTAGAAGGGTCCTGTCAAACAAAGAATGGGGACTTATTTTACTAACGCCATCTATTCTGAAAAGCGGGACAGCCATAGCACTGGGGACAAAGACAGGCCTATACATGTGTGGAGCGCGCTCGTGAAAAGGCCCATCTAGTACCTACATATTATATATATCGATGATAGGGAATACTAAATTTGACAATAAACAATAAAAAGGGACAGTGAAACAGGAAAAACTTACTTCTGAAGTTTTTCAATCAGGTGCGGGCACAACCGGTATGTATAATGTAGGGAAATCACAGACTACAGTGTATAAACGGAGGGAAATATTATATGCCAGTAGCACGGCACGCCGGCCCTTCTAAGCGGTGGAGGACGTGTTCCATTAACACTAGTTATTTACCGCTTACACACGCTGCATCCAAAAATTATCTCAGGTATATTACACAGATTATATTTTCCGTAATTATAATTTAACACTATAACCGCTGTCATCATGTTGTGAATGATACGAGCACTTGATGAGAACTAAATTTTTATTACTCAAATACCCACATAACAATATATAAAATCATTTGAACTACCTCGTTGGTCTAGTGGTTAACATGTTCGACTGCGGCTGACGAGGTTCGAGCCCCGGGTCGGGCCATAATTTAGTGTTGGGTTTTTCTGATTAGAAATTCTGAGTACTAGCCCGGAGTTAGGAAGTTGGCGGTGTTTCACCCCCGTGCCTCGGAGATCACGTTAAGCCGTCGGTCCTGGTTATTATTACTAACATGATAATAGTCGTTAAAGCCCGCCAACCCGCATTGGAGCAGCGTGGTGGGTCTAAGCTCTAATTCCCTCTATGAGAGTGGAGGCCTGTGCCCAGCAGTGGGATGTTAATGGGCTGTAGTGGTGGTGGTGGTGGTGTTTTGATAATGATCTTCTAGTCGTTCAAAAAATTCAAAGTTTTGTTTATTTTTACGAAATTTTGGTAACTCTAAGGTTAGCATGATGGTTGTTGTCAGTACCGAACACGTATCGACATACATTATATTTACTTGTTTAAGAAAAGACCCATATGTTGAGAAAAATCACAGGGAAATGGTGCCGAAATTTTAACCACTATTATTATACTTCACAGGTAGGTATAGTTTTGAAGTTTTTCAGCTCTATTCCTGAGTAAAAACATGAAAAATTCCTTCTTATGCAAAGGAGAAAATGCAGAAACTAACGAACGAAAATTCCCCAATTGAATTGCAAATGAGGTCTGCCAACTAACAAAAGAATGCTCTTAGTAGCCGATCAGACTATATAACCGGAGACAAGCCATTGAGACGAGAATTTGGTGCCTTTAATCCTTCGCTTCTATCTGTCCAATCACCCGTTTCATGAATCTTCCAATTACCCATTGCAGTGGATCTTCGACGTACCTACCTACTCGTATCTAAGCATTTCATAGTAATTGGTTACTTCGTTACGAAATATTGTTTTATTGGGTTCACCTGTAATTAGCTTACTAACTTTGTATGTAAACAAATCTTAGAAGTCTAACTGTGGTATCCACTATGGTGGATAGTGGAACTCTTCAACTACTTCTAGGAAACCCCTAGAGTTTTATATTGTGACTACTATCCTACTTCGCCTTACTTTGAAGGTAAACCTCACTGCTCGACTAAAAGCAGAAACACACCTGACCTGACATTACAAATTTTCCGCGTTGAAAGGAAATTACGTTTTGTCCTATTACATTATAGTAGGTTATTAGTAGGTGTATAAAAGTGTCTGACGTGGATTTGTACAAACAATTTTATTTCGTCCCTAATGTGTTTGCTTTCTTTCTCCACTTTACACTATACTTTACACCCTTTTTTTACTTAAGGTACTTTTTCCACAGATTCCCGCTTTCGGTGTCCCCATAACAAAGCCCATTTCGTACCCGGTCCACTTCTTTCGCGGTTGAGACAATGCGCTTTTGTTCGATTATTAACAAGGAAAATAATAACAGTCGCGCGAATTACACGTGAGATTGTCCCATTGTTGAGACTGTGCACTTTTAAATACTTCTTTCTGTACAACCTTTTTTTTCTTGTTTTAATTTTGTCTCATCTGTTCAAAAAACTTTTGTGTAACGACGAAAGTTTGAGAACTCGCAGAGAAGAAAAGCGAGGGAATTCGTCGGCGAAACAAATTGTTGGATTTTAAAAGAATTTTCATCCTTTTGCATCTTGCTAAAAAGGATAATATAATACATAACACGTTGAGTGCGAAACCAGGTTTAAACACCTTGTATGCGTCTACGCTTACAGTGCGGCTAAGAAAAGTATAGACTTCCTTGTCGCGCGGAAGGCCTAACTTTAACTTGGTTCGGTGTAGGAAAGAGATGAATATATATCTAAGATGTATTATTAAAATAGAATCCAATGGTGTACCTACCTTAATACCAGGTTTTTACACCTGGTACCGCACGGAAGAAATAAAATTTCATCATAATGCGAAACCAGATCGAAGCACCTTGTACCCCGCTCACCTGGTACCGCACCCCGCGTTAGTTTCGCGCGACTAGTGTTGGCTTGCAATCGTGAGAAACGCACGTATCGACCTGGCGTCAAGATTGTATTGTATTGTATATTCTTTATTGTACACCACAAAAACAAAAACGAACAAGAACAAGAAAGAGAAAATGAACAAGTGGACAGTGGGAGGTGGTGCATAAAAATAAACTTAAATAGGTACTAATAGATACATAAACTAACCAAATCAACAAAACGGTGCCGAAAAAATATATTATAATAATATGATGTTTGCGAGGACAGTGATGCAGTGAAAGTTAAATCTAATTATAGATTGATTTATCAGAGACAGGCGAGTCATCATTACTATTTATTTTACTTACCTAATTACGTTTCCCGTTTAGTGCGTATTTAAGTTTACAAAAGTGGTCAAGTGCGAGTCGGACACGTGGGTTACACATATACACATACACATACAAATAAATAATAATAAATTAATAAATTTATCTTTTCAGAACCCGCACGAAAACTTGACAAACACACTTTGGTAATTTAGGTGATAAGAAGAGGAATTGTGTCGGATGTTACGCAAAACTCCGAACCTTTTTAACCAGTCGCCAAGCTGACAAAAAAGTAAAAAATGTGTTCAGTGCAAAAATCTTTTGCTACCCATGTTTTATTGAAAAACATTAATTCATGTTTGTTTTTTTCCATTATATTAAAACTTAATTACAGCTATCGATATTTTTATTTCACATCCTTAAAATACGCACCAGACTTCCCTTATTCAGTGCGGCACAGGGTGATTAAGCCCTGTATTTTGAATATAGCTATAATTATTAAACTAAACAAGTTGTTAACGAACGCCTTCAGGTGTATGTCAATTAATTCATTATTATTAATATTCAAAGCCAAAAAAACATATATATTTTTACATTAAGCCCAAAAAAGGATTTAAGTTTCTTAAATTTTACAGGGTCTATAAGCCTTGTGCCGCCACAATGGAAGTTTTATTACCAGGTGTATAGGCCTTGTACCGAAGGAATGGAAAGTATTGAAAAGTTACTGTCGCAGCAAACGTGATAATCCATGTAACAATCTGCGTATAGTCTGTTTTTTCTCATCTTGAAAAGGTATAGCTTCTTGCTTTAGCGCGTTTTGCACGCCGGTTAGGACGTTGTCACCTCGAACTAATGATGGAATGATTTCCAAACTCGAAGAAGTCTAAAGCGCCTGTCAACGCATGAAGTCGCTTACGCGTTTCTGTAAGAAGTAGAAAAGCTAAGGATGCCATATTTCAAGTTAGACGATGACGTTTCGTTGGTGTAAAAAAGCGGTTTCCAAGCTGAGGGAAGAATCGATCCATCGATCGTCTCGATTAAAAGTATGCTTGTCGATTTCTACCTTTTCCGCAAGGGGTAGTCAGGAATTAAATATCATCTCTATGATGACTCTACTTAACAACAAAATAGCAAAACTACTCTGCGATTACACTATTTTATGAAATAAATTATTAGGTATAGTATGGTATGATGATCATTGATCATAAAGCAAATCGAGCAATTCATATATTTGACCGAGCGAAGTGAAGGTTTCTGAGTATACTTGAGTGAATTGGCACTTGTCCGTCCGTCCGTCCGTCCGTCCGTCTGTCAGAGCCTAATAACTTCTGAATTACTGAACGTAATTACTTCAAATTTAAATATAATATGTAAACCGATGGCCTCCCGCCGAATATGGCTTGAAAAGTTACAAAAATCTTTATTTCAGGAGGGCTCTCATAGAAGCGAATGCGAAGTAATAGTTATTTGTTATACAAGAGTGAAAAGTTGTTTTTTAACCGCGTGCTCAATTTTGATGACCGAGCAAGCGAAGGATTCTATAATTGAATCACGAGCGGAGCGAGTGATTAAAAAATTAGAATCCTGAGCGTCAGCGAGGGACTCAAAAGAGCACGAGGTGAAAAATCTTTTCACTCGAGTGCAACACGTAACTTTTCATCCCACCTCAGCGAGGAAATAACTAAATGCAAAAAAATCACAAGATTAAATTCAATTCTGTTAATTTCTTCGTCACTAGAATCACTCATTTTAGGTTTTTCACTTATTTTCAATTTTCTTGTTTTTAATCGGTTTTAATTTTAAACAATATGACGTGAAAGAAAATGGTGCGCGCAAAGCAAATTAAAAAAGTACACCAAGAAGGTTACGAGTGTGAGTTTTAACAAATTTAAAACGATTGTATGGAAATTCGGCACCATAGAGGTACAAGTAAATAGGTTTTAATGATGTTTTGAATTCACAAACTTCATAGACGAGTGATATTTACTAACGTGCACACGATGTTCTAAATTCAATTTACTTTATCCTCTAGAGGATAATAACGGCTTTTACCTTCTGATATCGAAGAGTAAAAATACTCTTTCCGAGATGGTGGGATGAAAAATATTTTTTATAGCGTTACATAGGGTTGCGGTTCATCATTTTAAAGATAATTAGGAATAAAGTCCAAAAATTTTTTTTTTTAATTTACCATAAAATTGACGAAATGGGGGGCTTACAAAGTGGAGATTTTCTAATGTCCAAATTTGACCTCAGAACTCTCAATTTTCTGAAAGGCTGAGCCTGAAACTTGAACAATTATTTGAATTATATCCTGTACTTGAACAACAAATACTAAAATTAGATAAATATAATAAGGAAACAAAATTATTTAATTTTTAATGAGCTTCAGTACTTATAACATAACTTCACAATGATATCAATAGATGGCGCTCTGTGATACCGCGAGGTCTCAGTTCGGGGCGAACCACTAGTACTAACATGAATAATATTATAGAAGATATTACCTTAATTATTATTCAATATGACATTTGCATACCTACTTGAAATTGAAATGAGGGAAATGTGAAACTTTCAGAGAGTATCCTTGATTGAAAATATATTTTATATTCTTGGTATTTACTACAAACAGAACTGAAATCTAAATTTCTTAAAACTTTCAATAAGTTTTTAATCACATATTTTTTATTAGCCATTTAAGTTTCATTGGCTAACTTGACAATTGACGGTTGCTTTTCTTGCATCATTTCTTAACGGGATTCCTCTAATAATTTTTATTTGATCCATCCAGCTCAAATTTACATACACATACATTATTTTATTGCTTTAAATCATTTAAAGCACGGAAATCAATAAAGGACTTAAACTCAACTCCTGTTCAAATAGCTTTTTGTGCTCAAAAAAAATTTCGCTGAAAATTTCCCTTACAATTGAATCGAGCGCAAATAACGAAACAATTGTGACGCACAGCCGTACAAATTGAATGAAATAGCTACATTGGGAATGTTAATGGGATAAAGGAAAAACTATTAAGGCTTTACCATACGAAGCGATTTCTAAAATATGGAACGCCATTCCAGCTCCCGTTTTCCAGCAAACTATACCTGATAATAAATAGTACTTACCTTCAAAAGGAGATTGAATAGGCATCTTCTAGGCAGTTGTTCTTTAACTTAGGCTGCATCTTCATCTATCATTTTTATCATATCATACTAATATTATAAACGCGAAAGTGTGTTTGTTTGTTGGTTTGTCCTTCAATCACGCCGCAAAGGAGCAACGAATGGACGTGATTTTTGTGATAGGTGTAGTTGAGGACCTGGAGAGTGACATTTACTTTTATCCCGGAAAATTAAGAAGTTCCCGCGGGTATCAAAAAAACTTAAACCACCCGGACGAAGTCGCAGGCATCAGCTAGTTATTTTATATACGAGTAGTTAATATATTATACATTTGTTAAAATTCCTCTGGAGTATTGAACATATATTATTATTATTATTACTCAGAAGAAATCTCATATACGAGTAGAAAACTGAGATATCAAAATCACCTACTATCGTAATATTTTTCGTCATAATATCAGAATCTGCTAGCAATGAACAGTCGCAGGACCGCGACTATATGGAAGGTGTAGTTCCATCTTAACTGAACAAGTAAATAACAATAGCCATAACCGCGTCGTTTGTAAGAGCCCTAACGATTCAGATTCCTGAAATAATGGCTTCTATGGGACACGAATAATCGTGACATCTATTAAATAAGCATTTTCAAAGAATTTACTGTGCCGTTTTACAATTAGGAAGATAGTAGACTGTTCTGGATAAATTTTATACGACCATTACATGGGCAAATATTTACATCTGTTTAGATAAAAGTAGAATGACATTTCTAACATTTCAAACTACAGTCCCACAAACTTATCTGACCCGGTGGCCAAAAGTGGAACAAATTTTTATGCCTGTTTAGTTTTTGTTTTTATTTATTTTTCAAAGATACCAGTTAGCAACGCTGTTATCGGGTCATATAGTGTTTGTCGGACTGTACTTAGGTATAGTTCAAATCACAGAACAGAAGAATTATAAGCAGATTCTCTGTTCTATGGCTTATATCATCATCATGTTAATATTATAAATATATAATATAATTATATTATAAGTATATTTTTTGTAGGTTTGTCCTTCAATCGCGCCGCAATAGAGCAACGGATCGACGTGATTATTTGGATTTGTATAATTGAGGAGCTGGAGAGTGACATGGGCTACTTTTTATCCCGAAAAAATTGAGAATTTCCAGTGGGAATTAAAAAAAAAAATTCCACGCGGACGAAGGCGCTAGTAGTCTCTAGATCAGCTATTAAAGAAATAATGATTTCAGGAAACAATACTAAGATCTTAATGATTCGAAGATACCAGTAATCAGTTGATTAGTCTATTGTGTATCTTCTAATTAGTAAACATGAAAGTATTTTATACATTTTTGTTTCTGAGAAAATCTTTATTTAACTACTTTGTTTGAGTTAAATCAATGACAAGCTTTTTCTCATTCCAAATAGATACAATGTTTCAGAAAATAATCACTGGAATGCAAGCCTCTACACATAATAATCAAGTTTTAGAACACTGAATAATTAATATTTTATATAGAGCAAGCTGTAAGCCGGAATTTTGATTACACGAGCGAAACATCTACTCATAGTAACCTACTTAAAATATTCTTTTGACTGCTAAGTATCCTTAAGTACGAGTATGTGTGTACATTTATATCTGTGTACTATGTTACATAAATAGACAATTTTATAGTGTTTCGGATTTTCCGTTCCATTGATCTATGAGAGTAAAGGAACGGAGAGTGCAAATGTGCACTATTATTTCTTCTGCGCTGATGCCTAATCTTTATGGAGATTGGCCACCGTGGCCAGAATTCAGTCGGGAGGACGTTATTTATTACTATAAGATAGCTCTGAAAATATTTTATCAGCAATCAACTATATAGATTTACAAATAATCACACTTATTAAGATACTAAGTAAGTATGTTTGTTAACTCTTTAATTTTCCGAGAAAAAAGTAGCCTGTGTGGTATTATAGACTATAATCTCTATCTCAGTCCCAAATTTCATCCAGATCCGTATCTGGCACGATTGAGCAACAAACATCTATCCATCCATCCATCCAAACTTTCATATTTATAATATTAAAGGTTAGTATGGACAAAAGCCTATATCCACTTTTATTCTATTAGTTTTAAGACAATACAAAATAAAATATATAAATAAATAAAAGTCTTATTCCAGTTCACCACTAGCATGATGATTACTGACATTTCAACGACTAGATTGCAAAGATATTGATATTCCCTGAGCAAATTGAAGCAAAATGCGTTCGGTTTCTAAATGTGGACCACGTACAGGCAGACGATGCTCTTCGGAGTCCATTTCCACAAATATTGGATACTCGGTACTCCCTCTTGAGATTGCAATATCGAATCAATATAATATATTTGATGATACACATTTTCCCAGGGGTTTGCCTGCGTTCACTTTAAATCAAAAGATTGCTAGTTAATCAGTTTTAATTCATCGCAATCATTGAGAATAACTTCATAGAGCGGAATTGAGAAGTTTCCTAATTATTTTTATTTTAATTTAGGTAAAATATTACAAAAATATGAAAAAATCATTAAAATATCTAGCAAGAATAATTCCAATCCTTGTGTCCACGTCCATCATTATTTTGGGCTTGTTTGTCATAACCATAACAATAATAGTCAACAAGAAACTTCAGTAATGGAGCGTGATTAATCAAATTTGAGTGGAAGTAAACTCAATTGGGCTGAAGATTGATGCGACGTCCGCGATTTGCGAAGGACACAAAATAAAAAAGAGCAATAATAATTTTAATCAGAAACAATGAGATTGCGCGCGACGCAAATTGGTGTCTCCGCTATTAACGTGATGATAAAACGTCTTGAGTCCTGACATTAGGGGAAGTGCTTTAAATAATACTGCTAGAAAGTATAACAATGGAGTTCGTAAGACTGAGTCGTGGACTGATTTTTTTTAACTCGGAAAAATGCATGCAATTGGGTATTTGACAAACTATTCAAATAAATTATTTTTTAGTGATTATTAAATAGAAGATCTCCAAAAAGTCGTAATATCCACGTCCTCTGTTCGATTTATGTTAAATAACTATTTTAAACTCTCAATTAAAGTAAAAACTTTGATGACGTCACTATTCAATATTTCATACAAAATCGCATAATGAGCACGCGTTTTGACGTTTGAAAAAAGTTGCTGATTTGACTAGTTGTCAAATACCCAATTGCATATATACATTTGCACATGCTTATTTATTCTTTTCGTTAAAATTATAAAGAAAATGCTTGAATACGTTACGTGATAAACCTTTGGGCGTTTCGACCTTTCTGCGCGCAGTGTTATTAAACAATCTAAGGATATGGAAAATTGATTATTGGTTTTCAAACCGCGACCAGACACTGTAAGAATATTCAACAATAAACAAATAATTTCATAATATACCAAGAGCTTATACAAGGATTTCCAAAAGTCAATAATAATTAGTTTCGAGTTTTCACGGCATATTTGATTTCACAGTGGCATCACATCAGTATCACATCCATCCTATCCAACCCTTTGTAACACTCAACATTTAAAGGCGCGCTCAGTGCGCGATTTCCAGAGAGACGCAGGTTCAAAGTAAGTTTAGAAACTTTCCTCGTGTGTGAAGCACTGTAATAAAATTTTTAAAAAAAAATTAATCAACATTTACATAATGGTTACTTTATCAACATACCTTAAAATACTTCAACGCCCATAGAAATAAAATACACCCTAATACCACTGAATACTTAATAGTACATTTATCAAAGCAATCCTATACCAAAAGCTTATACAAGAAATCTTCGAATGTCAGTGTCGAGTTCTCACGACACAGTGACATCCTATCCACCCCTAACACTTCCCTTTGTATCGCTCGGTTCCAGTTACTTTGTTATCTTCAAACGAATGATACAGTCATGTGAAACTGCGAAGAAAAAGGTTTTCGCCCAATCCATTATTAATAGAGCCTTTTGGACGTCAAACGCACGCGGCGCGTATCGCTTTTTCTGTTTATCTAGAGAAAAACACTTTATAAAGACTTGCATGGCAGATATTTTATGTATATATAAAACAAATAAAACATTCTCCATTTTTAATTTTTTTGGTGACAAATATACCATAATCTAACGTAATAATGAGGTATGGCTTATTAACTATTTACTCTGTCCTCGGGGTGTACCCTACCGTGTCCTATACGAAACGGTAGACGGTATCAAATTATTCGTAAATAGCTTTTAAAGTAGAATTTGAATGAATTTATTTGTCTATAATAATATTTTGACGTTAAAATATTTTACGTTATGATTTTAATATTAATTCTAAGCAAAGGAAAAACTAGAATTCAGACTTATAACTAATTCAAAGAAAGCGACAAAGAAAGTCATGAACTTCTTAAAGTACTTACCTAAATCAACATCAGCCATTTCAGAAACATAACAAGAAAATGGACTCTAGGTTACTCATCTAAATAAAAATGTTAAAAACATTATCTCATTTTTTAATAGTATAAGTTTTCAATATATTTTTCAGTCATGTTAACTTTTACTTTAAATTAGATGCAAAAATATCTGTTGCTTGATCCTTCTAATACTCATACGTCATGACAAGTTCTCTTAAAGTAGAGGCATATTATGCTCTTTCCGCACTGCATCCCATCCGAATCTGTGAATTCTCGATCCGAAGTAGCCGTAGTACCAACTATTTGTATGAAGGTTGCACACTAGAACCGAATTCCGTTTTCCGAATCCGAGTCCGAAAATCTGGATCTAGTACACATCCCCTATAGTATATAGAATAGTTATAGTATAGTAGAAGTAGTAGTATACTTCTACTTCGGACCGAGAATTCTCGGATTCAGATCAGATGCAGTGCGAGAGAACCATACATAGCTAAAGCAATTTATATTCTTCAATATCAACTTATTTGTAGAGGTGAAGTTCATTGACATAGGACTTTTAATTTTCGTGTAGAGGTCAATATTTATCTAGGGCCTGAATATTTAGCGAAATTTCCAATGTGTTTCTATTTACTTTATTATTTTGATAGTAATATAACGGACTGGTTCGTTCAGACGATGTAACAACATGTTACAGTAATAAACTAAACATAACCCTTAAAATAATTATATTACCGTACCTACAGTCAACCTTTACAGCTGCCGCATCATGTGCCACGCCTCGAAATGCTGTAAAGGTTTTTTTTTTCATTCACTACAAGTTAGCCCTTGACTGCGATCTCACCTGATGGTAAGTGATGATGCAGTCTAAGATGGTAGCGGGCTAACCTGTTAGGGGCATGGCAGTTATATTAAACCCATACCCCTATTCGGTTACTACACGGCATCGTACCGGAACGCTAAGTCGCTTGGCGGCACTTCTTTGCCGGTAGGGTGGTAACTAGCCACGGCCGAAGCCTCCCACCAGACCAGACCAGGGAAATTCAGAAATAATAAATTTCCAAACCCTGCCGGGGATCGAACCCGGGACCTCCGCACGTTAAGGCAACAGCGCTCAATACTGCGCCACGGAGGTGGTCAAAAGGTCGGAGGTTAATAATTATAGTAATAATCTGGTTCAATTTATGTTGTTTTAGACAGGTACTAAGAGATGTTGTTTTGAATTATCATACTGAATATTATAAATAAATAAAGAAAGAAAATACTACTCATCAATGGCGTTACAGGCAAACATTTTTTATTGCAATGATTGTACTTATGAATATGTTTGCCTGTGACACCACCCAGAATGGATGAACAGCTGAGCCTTGTGCCCTGTATCATACCTACAAATGCATACATAATGCCGGAAAAGAGCAACGGATTGACGTGATTTTTTGGATGGGTATAGTGCAAGGACCTGATTCTTATCCCGGAAAGGGGTTGTTTCATCTTGGGCCAGGTACATGTACAGAATTCCAAAAAATAGTATAAAATCATAGAAAACAAAATAAAATATGCTTTTTGACAGTTTTATAGTGATTAAGAGGTACAAAAATAAAATGTTTAATTAGGTACATTTGTAGAATAGCGACTCTCGCAGCGCATCCATCCATCAATCTGACTGCTGTTGGATATTTTAAGGTTAATTCACATTTCCCAGGTAATTTTATGTCAAATGTCATCATGACACGTGTAATATACGTCAATGTCAAAATGGACGTATGTTGTTGCGCTTTTATTTTGCAAAATAATTTCGCATTGTACCTCGTAAATAGAACTTTTTAGTAAGAAATAAAGAAAAAAATGTTACTATTTTATGACCCCGAACATTTTGAAATACCGTACAAATACCTGGCCCAGGCTCCATATAAATTTGAAACAACCACTTTAAGGAGTTCACGAGGGAATGAAACTTATTCCGCGCGGGTGAAGTCGCTTGCATCAGCTAGTTTTTTATACTATCTTTTAAAAAAAAACTTTATTTTGAAACATTAACCTAGGACTTAAAAAACATATAATATATGAACGATCATCCTGCAAAAGTTTAAAACTGTGTTGCAGTGATGATCGCCCTTCTCAAACATTGTTTCATCTAAAGATAATGGTTACAATATCTAAACTAAGTTTTAATATTAAGTTAAACGTATTCACAATTTTTCCTAATATCTAACAGATCAATTTAGATACAAAAATATAGAGATTTGCTTATCAATAATTATTTAAATTTAATTAATTGTTTGCTATACAGGACATACTTCGTCAAGTTGGAAAAGCTGTGTTAGCTCGAGCAATGAAATATTAAATATTACGTGAGTGTTTTATGATGTGTGAATGTGCGTGTGTGTGAGTGTGTCTAGATGTGTGTCTGAAGTGAGTATGTGTGCGTGTTATGTGAGTAAGAATCATTTAAAAGACAACTAACAAGTTGTATGAGTCAGTTGTTACGCTAATGTTCAGTGGGTATAATCTGCCATCTTCCAAAATTATAGTGAAGAACCTTGAAAGAAACGATAGTTTAAACGTTAAAACGATAGTTTCATGAGTAGTTGATATTGATATTTTCGATGAAACCATAATTTTGTCGATATTTCGTTCCAGATGGATAGATAGATAGCCTATTACTTGATTAGATGGATAAATTCTGTTTTGCACACACTTGAAATTCTTAAAACAATACACAAAAGGTAAGAAGACTATTATGGATCGTTCAGTATCAAGGAAAACTTAAAGAAGGATCGGGGCAGAGTTAGTGCCAAGTTTTTTTCCCGTTTACGCTTTTTATGAGAAACTCATTGACCCTTTTAGATTCCAAAGGCGTTGGAAGCAATTTTGTATCGGAATCGCTGAAGTAGGGGCTAAGTGAAACTGGAGTCATATTGCTTAGCGCTGAAATTAAAGATTTTCCCGGACTTTCGCAGCTAAGAGTTTTTTTTATTATTTATTTCTACTGCGATATTGTTCTTGAATCCTGATCTGACTACTAACTGTACACTTAAAATACTATAATTAAAAGATAAGAGATTGTTATTTGTTTTTTTTTATCCACTACAAGTTATCCCTTGACTGCGATCTCACCTGATGGTAAGTGATGATGCAGTTTAAGATGGTAGCGGAATAACCTGTTAGGGGCATGACAGATAATATATATAAAACCCATTCCTCTAATCGGTTAACTAAACCACCAATAAAACTAAAACCACCTGCCCTAAAAATGGACTGCGGGTACTTCCCACTAGTTCAACTGATTAGTTCAACCGTTGAACTAGTGGGATTTTTTCCCAGTAGTTCAACTGTAGATAAATCGTTTCGAGAGTTGAACTACTGGGAATTGATACTTGAACTCACCGAAGCGAATTAAATCAACTGTTAGCTCAACCGTTGCACTAGTGGGTATTTTTCCCATTAGTTCAATTGTAGATTCGGTAGATTCTTTCGACTTATCATAAGTGGCACAAGTTGTCCTACATGAAATAAATCATTTTCATTTTCGTAGATAAATCGTTTCGAGAGTTGAACTACTAGGAATTAATAGTTGAACTCACCAACACGAATTAAATCAACTAATTAGTTCAACCATTGAACTAGTGGGAAATACCCATCTTTCCTACCGTAAATAAAGTAAACACCGAAAAAGTAAATCGTAAGTAAATAAACGTTCCAACGGACACTAGAATTTATATATATTAGGGAGATTAAGATTCTTTGTTGTTCGACACAGCCATTTCAAAAGTTCAGGAATGTTGGAAATCCGAATGTAACAGTTTTTCGCCCGTTCTATTAACATTCCGAGTGTTACGGTCCATTCAATTTGTCCGCTAGCGCGTCACAATTGTTTTGTTATAGTCTTAGAGCTAGTATTTTGACTGCCTCGTTGGTCTAGTGGTAAGCATGTTTTTCTGCGGCCGATGAGGTCCCGGGTTGGAGTCCCGGGTTGGGCCATAACAAGTAACGGGTTTTTCTGACAGCAAATTCTCAGGACTAGGCCGGAGTAAGAACTCCTTAATTTTCCGAGATAAAATCTGTTCTTACACATTGCAGGCTGTCAGAATTTTGCCCAATCATGATACTCGCAAAATGAATGCGACAGAAAGCTATCTGATAGACTCTTATTGATAACTAGCTGATGCCTGCGACTTCGTCTGCGTGGTTTAAGTTTTCTTTTATTCCCGCGGGAACTCCCTAATTTTCCGAGATAAAAAGTCCTATGTCAATCTCCAGATCCCAACTATACCCATTCAAAAAATCACGTCGATCCGTTGCTCTGTTGCTGCATGATTGAAGGATAAACCAACAAACACACACCGTTTCGCATTTATAATACTAGTATGGATTGGAAGCGGTTTGAAATCTCATCTAACTATTCACTACCTCCATCTCCACTTTTGGTACTCGATTCAGTTGTTTAGAAAGGATTCTATTCAGAATAGAATGAATGCAATATTATTTAATGTGAACTCTACCATTTACTTCTCTTAAATTTGGTATAAGTATTCACGTAAACTTTATTTAGTCAATTTCAACAACCTCTTTCGGGCAAAGTCGGGTAAAGAAAGTCTAACAATATAAAAGTTAGAGGCAGCTACTTTTGCGCAAAAAGTTCAAATATTCTAAATGGAGCGTTATTTCGACTGTTTTCGACAAGAATTTCGCTAATTTTGGACGGAATCCGCACAATCTGATTGCTTCAATAAGTTTTAGGCAGTTTTGTGCTTTAATACTTCGAAATTCTTAAGCCTTCGGCCTGAAAAAGTTTCCTGGCCGTAGGGTTAGTTCGACATTTTCATCTCGCCAACGATGATAGAATAATTCGAGCGTCGAGACGTGCGTTTACCTGTGGTCACATCATCTACTGGGTTGAAACATTGATGAGACCACAGGTTATTTCATTTGCCCTTAGACACGATGGATTATAATACGATTAATACTTATGAATCCTAGCAATCCATAACAAAATTAAAGTTATTTTTTTTATCCACTACAAGTTAGCCCTTGATTGCGATCTCACCTGATAGTAAGTGACGATGCAGTCTAAGATGGTAGCGGGCTAATCTGTTAGGGGTATGGCAGTTATATTAAACCCATACCCTTATTCGGTTTCAACAGCATCGTACCAGAACGCTAAATCGCTCGGCCGGTCGTCTTTGCCGGTAGGGTGGTTACTAGCCACGGCCGAAGCCTTCCACCAGGTAAAGTAAAAATCATATTAAGGCTCTGGTTTAAAGTCATGCATCAGACGAGTGGTCTTCCGCATGATCGTGTGGTCAGTAGTTACGGCCGTCGAAGGATATTATTGGCCGAACGGTAATAAGGTGTCAATCCGAGTCCCCGTGCTGTGTGTTAAGCGCTCGCTACTGAGCAAGGGAGTAATGTCTCCGAGTCCCCGTGCTGTGTGATAACGCTCGCTACTGAGCAAGGGAGTAATGTCATAGCCGGTTAATATCACACGCAGCGTCGACATCGTCGGGTTGCTGCACTTGTGAGGGTGATCGTGGGAGATAGTGGACGCCCGTTTGTCTAGTAACGGTGCCATTACAGGGAGGTGAAGCCACTTTCCGTGGTCAACGATCGTGAGAGGTTCTTATACTTACCCTCTCGGTGTATTTTCGTCTGTCTTGGCACATTCAGTGCACAGTACTTCATCGTGAAAATCTTGAGAATTCTAAGCGAATTTTACGTGAACGAAAGAGATTATTATCTGCATTAGGTATAAATTTTTATAATTCGGTTTTTTTATATTTACCCTCTTACTTTACACACTTAATTTACTTTTATTAAATTAAAAAGAAAAAACCAGATAGCCAGAAACAGATAGAAGAGCAGGAATGACTCCTGGTATTGTGTTGATTCCTGTTATACTAGTAACTAGATGATACCCACGACTTCGTCCGCGTAATAAGGTTTACGTTCAACTCAATCAATTATTCTTTAATACTTCATTGCACACAAAAATAGGAATTAATTAAAAAAAAAGCTCAGTTCGAAGTTTTGCATGCAAAGGCGATCTCATCACTTGCATAATATTATAATAATATTACATGACATAATTTAATATTGTCAGGACATGAAATGTTATCCAACTAAAATATGGATTTCTAGACATGCATGTAAGAATATATTTTTATATACTAACTTGCCTTATTATTAAAGAAAAGAAGTGTCGCAATGAAATAAATTAAACAATCAAAAGACTCGCTACACTGCTGTAATAATTTATGAGTATGACCGGTCACCAGAGAACATTTCCCGGACAAATGGCGCTCATATGTCCGGGCAATTCTCGCGGGGCATTTGTTAAGCTGACTGAGCTCGTCTTCCATTGTTTGTCATCACTCATGTTACCAGAATTTTGACGACTTTTTTTAGGATTCAGTATCTAAGATTATAAGTCATATTTCACTGAGTGCTATATTTTTATTTTATGAGTGATTTGATGATGCCCGCGAATTTGCAGCTTTAGCTAATCAGCAGTTTTATTTTACCCATATTATAGACCCTAATCAGTTTTTACGTAGCATCGCACTTTATAAAACGCGTGCTTATGGGTTTTTGTATGAAATACTGAATTGTGACGTCGCACTTTTTTTACTTTAATTGATAGTTTAAAGTGTTTATTCAACAAAAAACTAACAGGGGACGTGGATATTACGACTTTTGGAAGATCCTCTATTTAATAATCATTAAAAAATAATTTATTTTACTTGTAGACTAATACCCAAAATCCAGGACCACCCACTCAAAAGGCTGAGCCCTGCCACTCAGATTTATTTTAAACTGGCAGTGTAAAATAAATCTGAGTGGGAACATCTTACAAGCTCACCAACGATGCCATTCCGAGGCCCCGAGCGTTTCATTAAATGGTTAGTACTTTATTGAAGGACGTGCGCCGAATATAAGGTTTCGTAGAAAAATCTCCATGTAATTATGAAGTCTAGGCTCAGTTAAAGACGCATACAGTACCACAAGCACGCCACAAATATTATAAACTTGCGGAAGCGTTTTGAGATAAAACGGCAATATTGAATAATCACTTTGATACTTGAAAGTTTATTGTGGCCTTACGTTTGTAAAATATTGAAGAGACATCATCCTTTAAAGTTATAAAGAGCCGAGAGGCGCAAATATGAAAATATAGAAAATAATTTAATTTTTGTGCCTTTTGGTGTTGAAACCCTGGGGCCGTGTGGTGAAGATGCTAGATCCTTTTTTAGGGACACAGATACCACAAGTAACCGGAGGTGTGGTAGTTACCTCGGCCAACATATAAATTTGGCTATTTAGAGGGGTAACTCAGCCAGCGTTCTGGGCACACAGGCATTGCAGCGGTTTGGATGATTTTTTTATTGTTTAGTTTTAATTTAGATTTTAATGTATTTCATAGTTTTAATTTGATATTTTTGGTATTAGAATTAAAAAAGGATTTAAATAAATATTTTATTAATTCATTTCAAGAAGTTTTAGAGAGAAGTTTATTAAAGTAAATTGGTTTTATGCATTCGTCATAAAGTACTTTTGAACTGTAATCTTATTAGAAGCAGTGATTATAATATTACTAGCTGATGCCCGCGACTTCGTCCGCGTGGATTGAGGTTTTTCGGTTCCCGCGGTAACTCTTTAATTTGCCGGGATAAAAAGTAGCCTATGTGCTATTCCATACTATTATCTATCTTTGTGCCAAATTTCATCCAGATCCATCCAGCCTTTGGAGCGTGATTGAGTAACAAACATCCATGCATCCATACATCCATCCTAACTTTCGCATTTATAATATTTATTTGATTATAATAATTGTATGGAACTTACACTAATGAAGAAACCGAATAAATATAAATTGAACTAGATTGGATCAATCATCAAATTACGTGATGGCGGAAATGATACCAAAGTTCCTTTCTATGGGCCTAACGAATTATCTGATTCGGTATCGAACTTTGCCTCAACACGTAGGTACTATTATGGAAACTATAATAATTGGAGTGTTAGGCTATGTCCTCTTGGGATTTCGAAGTCTATCAGTTCTTTGAGCTGTGTCCTCGGCCCATTGCCATTTGATAACCTCCCTGGTGCAGTGGTGAGCGCTGTAGTCTTATAGTGGCAGGGCGAGGGTTCGATTCCCGGCAGGGTCAATTTGGGAATTTACAATTTCTGAATTTTCGCTGGTCTGGTCTGGTAAGAGGTTTCGGCCGTTGCTAGTTACCACCCTATCAGCAAAGACGTACCGCCAGCCGATAGAGCGTTCCGGTACGACGCCGAGTAGAAACCTAGTAGGGGTATGTATTTAATATAACTGCCATACCATCTTAGACTGCTTAATCACTTACCAAATTCAAATTCAAATTCAAATGGTTTTTATTCAAATAAACTTTTGCAAGTGCTTTCGCATCATCGAGTGAATCTACCGTCAGGTGAGATCGCAGTCACGGGCTAACTTTTAGTGGAATATAAAACAATCGGTTATTCTGTTTCTGCTGATCTGTTTCTAGTTCGATCACGTATAGGGTTATATTTGAATAGTGTGTCAGTCGGTAAGTATACTACGCTTTGGACTTTGAAATTTGGACGAAAGATTGCATTCCCGGGAATGACATAATTTTTGTTCTGAACCCGGAAAATTAACAAGTTCACACTGGACCACGAAAACCGAAATCAACTCAGACGAAGTCGCGGGCATCGTCTAGTTGTTTTATATGCGGAAATAATACCCAATAACAACCTTTCTGTCTAATTACGGGTCGGGTCATTTGTCTCTACCCGTTAATTACTTCGAAAATATTCTGCGGGGATCGAATTCGGCTCACGTACTATTGTAAACTATTGGAGCGTTGGGTTAAATGTACCCGGGATGAAAACGATTCTAGCGAAGTTAGTGAGATTTTATTGAAGCATTTTCTTTTCAGAAATGTCTCTATATTTACCTAAAAACCGAAGTGAACTTAATTTAAAGTTAAAAAAATGTTTTAAAACTTAATTTGATGACTTTTCTCGTAGAATTAGTATTTTAGCCGATATCCTGCTCGGAAGTCGTTTAAAACTTCAATATCGAACTTTTTGACAAAAACTGTCAATGTTTGAAGAGCGGTATTGTATTCTTGGAAGTTGTTAGACCGACAGAGCTACATTTGCGATTAAACTGTAGAACATTTTGTATATTTATAAATGTTCTTGGCGCATTTTCCATAGGATGCACTTTAAAAAGTTGTGAGGCAAAAACCGAAACAAGAATCCAAAAAATTCGATGTTTTACGAGCACAACGCAGTCAGCACAGGTCTTGCGAAGCTGCAAACTTGGTTTCACACTGGTACTGGTGGTATCCAATTTATCCTAACAACAACCCAAAAAATCAGTACAGTGCAATTATTTGCGACCTACGATTAGGTACTAAAATTCTACAGTGACTGCCTCGTTGATCAAGTGGTTAGCATGTTCGACTGCGGCCGACGAGGTCCCGGGTTCGAGTCCCGGGTCGGGCCATAACAAGTATCGGGTTTTTCTGACAAGAAATTCTCAGTACTAGCCCGAGTAAGGAAGTTGGCGGTGTTCCACCCCCGTGCCTCGGAGAGCACGTAAAGCCGTCGGTCCTGCGCCTGATCTCTCTCTGGTCGTATTGGATTTTCCGTCCCATCAGGCTATGAGAGTAAATGAGCAGAGAGTGCACCTGTGTATGCGCACACACTCGTGCACTATAATATTATCTCCCGCGCAGATGGCTAATCTTTTCGGAGATAGGCCGCCGTGGTTGAAATTCGGTCGGGAGGACATTACAGTCTTATTATTACTTTAAACTCCTATAAATGACCGGCAATCGAAGTGCATTATATTTCGTAATAGCTTGTGATTTCTATGAGCTGGGAAATCTCATTGATAGTAACGCTGTGGGTGTCCCAATATGCAGAGTTCAAAAATCCATATCCATACTTCCATACTAATTGACCGAGCGAAGCGAAGGTCTCTGAGTCTACTTGAGAGAATTGGCACTTGTCCGTCCGTCCGTCCGTCCGTCCGTCCGTCCGTCTGTCCGTCTGTCAGAGCCTTATAACTTCTGAATTACTGAACGTCATTACTTCAAGTTTAAATATAATATGTAAACCGATGGCCTCCCGCCGAATATGGTTTAAAAAATTATAAAAATCTTTATTTCAGGGGGGCTCTCATAGAAGCGAATGCGGAGTAAAATATTTTTTATAGCGTTACATAGGATTGCGGTATATCATTTTAAAGATAATGAGGAACAGAGTCCAAAAATATTTTTTTTTTAATTTTTCCCCTAAAATTGACGAAATGGGGGGATTTCAAAGTGGAGATTTTCTGACGTCCAAAGATGACCTCAGAACTCCCAATTTTCTGAAAGGCTGAGCCTGAAACTTGATTAATTATTTGAATTATATCCTGTACTTGAACAACAAATACTAAAATAAGATTAATATTATAAGGAAACGAAATTATTTAATTTTTAATGAGCTTCCGTATTTTAACAGAACTTCACAATTATGTCAATAGATGGCGCTCTGTACAAGTTTATTCGTTTGTGCTTACAAAGAAAAGGCTGAGCCTGAAACTTGATCACTTATTTGAATTATATCCTGTACTTGAACAACAAATACTAAAATTAGATTAATATTATAAGGAAACGAAATTATTTAATTTTTATTGAGCTTCCGTATTTTAACAGAACTTCACAATTATGTCAATAGATGGCGCTCTGTACAAGTTTATTCGTTTGTGCTTACAAAGAAAAGGCTGAGCCTGAAACTTGATCACTTATTTGAATTATATCCTGTACTTGAACAACAAATACTAAAATTGGATAAATATTATAAGGAAACGAAATTATTTAATTTTTAATTAGCTTCACTATTTTTAACAGAACTTTACAACGATGTCAATAGATGGCGCTCTGTTTATGGATACCGCGAGGTCTCAGTTCGGGGCGAACCACTAGTATTATAAATGCAAAAGTGTGTCTGTCTGTCTGTCTGTCTGTCTGCTACGCTTTCCCGGCCCATCTTTTCAACCGATTTTGCTGAAATTTGGTATAGTCGTAGGTTATATCCCGGGGAAGGACATAGGCTACTTTTTAAAAAACCTTAATCCACGCGGACGAAGTCGCGGGCATCATCTAGTATTGTGATAACAATTTTCAAAAGACATATTCCTACATCGAGTCAGAGTGCGCTGAAGCCGTTGCCAGTCGGGCCACATTTAGCCTAATGCTTCAGTAGTTTACAGCCGTACGTGAGCGGAATGTGGAGCTTGCAGAAAATTCTTGTTGCAATTAACGCTGTGCCGATTTGCTTGTAAATGCAATTAGTACGGTAATACTGGCGAATTATTTACGCTACTATTAGTAGCGTCGGTTTCAATTACAGCGATATAAATATTGATGTAACACAATCCAAATTAAAGTGCAGTAAAAGCAATCCATACTAATATTATAAAAGCGTATGTGTCTTTGTCTGTCTGTCGGCCTGCCTGTCTGTCTGCTACTATTCTTTATCTTGGAAAAGCTTTTTTTTCGAGCTAAAAAGTCGCCTATATAACCTTTCCCAACATGTTACCTGTCTCTGTAACAAATATTGTTGAACAGGTGGGCCGTGTAAACGTAGCAGATAGACACACTTTCGCATTTATAACATTAGTATGGATTCAGTTCCCCTTTTATTTCTAAAGGTCTTAAACTTTTATCACAAAAATGGGAATCAGAAAACTTTATAACAGAGGGTTTGAAAATTTCAAAGTATTACCTAAAGCCTGAGAGGAAAATCTCCGAATCTTATTGAAGCTATCGAATCGTACAGATTCAGTTCAAAATTGGCTGAATCCCCGTTGAATCCGATCACATTAAAGACTCATTTAACTTTGTACTACCTACGCTACGATTTCCTAATTTCTCTTGTCCCGAAAATAAAGCTGGATTAGTGATTTATTAGGCTTAAAGCCGGGTTAAAGTATTTAACGTTATACCTTTTGCAGGTAGATTTATTTTTTTTGCAGTTTTTTTGTGATCCAATGAAAGGAACTTAAAGGGTTGTTTATTGATTTATTGATTTATTCGTTGTGAACACAATAACATGCATTCTGGCGTACAACATTTAATTAAATTAAATTCATGTAAAATCGCATGTCTTTTTATTATTTTGTCCGAGATACCAGTAAAACAAAATCGTCGTCAAGCGATAGACTTCCACTGCTGGACATATTTGGTCTCTTGTAGGAACTCCAAACTGCGGTCTTGCGCCACCTGAATCCAGCGACTCCCTGCCATTCGCTTCACTCGCTTGATGTCGTCCGACCACGTAGACATGAGGGTAGGGACATAGACTTGGAGGTCTGCTAACGCTGCGCTTTCCAGTGGTCGCCATTTCATCACCTGGAGACCTCAAGGTCTTCAAATAATGTGCCCTGTCCACTGCCACTTCAGCTTCGCAACCCATTGAGCTATTGCGGTCACTACTAATTCTTCTGCAGATTTCCTCATTTCTGAATTGATGGACACTCCGAGCAAATTTCTCATGAGCTTTCATGTCCGACCCCGACCATGTCTCGGATTGGATGTGTCCTGAAACAAAACACGTCTATATATTGTGAAAAATTGTTGTGGAAGGCAAAAATTTACTTCTAAAACGCACTTGGACTTATTTATACTCTACATCAAAGCGAGTTTACAACCAATAAATCTTCTACTGAAATAATACATTAGGCATTTCAGTAGTAGACCGCAGGACTCCTAAAAGAGGTACTTCTATGGAATACTGTAAAATAAACCTTTGTATGTGCCTGTGATGAATCTACGTAGACGAATCCGCAGACTTAGCAAAAATATTCGTGTATTTATATTCATACCGCGTTCTAATAACGTTAAATTTTCTGAAAATGTAGTCATATAAATTAATGCGAATCGTCAACGCGAAAAATGAATACGACGCGGGTTGCTTGTTGAAATTGAGGCGTGTAATATTATTATGTTGTGGTTGAGATGTTGCAATGTTCTAAAAAGATGAGAAAATTCAAATATTATCTCTGTGATTTGTTTGCTTCGATGCTTAGTATTGTTGCTAGGAGATTGTTTGTTTGTTTGTTAATCAAATATACTGCTTACAACCTTATTACTTAGTACATTTTCCTGTGGCACCTTTCTTTTTTCTGAAATATGTTGTCAGGCATGAGAAAACTATGCATGTGTATTTTTACAAAGTCTGCGGCCGACGAGATCCCGGTATCGAGTCTCGGGTCGGGTCTTAATAAGTGATGGATTTTTCTGAATAGGTACTCAGCACTATCCCAGAGAAAGAAAGTTGGCGGTGTTTCACATGGTTTCACCCCCGTGCCAGGGGTTCTACTCTCTTTCTCTCAAACGAAACTTCGCAAACGAACGTAATTAGTCGGTTATTAGACCCACACAAAATCGTTCAATCCAATCGGTCACGAAAATTTTCTATGGATCCGTACATCGTCTGCGTGTACGAAAACGAAACAGAGAGGAGCATAGAGATAATATTATGTAGGAGAGGAGTTAACGAAATTTCGTTCGTTTGTTTGCGAAGTTTCGTTTTAGAGAAAGAGAGTAGACCCCCAGGACACGTAAATCCGTTAGCCCTGCGCCTGATCTCTCTTCGGTTGTGTCGGATTTTCCGTCCCATCTCCTAGTTAGGTAGCGAACGAACCTGGTTGATTTATGGAGGTAAAAGTTTTTATTTCCATTCCCTTAATCAGTTTCTACACGGCATCGAATAACGAAATACCAAATCATAAAATTCTAGTTCATGCTAACAAACTAGTTAGATACCGTTTACGAGATAACAGTAATTATTTCCGGTTCTAATTACATTAACATTTATCTTTACAAGAAAAGCGGTATACCTTTAAATGTTAACGTGAATTTCGTGCAGGGCTCGTATTCAGCTCACGTACGTATTACGGTATAACTATAGTAGAATTAAGGACGCACTGGTCTAAGATGAACAATAATTGGTAATTTAGTACATTAACATTATGTTATTATGCTCAGGGGCATACTGCCATCGCTTAAATCCATATTGTTTTAATATTGTTGACGTTCGAGTTTAGGAATTATAATCCTTATATTAGGGACGTCAAGGTGACATAAAACTATCACTTTTACGTGAGTATTAGTACGTGAAATAATACTGCAATAAACTAACTAGTAACTTCACTGATTTTATTATCAGACTTTTTTTTTTTCAATCTTTATTAAAGAGCTTGGTCGCTTAGCGACTACGACGCTCTGCGGCTCTGCGGCTGCGGCCACAAAAACTTATATTTTATGTTCTTAACTCTAATGCACATGTATATAAATCTATCAAATTTTTAAGTGAGTGTGATTCTCATCTAAATAGCGATAGTCAAGTATATGAACCAGCTGATTGTAGAAGAGATTGACTATAGCTTACGTTGGTGGGGCAGTAGGTTTTGACATATGAAATAAAAAAATAATTAAAAGTCCTGGAACATTTGGTGCAGAAGTTACCCTAAAAGGTAATCAGTATTTAAAAGTTAACTCTGTACAGTTTTGTTGCGAGAGCTAATTTTAACTATCGCATTTAGATTTCAATCAGGCAAATTCCTATACCAACTTTGGGAATTGAATTGGGTCACAATCCCCTAATATTTTCCCGTTTTAGAAGCAAGCTATATCTATTTTAAACTCAAACTTGCTACTGAATTGATCAGTTACCGTTATGGAAATGGCATAGGTACTGCTGCTTCCATTTTCACGTAGTAAATGAATTATTGAATTTTTAATAGATTTATTTGATAAAAGGGTTGAAAATAGTTTATACAACGCTATAATAATATTGACTAGAATATTTTTAGCGTTTAGTTCCAATTTATATCCATACTCCATACTAATATTATAAATGCGAAAGTGTGTCTGTCTGTCCGTCCGTCTGTATGTCTGTCTGTCTGTCTGCTACGCTTTCACGGCCCATCCGCTCAACTTGTTTTAATGAAATTTGGTACAGGGGTAGATTATATTCCGGGTATGGACATAGGCTACTTTTTATCCCGGAAAATTAAAGAGTTCCCGCGGGAATCACAAAAACTTAACCCACGCGGACGAAGTCGCGGAAATCATCTAGTTTAATATAAGTAGGTATACTAACTAGTAACAAAATATACTTCTACTTGTGCCTTTACCGTCCTAGATTTTGTTTCATTTTGACGACCTGCCTGTGATCTAATAAGTGTGACGTACCTGGTTCAGGCAAAAAACATGCCACAGAGCGGTTTGGCGTTCCAGTAGAACGAAACTAATTCGGGGTATGGGTTTATCGTAACTGCCATACCTCACAGGTTAGGCCGCCTCCATCTTAGACAGCATCATTACGTCTTACCACCTGCGGGTGAGATGGCAGTCATGGGCCTTGTAGTGGAATAAAATATTTAAAAAATAAAACTTTGAATGCATAGGAATAAAACAAACCTCCATCTCCCTATATTGTTTCATTAAGGTCTCATAGCGTCAAGTACGTGAAGTTAATTGTGTGTACATTTATGGCCCTCTGCGGTTTCATTTCAGTGATTACGTCAGGGTCTGCTATTTTATACTGCCAGGTCCACCCCTGGGAGGACAGTTTAAACATTGTTCCATGTTAAATTTTATTTAAAAAGCAACAAATGCCACTTGAGAACTCATACTATTTTTCTTAAAACTTCTAGTTAAATGAATGATACTTAATTTAAAACTAGAGCAAAATATAAAACCGTTTAGATAGCCTGTTAATTATCTTATTTGCTTCTCAACCAACACAAAATCTACTAGACTGATACACGCTTCATTTAGAATTAAACTAATTTCTATTTCTTCACAAATATAACCGGGCAATTAATTAAAAAACATAAAGCAATGTAACTCAATTTACACGGAATTACACAAAACACAGCTGATGGGCCAATAAACTCTGCTGCCACTGCCCAACCGTTTATCTAATTATGCAAAATAAGCGAGAGTTTGTAGGTACTTTGTACGTAGTTTAGTCAAACTGAACCCAAACTGGGCGCTTTGAAATAATAAACGAAAACTCGCAAAACTGTGGAAATTTTGCAGATCAATCACGGGCAATGAATATTAATGTTGAGGGAAATTTATTTACCAGTGACCTTTGTTATGTGCCATCCCTAGGGCTAATTGGCAGCCCTAGCTGAATAATTAATGATAGCACAGTATTCTGCGTAAACACCATCGACGGCGCACCTAACGCTGACGTCACTTGCCTTAATTCCTGAAGACTTAAATCTTCCCAAGGCACTCAGTTATTAACAACTGGCGATCATAGACACAATGCTAGATTATGATTGAGGTTTAGATGTGACTCCTTTTTTAGTATTGAGCGTAATTTCAGGGTATGCGACTCTGGTTGTTAGGTTTGTCGTCGTCAACCGGTAGATGCCCTCTGCTGGCTGCTTAGGTATCTCGCAGGGTCGCGCGGCGCCGCCATTTTGTGTCGTCTGGATTCAGAAGCTCTGGCCTGGGACTTACTTGATGTTGTCCTTCCACCATTCAGTTTGACACCTAAACGTCTGTCGGTTCTTCGAACTATGTGCCCCACACATTTCCACTTCAGCTTCAAAACACGTTGAGTTATGTTGTTTATTTTAGTCCTTCCACAAATCTCCTCATTTCTGATTTGACAGCGTAAACAAACTCCAAGCAATAAGAGCCCGAGTGATAGGTTTAGATGTCAGATTTTTAGCCAATGGGGCCTATCGTTTCTTTGCTCACCAGTTGGCGCCACTGTTGACTAAGGTCCAGAGGTATAGCTGTCAAAGGCGACTTTATAAGATCGGTGCCGAAACAAAGTTTTAAATCTTGATTCTCATTAAGTTTATTAATTTATAACAGCTATCATCATATCGAGTAGCAATGCCGCAATGTTGTGCAATTCCGTTTTGTTCGGAAAAAAGGAGGACACATGTTTCCAAAAGATAAAACTGTTCTAAAACAGTGGCTAGTTGCGATTCGCAGGAATTCGCAGGATTCTGAGGAATTATATAGTTAGGCACTAAATAAATAAAATAAAAAAGAAATTAATTACTTATTAAACTTTTATTTATCCTTCCTTTTCCCTTTAAAACACACTGCTATACAAATAAATACTTATTAAACATTGTAAATCCATACAATGGATATGATACTGAAAGATGGTTGATTTGTTAGTTGAAACTACTAAACAATGGTAACTAGATATTAGATTAAGTTATAAAACTTCTGAAATAAGCTTATCATTTCTATTTACATAAATTCTCTTTTCATCTTTATTTGTCCAAACAAAAAAATCACAATACTTTCTTTTAGTACCTAACAAGTTTTTGAATTTGAAAATAGTAGGGGCTACTTTCTTTCAAGCAATACTCATTATTGATCATTTCTATGTGCTTATAATTATCCACACTGATAAACTCATCTTTTATAGAGAAAGGACATTTCTCTTCCAATATTGTTAGTTCTCCAATTAATCCTTCTGGAGAAACCTGAAATGAAACATCAACAATATTAACCCCTTACTGCATGGATTTTTTTTTTTGGCTGAAAAAAATTTATGTGGTAATGTTGCCACCAGAGAGTCTACATAAAATTAAAAAAAAATCTATCTTATGTATTTTTGGAAATAATGACCAAAAACTGCTAATGCCAAATGTGACATTGTATGCAGTTATGGATGTAATATCCTATTTTCCACATATGGCATTGTATGCAGTAATAGTTGGCAGTAGGTACATGTAACGTGTACCTAATATGACAAAGCTTCACTTTATTCACGTAATCAGGTTTTATACAACAAAAGACAAAAATAAGCTTATTTATTTATTTAACATTTTTTAATTAAAAATATTTACTCTTTTTGAATTCGTTCGTTCTATTATTAGTAACAATCCGGGTATCTTTAAATCAAGAGTGAATAGGCATATTCTAGGCAAGCGCGTCCCATCTTAGGCTCGTAGTCAGACAAAAGTAATGGATCGTGATTCGTGATACTAAGGTCTCCATTCCTCATCTTCAGAAAGATCTTCATCATCGCTCCCATCTGGAATGTTTACTACGTGAACTTGTTTGCGTCTCGGCATAACTCTTCTGTAAGGTAAAATAAAGAGCAAGATAACGTATAAACTATTTTTGCGGCTTTTCGCAACAGCTAAGATCCTGTGACCACCATCCGTCTCCATTTTTTTCTGTCTATTGGCTTGACAATGGACCATCCTCTGACCCAAAAAAAGAAAACCTACACATTAATTGAGGAAAACCATCGAAAACCCCGCGCAAAATGGATCGACTTACCTCTACTCGACCGTCGGTAAATGAACTGACTTTCTTGTTTTTTTATTGGTGTTGAACACCATACGTAATCACAAATGTCAAAACGTACTACCGCTTTATTCATTTAATGTGGCCACAGATAAAAAACATGCACCAAATTTAAATTATATCTTGAAAATCCCTAATGCCCGATATGGCATGCTATGCAGTAAGGGGTTAATAAAGTGAAATATTATTAAATTCTAGTCATCTCACACATAGTACCTAATCTGATCCCAAGATAGGTTGTGTTCTCGTTAGAGATACTGTGGGTACATAACCAGATACATATATAGTACCAGAGGGCAGACCCCTAGAGCAAACATCGATGTTCATCAATATCATATAGTAAAAGTGTGTCCTTGATGAGCATGAAACCCATTTAACCTTTCATGCAGAAGTCATATTAGGTAAATATACATAATATATTAGGTAAATATAATATGTAAAAAGAAAAAAACATAGCTGTTACCTCGGAAAATAAGCATACTTCTGGAAAAATTAAGTTTGTAAACAGTAAACAAACTAACCTCTGAATTAGCAGCTCTTTGAGGCCGCTTATTTTTGCGCCTCTTTTTCTTTTTCTGCTTTCAAAGCGTTCACATGCATCGCCAAATAATCCATATTTGCGATAATTTCACGAAGGAGATCACTTTTCAACAGGTAAAATATAGAAATTAAAATAATTTGTCACGAAGCCCTCCAAAACCAGTGAAAAGTGAATGTTATTGGACCTCACGCGACACTAGCGCCTCTAGTGGCAAATTCACACGCGATAGTCCCCATTGCGGCTTTGTTTTAGGTTGCATTCAAATAAAAAATACAGGGCAAAATAACCGTGAAATAACATTTCTAGAATAGCATGTCTGGAAAATCTATATACCAATTACTAATGTAAGCAATAATAACTAGAATACAATAATTGGACATAAAAACTTGAGCGAGCTGTAATTGGACAAATCCCTGACTAGTAACATATAAATATTGTTTTACAATTGTCAACCGAGACTAAGCCGAGACTTAGGCATAAAATATATTATAAATATTTTTACAAAAATAGCCTGTATCAAGGTTTATATAAGAGCCAAAATCGTGGCTGAACAGTGTTTATTGTGTAGTTCATTTAAAGAGTTGTATAACTGTAGAAAGCTTACGGTGTCTTTGTTCTCTGAAACACCGTCAAATAATATTGTTTGTAGGCCAACTTAAATGAAGTCCATTATATAGAGGAAAATATTATCATTTCAAGCTGGCTTCATGACATTTAAAATCAATTTGAAACAAAATATGATATTTCGTTATAAAGTTAAATTTAAAGTTTTCGTCTTTATGTTTAACAGCCTTAAGACGATACGGGAGGGCGGTTGCCCCCATACAATCGTATTAGTCTGTTTTCTCCGTGAATAATTACAATAGAGAAAATATTTTTGCACCATAAAATTTATACGAGTTTTCAATAAATTAATAATTTTAAGAATTTGGAACCTTCAAAAATTGCAAAAAATGGCCCAGTTTTCGCGTCATCATCAGATATCCCGCATATAAATTTGACGAATATAATCAAAAAAAGAAAAACATACCGACACAGCCTGAGTCCTTCTTAAATTGTTCTTGAAAAAAAAATTAAAATCGGTTCTGTTTTGGAGGAGGAAACAGAAAAATACGAGAGTAAGAATTCGACTGTTTTTCATAGGTATTATCGGTCCATGTTGCAGTTGTCTCTATCGGGTGTTATGGAATTATATGCGAGGAGCAGCGCGACGGCAATATAATTGTTCAATACCTATTCTCAAAGTTTCCCGTTCATCCCATATCCTCTTAACTTATCTCTTTATCTTATCTTATCTTATATCTTTGTCTTTTTGTTTAAAAATTGTTATTATTACAAAATTTCGTCATGAATTACTAATCGAAGTAATGGGAAAATTTAGTAAATTTAATTTAGAAGTTGTCTAAACCATGCAACTTTGTTTGATACTAAGGCCGACTTGCACAACAATGCCTAAACAAAAGATTTAGTAAAAAATGTTGACAAGTTTATTCTGAGGTTGTCATGAACAAGACAGATATTAGAGAAAAGTATATTTTAGGGACCTTTTGCAAGTGGGTTTAAGAAATATGTTTGATTATAGTAAACGAAATATTATAATGTAGCATTTTATTATGTGTTCACACTTAATTCACGTTATAAGCTATCTTGATTTCCAAATGGGTTCTTTCATTGTGAAGAAGTAAAAAACATCCAAACATTTCACTATCGTTCCATAATATTTTGAATGTTTTGAGTAACTTTTTTCTACTTAAATCACCCAAAAAATCTCCATCGTAAAATAACAAAATCCCATAAGATGAAAAGTCTTTTATCCCTAGCGATTTATGACAAAATCCATCATATCTTACAAAATTTCAACTGAATGGCTTTATATTCTTTCCGATAGAATAAAACCTCTTCAAGTATGTAAACTTCTAAAATATATATATTATGATAGAAACACGTAGGGTTCTACTGTTACTATGTAAGCTATCTTTTTCATTTTCAGGTGTTAAAATATACACGAAATATTATGTGAAGGGAAAAAATCAGAACAAATAGTTATAGATTTTCTATTGATTGACGATTTAAAAATATTCACAAGTTAGAAAAGATGGTTGTCTCTCTACATACGAACCAAGCCATAAACGGATCAGCTGCTGTTTAACGTTCTCTGTCGGTGGCCATATTTGCACAACCACTGAATTTTATTTCAACCATTTTTGATAGGTACTAATTAATCTGTATAATCAAATATGTTAAAGAACTATTAATCTAGAAAAATAGCAACAGAGACGCCAATTAAAATAATTTAACAGAAATGAAAATACGATACAATACATTCTAAGGAGCAACATACTCATAGTAGAAAACTTTGCTTACCAAAATCTAATAGTTTAATTATTCATAGTACATAGTAGAATTCAGAGGCGTGTACATATTTCCAAGCCAGGGTAAGCTAGATTGGGAGTTTGCTAACGAACACGTGAGCCTTAATTTCATTTAAATGAGGATGACTGGACGGAGGTGTTTTTTTTAAAGTTTAAGTTTAGTATATTAACCCAATCGAACCTAAGTGCCATTTCAATAAAGCTCACGACGTATTCTATGGCGCACCTTTAGATAGGCAGAGATCTATATAATGGTATTTTATTAAACAGATTCCTACCAATTCGACTAGAGTTAAAGCTATAATACCTCAATGACTACACACCATTGCTAGTATCATAGGGTTCCAAAATACGGGACCCTGAACGGCCTTCTGTCATAAAATGATTGTATCTGTTAGGTACTTACATATTATATTATGCACTATAAAAATTGACCCAACCAACCCGGATCATGCTTGATACCCATCTATTACAAAACGATTTTACGACAAATAAGCATGTACTGATACAATAAAAGTAAAAAAAAGGAACGCATGACTCGAAGAAATTTCGTTAATGCAAGTCCGAATCAGGGGGTCTACTTTCTTTCTCTAAAACGAAACTTCGCAAACAAACGAACGAAATTTCGTTAACTCCTCTCCTACATAATATTATCTCTATGCTCTTCTCTATTTCGTTTTCGTACTACACAGACGAAGTACGGATCCATAGAAAATTTTCGTGACCGATTGGATTGAACGATTTTGTGTGGGTCTAATAACCGACTAATTACGTTCGTTTGCGAAGTTTCGTTTTAGAGAAAGAGAGTAGACCCCCAGGTGCAGGCCAAACAGATACAAAATAACAGTACATAATATCTTTAATTTTAATTAAGAATATTATAAAGAAGAAGAAGTACTCAAAACCTGAAAGTAAGATATTTAGATGGCCTGTATTTCACTTCAAAAACGTGTAAAAACTTTCCCCACGCGCCCTTGCAAATGAATTGTGTACTAGATCCATGGGGGCGCGGGGCGGGGTCACTGATCCCGCCACTCGTACACCCACATTATTTTGGAAGTTTGTTTTCGTACACAACACATACATAACGATGCCGGACCGACACCCAGTGGGAGACTTGCTGGCTCCAATATGCCGGCGCCAGCGCTGACATGTTGGAGTCGGGCCGGGCCAGTGAGATAGTGCAGCGTGCCATACAAATTCATACAATTGGCTACTTGACAGCTGTACCTATAAAATATGAAATAATATGTTAGATTTGGTAGCTTGTAGGTTATCAATAATTATGCAATACGTATTTTGCATTAAAATAAATTGTATATTATATTTTATTTATGCAAAACAAATTTGAGATTTTTTATCTGTGGATTGCAAGACCCGAAACGCGGGCGCCATTGATTTAGCATCGTGTGACGTCACAACTCTCAAACCACAGACAGGGTACTTTTTATCTCATACAAACGTCACTGTGAGGTCGTGTGTTATACGGTCTATAAATCGTTTTCGTTTTGTTGAGAAAATTAACATAAAATATTTCGATTTGAGCTTGTGAAAGGTTTCACGAAATGGAGTCAGGCTATACAAAAGCTGATAGTGCAAATCTGCCTAAAGTCGATTCATTTATGGTTGCAAATTTATTTGCGTGTAATCCATAGTGTAATCCTAGCTTTTGCTCTGCCGAGTTTCGTAATGTAAAAACTTCCATGTAAGTACCGAAATAAACAAAGTAATATTACTTAGGATCTCGTGTTTAAGACCTAAGAAAGTACTGCTATAAAGTGACAGAAAAATAATTTATTTTAATCTTAAATCATGTTTTATGAAGAAAATGTTAGATCATGTTCATTTTTGCTAGATCGAGTCTTAAGTTGATTTCTTCCTACACTGAGAAAAAATTCCTTGTTTACCTTCCGATTTTTACCTTCTAAAACCGATTCCTTCCAAAATTGGGTCTTTTCCTTCCACCGATTACCTTCTGAATCGGGGAACTGCCAAATTCCTACCGATATTTAGAAGGTAATGAATTTTATCCGTCTAATACGGAAGAACATAAAGGAAGGAAATTTGTTGGAAGGAATTAACCAAGAAGGAATTTCCTTCCAGCTAAATATTCCTACTAAATAAGGATGCATTATAATAATTCCTCCCAAATTTATCCTTCCAAATTAGATGTTAATGTCCTTCTGAATTCAAATCCAAAGTTGTCGGAAGGAAAATGCAGCTAACCTTCTGATATTGAAGGATATTTACCCTCTTAACTGTAACATGATTGATGCATGTTTTAACGTAGTCGTAATTCCTAATTCCATGGTTTTACTATATATACCATAGCATTTGTTGCGGCGCAGTCGCCAGTCACATTGGAATACTAGTTTATCAAATACAATCATTGCATTAAAAATATAAACAGGCGTTTGTCAATACTGTACTTAACTTTAATAAGAAAATATGTTATTCGTTTTCCACACAGAGTACATTATATGTTTTCCGTCCATCAACGGATCTACATTAAAGCCACTAATTGCTAAACTTAATGTTTTCTTTGCCCCATTGTCTGCCTAAACATACATAATTGTGGCCCATGAGGGGAACTAAGCAGCGTGAGCCAGCGGTAGGTACAGGCTTACAGCGAAGATATCGCATCACGAAGAGAAAACATCAAGATAGGTAAGTTTCCTTTCTTCTTTTTAAATTTTTCTTGTCCAATTTTCCAAAGTATTGTCCAAAGTTATTATAGCTTGCATTAATTATTTGTGTAAACGGAGTTTTTTTCAGTATATATTAGTGCAAATTATTAGTGTAAATAACAACGACATTCGAGATCGTAACAAAATTTTTTAGGTACCTATATTTTGTGGGCTTTAATTGTTAAATTGTCAAATATTTTAGTTATTTTTGTTAAAATTTCAATAAATTCTTTTGAATTAATCGCAATTAATTATTAGTATATTGAGACGTTATAGTACACAAGTGTGTGCGCAAACACAGGTGCACTCTCTATCCCTTTTCTCTCATAGTATACCGATGGGACGGAAAATCCGACACGAACGGAGAGAGATTAGGCGCAGGGCCGACGGCTTTACATGCTCTCTTCCCGCGATACAGCTAACTTCCTAATTCCGAGCTTGTACTGAGAATTTCTTGTCAGAAAAACCCAATACTTAGTTATGTCCCGACCGGCATCGTCAGCCGCAGTCGAACATGTTAACCACCAGACCAAAACATTAGATAACATGTTACTGACTATTTTAGATTGAAATATATAGCACCAGTATTAGGTTAGGTGGGAGTTTCCAATATGTTTTATCTTGGCAACACGCCTACAGCTCCAACGGAGTTGGGTCGCTTAAAGGCTTTACGAGAATGCCAGGCGGGCGACATTGGCTCAGTTTCAGAGTAAATAATACACGGGTGAAGTGAAATTTTGGGAAGGCAATAAATTATAGTATTTCTTATTCTATGGCAAGTTAATGGGTAAATAATACACGGGTGAAGTTAAAATCAAATAAAAACCTATTTTAATAGGTTCATTGCCAATTTCTTGTTCGCCAGAGTTCTTTGGTATTAGCAACATAATCTGCTTATAGAACTCACTCAGCGTGTGTCATGCACGCTATGACACAATATTATTATGTTGTACATCGATGTTTTGAGAGCTCACCCGTTCTCGGACCGGGTTGAGACATTGATAGGACACAGGTAGTTTGTGTCAAACATATCTTATGAGAGGCGTTAGTTCGGTATTATTTTATTTTTGAGAGACAGATAACTTCAAATTTGTCGGTGTATGCTCCCGAGGTAATAGGAAGATCTTCCACCGAGCCGGTGTCATGCTTAGGGCTCCCAGCTGGGCCAACTGTTGTAGGTTGAAAGTTCTTTATATAGTACAACTCCGAATGAACTTCGTAATCCATGTAGGTATGTGTGCCCCTGCAAACTGAAGAAAAAATTTATATGAATACAAACAATTATTGAACTTTAATAAACAGTACACAAAATTAAGACCAGAAACGGTTATCCATGCATGTAAAGTTAAACAAACACTCATAGATCATTGACTTCTTGGAAATTCATCCATCCGCTTCCCACCACCTTCTTTCTTATAAGTGAACTTCCAGCGAACTGGAGGTCGTTCTACACTGCGCTGAGATCTAATTAACCTAGCTATACCTATCCATTTATTATTTTTCCATAATATCGTAGCACCCTGTAGATGAAAAAGAAAAAGGGGAGAAGAGATGTCTGGCTATACAGCTTTTAGTAATGACGTGCTTATGAGCTTACAATATGACAACGTTGGCACTTGGCACGGCCACAACAGCGATTTTGCCGAAAGCGCGGATAACAGTATGAAAAATTGCAAAATTATTTTTGACTTTTTGTTTGTCGTAATAAACACGTTCTCATATTTTGTAATAAATACTTACTTATAACCTAGTGTTTGAGACGTCTGACCTCATATTCTGGTGGTTAGTTTTTTGAGCTATGTGTTATAATAAATAAGTAATAGGGATGATGCTTATATCAAAAATAAATTATTTCTAACTGATTATTAAATAGACGGTCTTCCAAAAGACCTAAAATTCACATCCTCGGTTAGTTATAAGTTTGATAACCATTTTAAATTTTTTTTTTTTAATGTCTAAACATTAGTTTATATTTTAAATATTTTTTAAACCATACTTAATGCAATATTGAAATGCCAAAAACTAATTATTAAACTAACAATAAAATAAAAAAAAGATACCATATATTTATACCATTACCATTTTAAAATTTTGCTCAAATGGCTCTGATAGTTCCTTAGTTATGATTTGTGAGATGGTGATAATAAAAAAATAAAAAAAACCCGGCTGAGTTTGTTGTGGGCTCTTCTCAGACCAGGGCGCGTTTGGAACCCTCGTAGCTTTAGTTTTAAGATACCGTAACTGATTATCACCATCATGTTTTTTATGTAAGTAATTTTTTACGTCAATAAGTGTACAGTGTACCTATATTGAATAAATGAATTGAATCTTGAATCTTGAATCTTGAAAAATATAGATTAAAGAAAAAAAGTGCGTTGATATTTTATGACGTCACAACTGTATATTTCATACAACTTCCATACTAGATGTGCGTTTTTAAGTTTCATAAAGAGTTGCTGATTTGATTGAGTAGTCATCATCCCTATTAGAAGAAAATCACTTGCTTTAACGGTGAAGGAGAATGAAACCTTCATGTCTGAGAGTTCTTTATATTGTTCTTGTTGTTGAAGACTGCCACTTGGCCAGCGTGGTGGACTATGGCTAAACCCTTCTCGTTTTGAGGGGAGACCTTGTAGTGGGCCGACGTTGGGTTGAAATGATAATTAGACTCTCTGTGACAGTGAGCAAAAAAACAACATCTTGTTTGAGAAAAACAATGTTATAACCAAAATGGCGCCGCCATATTTATTGTAATTTCACACGCAATTCACACATCGTCTTTGGGGGAATACAATTTATACGAAATTTGATGAGAAAATTTGTGGAGGCCAAAAGTTGAGTGCGTGAATATTATCATACGAAAGTCAATTTTTCGCCTAGTTTTCATATTAACTGGGTCAAGAAGAAAACAAAAGATAAAGCGCTGTTAACATATCTTGAAATAACCTTTTATGAGCAATCTTATATTCAGTCTTCACTCATCACTGTAAGCCTATGTGCCTGGCCTGCCCCTTTCAGTAGGACATAAGAATTCTAAATATGACGGTTGCAATCGAAATTGTTGTGATTGGCTGAATTTATGGTTTTCTTTCTTCTGCAATTTGCATTCCAACAAGGATGTTATTATTACTAGCTTTGGCCCGCAGCTTCGCTCACTTTAGGTTAGATTTTCAGGCTTTCAAAGATAGTCGGTCAGTCAGTCACCTTTTTCTTATATATATTTAGAGGTAATGTACCTATAGATATTCTTACTCTGAGGTCTCGGCCATATTTCGGTTAATCAGTGGTGATTACGATCCACAGTGTCGTTCACTGATATGATGACGAAGCTGTCAAACGTGCAGTCAATATTATACCTAATCCTATGAAAATATTATTACTGTAGGTAGGTACAAAAGTAAAAGACCTAAATTGTATTTAAATTTCAAAATAAAAGACTAGTTGTGTAGCAAATAGTGTAACTGAACCTACGCAGACTGTCTGGTATTCGTGTAAAGCCTCCCAAGCATCCTTGACTTGAGCCTCGCGTAGGCGCGCTGCCAAGCTACGAAATACATGGAAAACTACGGAACAAACGGCAGTTTAAGAACAAAAAAAATTTTCAAAAAAAAAAAACCGACTTCAAAAACCACAAACACTAAAAAGTAAAAAATAATTTAATTTATTATGTATACAAGAGTTAATTTAGTTCTATAATAACATTTTTTGGAGTCGGTACCAATTAGCCGCATGAACCGTCTACCTACTCTTCATTATTGTTGACGTGACTCCACATTGGCACCGACTCCAAAGAATGTTATTATAGAACTAAATTAACTCTTGTATACATAATAAATTAAATTATTTTTTACTTTTTAGTGTTTGTGGTTTTTTAAAGTCGGTTTTTTTTTTTTTGAAAATTTTTTATTTCACAATTTTTAGTGGCCCCACTGTTTTAAAATACAGGATGTAACCAGAACGAAATATTCTATGCATGGTTAAAACATACTGTTTACAAGACTATCACACTGATCGCGAGCAATTTACTCTTATCCATGAGGAGTTCCGTTCTCCATCTCCGGAGATATTCATCAGATCTTCACCAAATTGAATTTGGACCACACGGGAAGCACCAGCTTTCAAATAAAAAAAGAATCATCCAAATCGGTCCACCCAGTCAAAAGTTCTGAGGTAACAAACATAAAAAATAAAATAAAAATAAAATAAAAAATACAGTCGAATTGAGAACCTTCTCCTTTTTTTGAAGTCGGTTAAAAAGCTTGCATGGCCTGATTTAGTACAACTTTGATGGATAATAATCTATACTGATATTATAACTGCGAAAATGTGTCTGTCTGTCCGTCTGCTACACTTTAACGGCCCGTCTTTTCAACCGATTTTGATGAAATTTGTTATAGAGAAAGGTTGCAAAGGTTGCAAGGTTGCGGGGAAGGACATTTAATACTACTTTTTTTCCCGGAAGCCCATGTTCGTTCTCAGGATTCAAGCTAGCGTTGGTTAGCTGGACAAGCATTTTTGCTGAATTATAAAACTTTCATCATAATTGCAAAAGTTTATCAATAACTATCCATTTATCATTTACTCGTAACAACACAGTTTCATGATTTTCTTCTAATTACGTCATATAAAACTTTGGAATCTGGATCCGAATTTCGTCTCTCGCCTCTTTAAAATAGAGAGCATTATCAGTTACCCTGTATAATTACTAAGCGACCATCAATCAAACCTCGATTGCGATAATTCCTTAATCAGATATATGAAAACACGTTCCTAATCCATTAGGTGTGGACGTGAAACTAAACGCATTAGCGGGATTACAAGTAATACCATTAAAATCTCATCCATCTAGGCGATCGTGTCGTGAAGTTTAAGTCTGAATGTAACTATCCTCTAAGGTTTACTTCGATCGCCAACTTTGAGCTCTCGTTTTCGTTTGTGGACATACGAAAACAAAACGAAACGAGAGAACGTTTACGTTAAGTGTATCTTTGATAGAAAAATCCGTTTGAATCGCTTTAAAATCACAGAAAAACATGATAAAATAACATAAAAAAACACTTAGGTTACATCATCTATTTAGATACAGTAAGTACTTACAAAATTCAGTTATTTTCTGAACCGTTTGGTGGAACGCTGCCTCGTCAGTAGCTCTTCCTGGTAGGGGCTCTTGCTGGTCTAAAAGAATACTAATTCAGATGATTGAACTTATGTATAGCCCGTTCAATCCCCTTGTCTTTTCGTCGTATCAAAAATATGGCTTTACATACATTATATTTCTATAAAGTTGTGTATTTCATGGTCGTTACAACGTAGTACGTACCTACGTCATACTTTCATATTATAAACCAATATCTTTACATGAAAGGGTTTTTTTGCTAAATGACACAAACGTCACAATAAAATAAGTGAGGGGTGCGTTTTCGTGGATTGAATGAATAACATAGCCATGTTTCGATATCATACTAATATTATAAATGCGAAAGTGTGTTTATTTGTTGGTTTATTGGTTTGTTGGTTTGTCCCTCAATCACGCCGCTACGAAGCAACGGTTTGACGTGATTTTTGGCATGGGTATAGTAGAGGGCCTGGAGCTATGCTACTTGACATATGCTTGTGACATATGCTACTTTGTCCGGAAAATTAAGGATTTCCCGCGGGAATCAAAAAACCTAAACCACGCGGACGAAGTCGCCGGCATCAGCTAGTCAGTAATAAAACACAAAAAAAATATAAGCAATTTTACTGAGGGAAGGTAAATTACAAACGCGTTTCTAATTTCTTCTCACACCTTAGCCTTAAAAGGTGCTCCCCATTATAAAAAATGTGTTTCCTGCGGTGTTTCCACCCAAGAATGTCTCGAAATAAAAGAAGATGACAGAAAACATGAGCCACTGTGACAGTTATTGCGTTACGCTTTCAAGGAACCTTAATCGTGCCTTGTTGAAAACAGAAAACAAAATAAGTTATATCTCACGAAAATATCTCATTTTATATAATATGCTAATGCTATTTATTTTTCAGAAAATATGCTTAAGTATAATATAATATCAACTAAATAATAAAAATAGTCGACTGATAAATGATATAGAAAAAAACATTAGAAATCAGTGTTGGGAGTCAGTAGATACAGTAGAAATTAGCCGTGATTAGTTACCGTCAGTAGATTAGGTAATGTAATGTATAATTTTAGTACTCAATGTCATAGGACTAAGTGGACTAATCCAGTTAACACGCTATCATACAACATAACGCAATACTAATAGTGAAAAAAGTGTAGTTAATTTTGTAGTACAAAAATAAAAATAAAGCTAGACCGCACTGACACGCTATCATCTGATAAGATAAGCAGAAAAGGATGACACCTTGAAATCATTCGTCTCACAGGCTATGAACAAATAGTAGGTACTAAAAGTTTTCAAACTAAATAGTTCTCTAGCTTGATTGCATTCACCGCTAATTATTAACTAACTAAAACAAACAAAGTTTCCGCATTCGTTACTTTTCTATCTGTATTTATCTTTAGATAGCAAATAGATACCAAATGCAACTAAGTATAAACAAATTCGTGAAAATTTCCCTTGTCATAAAGGCGCCGTTTATTTTTGCATTTATTGCAGCTGTATCCAATCCTTAATTAACAATATTGGTTTAATAGCACGTACAGCGCGATGCTTTATTAGGAAAAGACAGTAGATTTTAACCGTACTCTACCGTATATTGTTTTTTTGAAGTGAAAACTTCTTTAGCCGCGTTGAGCACATTTTGGTAGGGGGTAAACTTGTGGATTCGCGTGACCGACATGCTCGCGAACACTGACATGCTCGCGTTGTTACGAAGCCAAAAGGTCTTAAATATAAATATACCTACTACATTAGTTTTTAAACTTTTATCTACTCCCATGCTATAAATCCTCTTTAACAGGTTCTGAAACAGTTAGCTAATTGCCAACATTAAAACACCCAATGTCCTAATAACCATTACATCATCCAAACGGGTGATGTAATGTTGTACTGAATTTCATTACAACACCCCTTTTTTTTTTCGATCACCTCTGCGCAAAGGGTTTACTCAACAGACCACCACACACACACACGCCACATCTGCTCGATGCGTGGTATCTGTTTCTGTATGAATTACAAAAAAAGAACATCTGTACGAATTTCAAAAAAAGAACATTGTCATACACGCGCGTTTCACTACCAGAACGCCGCGCGCTGTGAAAAAAAGTAGGTTATTAGAATTTTCCCCGCCATTTTTCTTCGTTTTTTTTATTGTTTTGTTAACAAAAAAAATATATATTAAAAAAAAAAATAAAAAAAAAAAAATAAAAAAAAAAAATAAAAAAAAATGAGCGATTCAAGTTTTGAGTTTTGATGATATTAGGTTACTAGGACTGGATGTTTTAATGTTATAGCAGTAAGCTAACTATTTCAGAATCTGTTAAAGAGGATTCATATTATGAGTGTAGATAAAGTCTCGCATGCAACAGTTGATAATTAGGTATTAAAATACTCATATGATACTATTATCACACTCCGCTACGCGTCGTGTGATAAACCCACATTCGTGTTTTAATACCCCTTATTACACACCTGTTGCATAAATAACTATTATGCCTTAGTGTTAGGGTTTATATTTTAAATATTCGTTTTCACTTCTATCAGCAGTCCCTATGACTGCCAATTTTTTTATTCCACTAATAGAACTCACCTGATGGTAAGTGATGATATTACAGTTCAAGATGGTAATGGTACGTAGAAATAGTTAGTATACTGTGGTACCGTAGGGCTTACCTGTATTAGGGGTAAGTATGTGAGTTATATCAAACCAATACCTCGAATCAGTTTTACAAGGCTTTAAACCAGAACGTTAAATTGCTTGGCGGCAAGTCTTTGTAACTAACCATTACCGTAGCCTCCCACCAGACCAGCCCCCCTAGCAAGTTAGGTACATACGTTTCGTGTCTAACGTCTGTTCTCTTTCTCTAATTGTCAACGCTTTAGCAGAGAGAAAAAAATAAGCGAATCGTCTATGGTTAGCGTTTTTAATCGCTTTCAGTAAAGCGTTAACGATTATAAAAAGAGAATAGACACGAAATGTTTGTAACTTGGCTAGGAGGCAAGCCAGAGAAAATTTAGAAATTGCAGCGCTCACAACTGCACCGGAAAGATCTTTTAAGCTTGCTTGAGCGGTAAACGGTTAAAATGCAGCTTTAACCGTACCGTTCAAGAGCTCCAACCGTAACGATGTGGTTAAAATTATATCTTGGCTATTAGTTACAAACAAGATAACTTTCAAACGGTTATACTCAATGTTCTGTAAATTAAATACCTACTAAATAATATACGGCATACACCAGTAATGCAAGCGCAGCAATGCGGTCAACACAAAGGAGCAACAATTTACACCCCAATTTATGTTGTCAGCCGTAAATAAGCAACAAAAAGAAAATGGCGTACTGCAGTTAGATTTATTTAGCGGTTTGCTCGTCTTATATGTTACTGCCACCGGTCATTGACAGACGTGATCGTTCTATAGAAGGACCAGCATAATTACAACGACCGAGTCTGCGTCGCTATAAGTGATCAAATGATCAATTCTTACATGCGTTAACTAGATGATGATGATGATTGATTGATTGATGCGCGCGACTTCGTTCGCGCGGACTAAGTTTTTCCGATTCCCGCGGTAACTTCTCCGCGGTTTTCCGAGATAAAAAGTAGCCTATGCCCTTCCCCGGGATACAACCTATCTCTGTACCAAATATCATCAAAATTGGTTTAACAGGTGGGGTGAAAGCGTAGCAGACAGACAGACAGACACACTTCCGGATTTATAATAATAATATTATGGTATGGATTAATCGATGTATATGTGAATTGTAAATGTATTCTCATACGATTAGTGCATATTGTATTGTATCCTTATCATAGTGATATATCATTTCTCAGTAAGTAAGCTTGAGTGCTTGCGAGGTAATGTTTTTGTTTACCACGAAGACACAATGGTGCCTCAAGATAGGTTGAGTTGCTATATCGGTGCTCAAAGCCACCGGTATATTATTTCTTGTGAACGGGCAAGTCGCCAGTATTTTAATTACTTACACAGGAGGAGTTTAGTTTTGAAGACACGGTCGGCTAGTTACGACAGGAAATATAAATGGTACCACATCGGCTCTACTAGGCAAAAGGATGGGAAAAATTGGTTCTTCCATATTTTAGTAAAAATAATTGCGCTTTATTAACTTCGGCACTGAAATCAACTTGAGGAGTCATGCATGATACTAGTACGCCCACATGCCCGTCATACAGAATTTTATATACTTACCGGGATTTTTTTTTATCCAATACAAGTTAGCCCTTGACTGCGATCTCACCTGATGGTAAGTGATGATGCAGTCTAAGATGGTAGGGGGCTAACCTGTTAGGGGCATGACAGTTATATTAAACCCATTAAAATAAAACTATTTGGTTTCTACGCGGCATCGTACCGGAACGCTTAATCGCTTGGCGACACGTCTTTGCCGGTAGGGTGGTAACTAGCCACGGCCGAAGCCTCCCACCAAGCCAGACCAGGGAATATTCAGAAATTATAAATTTCCAAACCCTGCCGGGGATCGAACCCGGGACCTCCGCAAGATATGGCAACAGCGCTCAACACTGCGCCACGTAGGTCGGGCTTAAAGGAACATAGGGCATCTCTCAACTAATTTAATAATTAAGCATAGCATGCACCACTGTACTACCTACAGTCATAGTGGCGCAGTTTTGATTAGGGTCCCGTTTTTACCCTTTGGGTACGGAACCCTAAAAACGATTTTCGTATGCCATGCCGTATTTTTTTTAGCTAGAAATTGTAATCATGAGTGGCATTACCATTAGCTGCATTAGGATTGCACTTTAGTGATAAAACATTTATACAAACAAATTTAACACGGGCATGCATCTGATGTTAAATAAATAATTACCAGCGTCCATTACCATGTAAAAGCCATGAAAGTTTTAACGAATAATAGATTGTAATTGTTGATTCAATAAGCCAGCGCGCGGCTAGTGCGTTTTGATGTTTCATCTATTATTCTGTAGAATACAAAATATGGATGGTATAACAACTATTACCTATTCTGTGGTATAACGTTGCACAACTTAGTTATTTTTTTACGAAGAATAGAGGTGTACAGATTCGCATGAAAGAGAAGATGCTATAGTTACCATGAGAAGATTTTAATTGAAACATGAAAAAATTCTAAGAAGAAAAATGGGCATTGGACAATTTAGTAGTTAAGTAGATATTTTGGATTACGTGTAGGTAATAGGATGCAGACTAAAACGAATGCAGGATCTACTTGTAGCCTATATTATAGGATAGTTTTTTATGTCCATTATCGAAACGTCAATAGTCAATACCATAATATAAAAGCCTGATATTTATACTTCTTGTACATTTTTATAAGAAGAAGTAATTTCTTGGCCCGCTTCGAGTTATTAAGATATTTTCTCGTTCCTTTCTATGTAATTTTATAAAGCATATTTCACTTGGCAGCCCGTTTGGCATGGACAATACAACTCAACAAGATTGAGTGGCCGGCGCCGCGTGAGATCTGGTGAATTTAATAACTTACAGCGCTCAACTGTGAAGAATTCCTGCAGCTCGTTCGTTAAAATTACTGCGCTTAGGCTTCTGCTTAGCATTTTTAATATAAACGTAGATTATTTTTCAAGTAAAAAGTAACATCTTGACTAACTGTTGCATTATTTAAGCAAAACTTCTTAGCGTCTCATAGAAAGCTTCGCTTAAAAGTGTAATAAAAGAGATGCAGTACTTTTTGCTACTTAGGTTCCTATCTAAAACGTCTGTATTAGACGCGTCCTAAATAGGAAAAAGTACAGCTCCGCTTCTGTCGAGTAAGGTGTTCGTCAAAGGCTTTTTTATTAGGTAGGTACTCTTTGTGTTGAATATACGAACAATAAGACTACTTGAGTTTAATTCTAGGAGATAAAACAATATTATTAGTACATTAATCTTTATGGTTTTTGTACCTAAAGTTATATGGGGTGTATCCGGGCTATCCTTTGCTACACTTATCCCACTTTGTGTTATAGGCATGGTGGGATATAGCAAACTTGAACTGAGAAGAGAACTGTCCCTAGTAACTTATCTATTTAAGGTACTAAAGGGAAAGGTTCATATTTCATAACCCTGCTATCTTGCAGGGCGTTGAAATTCGTTGTCGGGGAATTCAAATGAATTACACTGATCACGTACCTATTGATCGCCGATGTAATTTTATTTCTTGTTTTTCCATCTCTGATGCAAAAATGAGGTTCCAGTAGGCTCGAGACATCTTAATAATGGTCATCTTAGTAATCATCATAATTTAATGGTATGAGAATAAACTTAAACCCACGTCCTATGCACTAGGATAAAATTGTCCCTTTCAAATGTCAAAAAAGGACAATTTTTCTCTTTCCCTTGCCCCCATGCCGGGGGAAGTATAATTATTATAGTGTAATGGCAAACAGGGATATACTTCTCCTTTCCCCTGTTGACATGCTCTAGCATAGGAAGAAGATAATTTTATCTCTTGTCAGTGGATATAATCGGGGGATAAGATGTTTGTCCCCTGCCCATGCTCGCCCTGCAGGAGTTACGATTATGCGTGCCGAACGATAGCGTGTCGCGCAGGCGTAGCCACCTTTGCTATTGCAACCGTGCGCTCGTGCGTGCTTGTTGCAGAGGGCGCCACTGGTACGCGCGACTCGCACGCTCGGACCTCTTCATTTGCTCACTGAGCTAGTTCACAAAAGCCGCTTCATTTGTATTAAATTCGTTAGGTTATAAGTAGGTATGTTAATGTGGATAATTAAGTACTTATAATTTTTCTTATTAGTATATTTCAATTGTAAATAATGTAAGGCTTATTCTATGGATAAGACCTGTAAGGATAGAATTCAGTTGGGTGAAATAAATAAATAAATAAAAAATTGGCAGAGGGACTGCCGATAGAAGTGAAACTAAAAAAAAAAAAATTAAAATATAAACCATAAACTACATAGTTATGGCACTAAAGTTTAATTACGAATGTAGTATATTTATATTAAGACCTTTTGTCTTCGTAACAACACGAGCATGTCGGTGACGCGAATCCATAATATGTTTACCTCCTACCAAAAAGTGCTCAACGCGGCTCAAGAAATTTTCACTTCAAAAAAAATGTCTTGAGTCTTTATGTCGAGTATCATTGCCCGTTCCATCGGAAGGCTGGCCTTAACCACTAGACTATTATCGGGCTAGAATAATTGAAACGACGCAGGAATTACAAAACACTGTAACTTCTAACATTATGACACGGTTAAAGTTTAACACTTGAATTTCTCCAACTTGGCGTTATAAACTAACACATTCATAACACAAACATGAGATAATCTCGTGTATATGTCTCAGATGTTTCCTGTTTCAAATCTGATAGAGCACACTTTCGCCTCCGGTACTTCCTGAACAATACTGTTCTACAAGACTGAGTGGACTGCAACTTGTTCTCTGTGTGTGTGTGTGTGTGTGTGTGTGTGTTGTGTTGTGTGTGTGCAGAATTCAAAATTAAGTGTTTTAATATTTCATATTGCAAACCAATACAAATATCATAAATGCGAAAGTGCAGTGTCTGTCTGCTATGCTTTCACGGTCAATTTGCTCAATCGATTTTGATGAAATATGGTTAAGAGATAGGTTGCGTGATTCGTCCCGGGGATACTTTTTGTCATGGAAAATTAACAAGTTCCTGCGAGAATGGATGGTGAATGGTGGTACATTGTTGCGACTTATCATAAATGGCACAAGTTGTCCTACGTGAAATAAATCATTTCATTACAGAATCAAAAGGAGCCACGCGTGGTTAAGGTTTATCACGCATCGTCTAGTTTAAAGTCCAGCTTTATCAATATTCTATTTGCTAATTTGATTCAAAGCCATGAATTCATAATTGGGTATTTGACAACTAGTCAAATCAGCACCTTTTTAGGGTTCCGTACCCAAAGGGTAAAAACGGGACCCTATTACTAAGACTCCGCTGTCTGTCTGTCTGTCTGTCTGTCTGTCTGTCTGTCTGTCTGTCTGTCTGTCTGTCTGTCTGTCTGTCTGTCTGTCTGTCTGTCTGTCTCCAGGCTGTATCTCATAAACCGTGATAGCTAGAAAACTGAAATTTTCACAAATGATGTATTTCCGTTGCCGCTATAACAACAAATACTAAAAATTAAAAATATATATATATTAAGGGGGGTCCCCATACAATAAACGTGTTTTTTTCGTATTTTTTTGCTCAATATTAAAAACGGTAACAGGTAGACGGTTCAAATTTTCACAGAATATTAACTTGTAGATTACCTTTCAAAATAAATAATTAAATATCAATAAAGTAAATATTAAAGGGGGGCTCCCATACAACAAACGTAATTTTTTGATATTAACAATAAACCTCTACAAACAAAGTTAGTTTTGCGGTTCATTTCGTCTTGTTTTTAATACGTCATAAATCGTAAAACTTACTACAGGTTTGTACGGGACCCTCGGTGCGCGAGTCCGACTCGCACTTGGCCGGTTTTTTCAAACGTCAAAACGCGTGCTTAGTATGCGTTTTTGTATGAAATATTGAATAGTGACGTCATCAAAGTTCGACGCACTTTTTTACTTGAATCGATAGTTTAAAATAGTTATTCAACATAAAACTATCAGGAGACGTGGATATTACGACTTTTGGGAGATTCTCTATTATATAATCATTAAATAGTAGATTGTTCATCAAGGGACTAATATGAGCCATTTCATACGAGATGTTTAGCTTACCGAGCGTCGAGCGTAGCGAACTAGCGAGGTATGTTATAGTGTCGAGTAGAATGGCTTTTAGTCCCGTGGTCATCGATTTACCAAGTCTAGTGTACTCATGCACGACTGAATCGAAAATTGTTCACAATGCCTATTTGTGCACAATTTGACCGTGCCGTTTTTTGCGTTTCGATGGTGCGTCTAATGTATTGGTAAGTCAATGCCCGTGGTAAACACTCTACTATTTAATGATTATTAAATAGAGAATCTCCCAAAAGTCGTAATATCCACGTCTCCTGATAGTTTTCACTTCGATTGCGAGAAAATAAAATAAATAACGATTTTCAATTATCTTTTGCCATTCTGCCCCCCAATCATGTAAGAATGGCCGATCAAAACAGTAAGTTCGTCATCCAAGTAAAATAAACCATAACTGCATTGAACCAGAGCTCAATTTCGTGTATCCATTCTTATACGTTAGACGGTTAGAGTATCGTACATACCTAAACGTATAAGAATGGGTACACGAAATTGAGCTCTAATTTAATGCTGTATGGTTTATAAACTTTGACGACGAACTTTAACGTTTTGATCAGCCATTCTTACATGATCGGGGGGCTGTTGTTACATGTTAATAGTAGCAGTAAGATCTTTATTTTCACTTGATGATAATAACAAATAAAATATAGTCCCATTCACTTTACCCAATGCATTCACCTTGTATTACGTATTGTGCATCGAAATCCGAAATGGATTAAATAAACATCCATCTAAATAAATGTAAATTAATTACAATAAAAATTCCACTTGACTTTATTTTTCTCCTTATTGTTAACAAGAAGGAATTTAAAAAAAATACATTAAGAACCATATACATTGAGCTGTACAAGACGCTGGTAAGGCCTGTCCTGACGTATGGTAGTGAGTGCTGGGCGATTAGTAAAAAAACCGGCCAAGTGCGAGTCAGACTCGCGCACCGAGGGTTCCGTACAAACCTGTAGTAAGTTTTACGATTTATGACGTATTAAAAATAAAAATTACGTTTGTTGTATGGGAGCCCCCCTTTAATATTTACTTTATTGATATTTAATTATTTATTTTGAAAGGTAATATACAAGTTAATATTCTGTGAAAATTTGAACCGTCTACCTGTTATTGTTTTTAATATTGAGCAAAAAAATACGAAAAAAACACGTTTATTGTATGGGGACCCCCCTTAATATATATATTTTTTTAATTTTTAGTATTTATTGTTATAGCGGCAACGGAAATACATCATTTGTGAAAATTTCAGCTTTCTAGCTATCACGGTTTATGAGATACAGCCTGGAGACAGACAGACAGACAGACAGACAGACAGACAGACAGACAGACAGACAGACAGACAGACAGACAGACAGACAGACAGACAGACAGACAGACAGACAGACAGACAGACAGACAGCGGAGTCTTAGTAATAGGGTCCCGTTTTTACCCTTTGGGTACGGAACCCTAAAAAAGATGAAGAAGCGCTTCTTATATTTGAAAGAAAAGTTCTTCGATCGATTTACGGTGCGGTTCAAGTTATGTTAAGTTAAGGCTATGGCGCATTCGTTATAACTTTGAGCTCTATAAAATCTTTAACGAGCCGAACGTTGTTCAGCACATTAAGATCGCAAGATTGCAATGGGCTGGACACGTACAGCGTATGGACGAGCATAGACTACCAAAAAAACTAATGTCGTCGTACCCAGATGGACGTAGAAGCATTGGGCGGCCAAAACTTCGATGGTTAGATGGAGTTAACCAAGACGCCAAGCAACTTGGAATAAAAAATTGGAAAACGAGCGCAAAGGAAAGAGACAGATACCTTCTTCACTTTATTACCTACTACCTTAATATGTTTCTTCTTTCCCCAATTTTTCTCTTTAAATTATACGCACTGTTCTCAACCCTGTCCCCACTACCAAAGGTTAACTGGAAGAGAATACCTCTAGGTATTAAGTTCGCCTTTGTGCATAGTAATAATGTGTGCAATAAAGAAATTAAAACAAAAAACAAAAACAAACAGATGGAGAAATCTTCTGGACCAGGCCCGGGCCCACAAGGGGCTGTAGCGCCAATGATGATGATGACATTGAGCTGTACGCGTAGGTGACGATGGGTAACATTAGTTTGGGCTGTTGATATTAACCATAGACTATAAATTTTTACTACCCATTTACTACGTATAACAAAGCGTCTTAATAACGCCAGCAATTATTAAAAAAAAATACTTTTATCCCTAGACCCTAAATGCTAACTTTAGTCCGCCTACGCTTAGCTATAATAACATCTTTTTAGAGCATGAGAGGTGAAAAAAAAATTTATTTGAATAGTTGACAAATACCCAATTGCTACAAAACGAAGGTAACATTATACCTTCATCCACGAATCACAAAAGTTTAGTAATTACCTAGACTCTAGAGCTACTACCTACAGTAGGATTTAACCTTTAACCAAGTGGAATCCTTGTACTCTACATGTACGTGTGAATTGCTACCAGTATGCGGCCAGCGTATTAGCAAGACTTTGTGGAAAACTTTCAAGAAGTGGTTAGTTGGAATCATGTTGGAATAAAAGTTAAAGAGGTTGTCAGAGTTTCTTTTACCTGAAATTAATGTAGGGATTACAGTTCTGACTGCGTTCTTTTTTGTTTTTGTAACCTGCGTTCGGTTTTTTATGCGACTGCCTGAAAAAAGGAGAATATTGTTTCAGGGTTCATGTATGTATGTATGTATGTGAGTTTGTATATTCCACCATAACTTCTATACGCCTGAACGGATTTTGATGAATGAGGTATCGTTAGAATCCTTAGCTTATTCCGGGTGACATAGGCTAGTAAAATTTTAAAAAAATTGATAGGGTGACCATGGTCCCGCATCAAAGACTAAAGTCGAATTTCTTTTTTCCAAAATGAGATTAACTGTATTGTCATCATCAAGAAAATGATGAGTAGATTCCAAAAATAGATAAGACTATATTTCAATATCTAGTGATTCACAAAAAAATATCATTTAACTATGGCAGTCGTATTTTTTAATTCTTTGAGTTAAATTCACTTGTTTACGACGTACTTTTTGCTTTTTCAATTTCAGTATAAAATACAAATTATTTTAATAAGTTTGTTTTAATTAAGTACTTGATAAATAGTGCGCTAATGACTGATCTTCTTCAGCAGTTATAGTTTAGTCCATCATCATCATCACCATTTCAATAATTACCGCCAAGTAATGAGCACGAGTCTCCTCACAGACTAAGAAGGGTTTGACCATAGTCTAACACGCTGGCCAAATGCGGATTAGCGGACATCGAACTGAGAATTGAACCCACGACCATCTGAAAACTTTCATCTTTCATTTTATTATTGATAAGTACTTTAGCCTAAAGGCTTACTTAGGCTACAGTATCAATAATAAAATGAAAGTTGGGTTTAAACATAAGATTTAATTCATAGATAAAAGATTTATGCAGATTCATTGTTCCGTGATTTCCTTCGAGCTTAATAATAACAAATAACATGAAATAACAACTTAACACAAAAATTCTACTCATAAGAACAACAGTATCAGCCGGCAAGAGACCCTGATTAATTTATGGCCATTAATTACACTTAGGTCTCGGAAAACATACCAATTTAATTTTATTGTTTGACCAAAAGCACCACATCAAACGACATTTCTCGACATTTTAATTGAAAGCGCTCCACCTTATAAATAGAAATTTACTAGCAAATTATAAATACGACGCTGTTGCTACGATAATAATTATAGCCACTGAAACAAATTAATTTGGTAGGACAATACAGCGTATAATATCTTACTAGCTGATGCCCGCGACTTCGTCCGCGTGGATTGAGGTTTTTTGGTTCCCGCGGGAACTCTTTAATTTTCCGGCCTATGTGTTATTCCAGACTATAATCTATCTCTGTGCCAAATTTCATCCGTTCAGCCGTTCGGGCGTGAGTAACAAACATCCATCCATACATCCATATCCATACATCCATCCGAACTTTCGCATAGTATTAATAGTAGATTAGTAGCCAAGGGTTGTAAGGCATAAATTGGAGCCCGAGATATTTAGGCGCACGAGCGCAGGGAGGGCGCCTATAGTTCGAGGGTGCAATTGATGCTTACACCCGAGCTAACTACTCTGCTTTACATCTCGATTGTGAGGTAAAGTAGGTCCTTATTACCCCCAAATGGAGCTTGTAGGTGACCAATTAGCGCTCTAGGGTAATAATGTAGCTAGAAAAGCCCTAGGGCGGTAAGTAATTTAAAAAAAACTCTTCACTCTTTCAAAAAGTTCGCGTACATCTAACCATCATACTTTTTTTAATTACTTACCGCCCTAGGGCTTTTCTAGCTACATTATTACCCCAGAGCGCTAATTGGTCACCTACAAGCTCCATTTGGGGGTAATAAGGACCTACTTACCGAATATGAGAGATGTAAAGTATATTAGTGTACATAGATTAATGTTCAGTCGCGGTCAGAAACTGTTTACCACCATATTAAGGTTCATAATTGCATGCACACATTTGTGTCAGAAGGTCGATATGTGATTTGATTAAGCATAGATCATTGATTTTGAAGCATAACATGACGTATAGCCTTTTTAATATCCATACTATATAATATAATAAATGCGAAAGTGTGTCTGTCTGTCTGTCTGCTACGCTTTCACGGCCCATCTGCTCAACCGATTTTGATGAAATTTGGTGAGATTTGGTACAGATTGTTTCCCGGGGAAGCACATAGGCTACTTTTTATCCCGGAAAATTAAGGACTTCCCGCGGGCATCAAAAAATCTTAACCCACGCGGACGAAGTCGCGGGCATCATCTAGTAACTAAATAGTCGATAATTTAGTGAACTTTGAATTCACATCGATAAATTGAAACTCGCACACTCATTATCCAAAGTTTACTTCAACTTCGCTTTTACACTAGCTATAAATCACCATTCACGATTCGTCCCACGTTGATTGAGCCGTTTCTTCGTTTAGATGCAATTTGGCCGCTTTTTCGTACATTCTACCATTCGGCCAATCATTTCGCTTGACTTTATTTGGCTTGTGCTCAAACTATAATGGTCTTAATTTTGCTCATTTTATTTTGTTTGCGCTCTTTGATAAAAAAAATAAAACATCGAGTTTTCTGTTACGAGATATTATTATATCAAAATTAAAATGATCATCTTCCCTGCCATGCATTACTTTAATACATTGATGTAGAATTTTAGTCTCATTATATGTCGATGCTTTAATACTATAAATTAAAGCATAGTACCTAAATATACATTTTCCAGATTTCCTCACAATCAAGCATGAGTGCTAAATCAACAAGAATTTAAACATCTAGCATAATTATTTTGTAATTTTTGAATTTTCTCTCGTTTGGTCTAGACTTCGGCCGTGGGTATAGTTACCACCATACTGGCAAAGTTGTGCCGCCAGGCGATTTAGTGTACTGGTTTAATTCTGGTGGAAACAAAAATATAAATATTTCTAGGTATGTATCTTGTGAAATTGGAAACTAACGGCCACATAAAGTTTATTTGTTTGTTTTTCGTTAACTAAGTAATTAGCGGTAAGGACAATCAACGTCCCGTACATAGAGTTTAGTTTAGTTTTAGTTGCTTCATTTATTTAGGTAGGTACTCGGTGCTTTGTTTGAATTCTTTTATTTTTGTTTTTAACGTTGAGAGTTGAATCAACATTTTAATGCCAATGCTGTTTGTTGCTGCTGCAAATGCCGTGTGTGCCCCACTTGGAAGAAACAAACACCCCGTCCAAGGTGCCCCACTATAATGTGATTTGAAATATTTTTTTATCAAGATTATATTATTTATTTATAATTTTATTAAGTACTTATCATAATAAACTCAAGATTTTTATCTAAATATATTTAACAATCTTTCATTCTCCTTCTCCTTTTCTTGGTTTTTGGCTTTCTTTTCCCTATCTACTGGTTTTCTCCGTTTGGCTCATCAAGGCCTAGCGAGGGTATACGGGCCTCGAGGCATGGCCTCCTAACCCGGGCGGGGCGCGGGGTAACTCTGTACTCCGGTGAATGTCTAGGGCCCACCTTGTAGGCTAAGGGCCCCTGGGCCATTGTCCGCGCTGCGGGTGACGTCATCAATGTCGCGCGCGGGACCATTGTCAAATCCTGTTATCTCGGCGCTGCGGGCGAGAGGATCTCCGCCGCACGCGGAGTCGGTGTCATGACCAGTGGTTGTCGCGTCGTTGTCGTCGCTACGATCGCTTGCGTGGTGCGCAGGTGATGACGATGGCTGGAGCTCTCGAGGACGCCCGGTTGGCGGTCGGGTGGTCAGCGGGGCGATCCCGTGGAGGTGCTCGTAAGGTCCGATGTCCGCGCGCGCAAATATGCGTCGCGCGAGCGTTCGCACGTATTCCTCCACGGTGGGCGTTTTGAGGCCGCGTTGGAATACTTCCTACATAGCTTAGTTCTATTGTTATTGTTTATAAGTATTTTTCTTGGTGTACAATAAAGAATTTTTCATTCATTCATTCATTCATACCTCGGACTTCTCGGAGCTCCCGCGATTAGACGCAGGAAATTGTTCTGTTGGACTTGCGTTGTTGGGCTCTCTTTTTAACCTCACGATAAATATTTTCTGTATTACCCGATAGATGTCGCTGTCACGCAAAAGTACAAGCTATCATTGTGCTTACACTCTTACTTGAAGTTTTATCGTATCGTCTTCATTCTTCATCGTTATATTTAAATTCTTCTAATTTTTGAAATTCTGCAGTAGGTACTGCTGCAGAACTTAATAATACCTCAAGTCTCATTTATTGTTTACTGAGGGAGAAAGTGACTGATTATTCAGTAAGTACTATCGTGGGTGTAGTATTGAGGCCCGAAGCGTAGCCGAAGAGCCTCAATACACTCGAGTTAGGAATCGTACTTTCTCCCGAGTGATACACAGTGCTTTATACTACACCTGAGAGGAAAATTAGCGATCAAACTTTGAAGCTTTACTATTACTACTAGACATTTTGAGGATCTATTTTATAAATTCAAGATTCAAATAAAACAAAATATTTATCTCGCGTGCGATCGCTATTTTTTATTATTTAAAACTAGATGATGCCAGCGACTTCGTCTACTGACTGTAATAATGACTGTATAAGATAACGATGCAATAACGCCAAGTCTGACCAATATCTTTTTGCGAACGAATATCAGTTTCTAGGTAATTCATTAATTATAATAGGTTTAAGGTTAGTGAAAGCTGAGAGTCGAATAATGAACGCTATTAAAATATACTACCAACACTGGGGTTAAAATAAAAACAGGCAAATATCTATCTAGACCATACAGCCTATTCAGTCATCAATTTTTTTATTCCATGCCATTTTACACTCTCACCTCACTTGACAGACTTAAAAAAAAGGAAATGGACTGTACCTAATTGTAGCTCCAGTATAAATACTGTAACACGACGATTAAAATATAATAAGTCGTATCCCCGTAGGATACCCTTAGATCGCGGAGTGAGACACAACATAATATCGCACGTCTGAGGGTGAAGACGGTGCGCACAGACTACAGTGTATGACGGTGCGGTGCCAACTGACTATCTCACTGAATGTCGCCAGGCGCTGAGCCTAGGCATCTACCTGGGTCCAGACTCCAGACCCTTACAACGGGGCTGTCCCCCGCACCCCTTGGGTTTAAACCCCTTTGCCTTCCTACAATACCTAATTAATATAAATTTATAATAAATTTATTATTTTAAGTAACTTATGATTATTTTATTATTATTTGATACTAGCTGATGCCCGCGACTTCGTCCGCGAGGGTTGAGGTTTTTCGGTTCCCGCGGGAACTCTTTAATTTTCCGGGATAAAAAGTAGCCTATGTGCTATTCCAGACTATAATTTACCTCTGTGCCAAATTTCATCCAGATCCGTTCAGCCGTTGGAGCGTGATTGAGTAACAAACATCCATACATCCATACATCCATACATCCATACATCCATACATCCATACATCCATACATCCATACATCCATAGTCCATACATCCATCCAAACTTTCGCATTTATAATATTTTATTTGATATACTTACTTTTTTAGTTATTTATTATTATTGTTATGTTCGTTTTTTAACTCGACATTAATTTGTGGACTGATGTTACTTTTAAAATTAAAAAAAAAACACACTTTTTCTGCCCGCTTAGCACGAACAATGAAATTTCATTAAAAATATCCGCTCGCATAATATTTGGTTTGTACTTTGTAGCAATGACGTGCTTTCTAGAGTTTCTACCTCGTTCTGAAAAAGGTAAGAAGGTACTTTCCAAGCGGGTGTAGTATAATAGTAGTTTATGCAACTGTCATATAATGAAGGGTATTAAAACACGAGTGTGAGTTTATGAAACGAGCGCAGCGAGTTTCATAATAGTAACGAGTGTTTTAATACCCGTGTTATATGCAGTTGCATACACTACTTTATCTTCACTAATGCAATTTATCAAACAACAAGAGTAAAAGCTGACAATAGTTTATCGCGTACGTGTATTGTCACAGTGAACTTGCCGCCATTAAAATCTAACCAATGAGAGCGCAGCTGCGCGCGCAGGGCCAATCAGGAGCGAGCGCGCGCTGTTCGTTTTTTATTTAATTGGCACAAGATCTTACCAAAGAGTTTTGTGTATGTAAGTTTAGTAGTTTCGACGAAGTTTTCACGTATAACCCAACTGTTTTCAAAAGCCAGCCTAATATCAAAATTTTATACAACTTGTATGAGGATTTTGACATAAGGCTCGCCAGGTTAATTGGTCGCGTTTTATTGATGTTATAATGAGATTTTACGATATCGATGTGGATATTATACCATCATGTGAAATTGCTTAAATTGAGTGTTTTGTTATCTGCGCTATAACAGTAGTAATTATAAGTCAAGTATTGGAAACATAAGTATAATGTTATAACATTAGTGTAGATAAACTTATTTTCGCCACTTTTGACTTTGGGAAATATTGTATCGGACGCAAAACCTTATGAGACTTTTAAGAAAACAGTTAGAATGCTTAAATAAAGATTTATACAAGAATTCAGCTTATTCCGTTTCATTCCGAGGTGAAACCCTAAGGACCGGATAGTATCCTTTCTAATATTCAAATACAATAATATCTGAATACATAACGGGAATCGTTAAATTTTCTCATCCTACGTGAATGTTTTCCGCGCGTTCGCAACATTTTCTAGTAGGTACATGGAGTACTTAGACATTCAAAGCTTCGCTACTTTAGCGAAATTACCGTTTCGATATTATCAATACTAATATTCCATACTAATACCTATTATTATAAATGCGAAAGTGTCTTTCAGTCTGTCTGTCTGATACGCTTTCACGGCCCATCTGTTCAACCGAATTTCATGAAGTTTGGTACACAGGTAGATTACATCCCGGGGAGGACATAGGCTACTTTTCCCGCGGGAATTGAAAAAACTTAATCCACGCGGTCGAAGTCGCGGGCATCATTTAGTGTCGTATATTCGTAGGTAAAGTAACTAATAATATCGTCTCCCAAAATGGACAAAAACATGAAAAAAGGCTACAAAAATATAGATGAAAATATAGTAAAATAAATAGAGCTGAATGAAAAGATCCGTTTATTGACCAAACAAATCTCAAGACGGAAAAACGCTCACTGTTTGTGGACAGAGTCCACCAGGTTACTAGTTTTTAATCAAAGTAAAGCAATCAATTCCTACTCCAATAAACTTTAGCTTTTACACACGCACACAAATAAATCTAGGAATTACCGTGACCTAACAATGCGCTTTTACAGGAGTGATAAATCACCATTCACGATCAATTCCACGTTAATTGAGCCATTTCTTCTTATTAGACGACGTCTTGTCCAGTATACTAAAGGTTCCGTTAAATTGTATGCGACATAGGCACGTAGGTCTCTTGTAGAAACTTCCACATGACGCGGTCTTGTATCGCCTGGATCAGAAACAATGGGCTCGCTCGCAGATTTAGCACGAGAAACATTTAACACTTTGCTATCGTGTGATACAATATGATACATACTTGTTTTCCCCTCACTAGCGAGAAACCTAGCGAGCTACCATCACAAGAACCACTCATTTAAAAAATAACTAAAAACTTTTTCACCACACTAGCTCAAAAAGGGCGCTAACTGAGTGAAAACGACTTCTGCTCACAGGTTTTAAGTAGCAAAGGTGCCCTTTTTGAGCTAGTGTAGTGAAAAATATATAAGTTGCCAATCTGTTATTTTAGACTTTTCATTTTTATTCAATACTTTACAATAGAATTTACCTATCTAGCCTAATCTCATTGCTGTAAAAATCTTGCCCGCGTGTAATGGTGACAAAAAATATGCTGTTAATGCTGAATTTATTCTTAAAATATAAAATGATAATAATATTATAATATGAGATCATTAACAAGGCTACCAACTTTTAAATAATATTTCTGATAATTTGATAAAGCTTCGCAATCATTAAACCGTCCGAGCTTTTAACACTCTAGCACCTTTTGTTAATTAATTAATAACGTTATAATCTTGTTGACTTTGCCCTGTAATATTAATTGTATTATTTTACATTATCACGATGGGATCTTCCGTTGATTTATTACAAAGCTTTTATAAACATAGTAGGCTTGTGTTTAATTATTATTAAAATATTCATTTTCATTATGAATGTTTTATTGTGTCACTGTAATTTAAACTACCTTACTTTTTGCTGTAAAGTTTTATTATTTTGAATTTCCAACTTGATTAATTTATGAAAATAAATCATGTTAAATACAACGCAGACGACCGGTTTTTTTTTTGGAGAGATTAGCTATTATTATCCTGCACATCTGCGCGACGACAATCTCCTTCAACATTTCAATGCTTATCTTAAATTCTATCACAGAATAGGTAAAATAGTAAAATTGTATCGATTCAGATTTTTAACCGACAGCCAAAAAAGAAGGAGGTTCTCAATTCGGCTTTTTTTAATGTACTCGTATGTCGGTGCATATCTCCGTGGTTTCTAAACCGATTTGAAAATTTTTTTAGACTACTTACTTGATTGAGTGAACAAAACTCTAATCTTGGATTGGTGTTATCGTTAACTGGTTTATCACTGGATTTACAGGTAAACAGAGGTGCGATTGTGTAAGGAAATCGTATTAATTTGACAGCCTAAAACGTATGGTTACGTAAACTGCCCCCCTATTACGTAAGAATTGTTCATCAAACGTTTAAGATTTTTGTCAAAGTAAAATAAACCATAACTGCATTGAATTAGAGCTCAATTTCGTCTGCCCATTCTTATACGTTTAGGTATGAACGATACTCGAACGTATAAGAATGGATACACGAAATTGAGCTCTAATTTAATGCCGTTATGGTTTATAAACTTTGACGACGAACTTTAACGTTTTGATCGGACATTCTTACATGATTGGTACCCTGGTCCCGTATAGTCATTTCAAGCGGTCAACCGTGTGAGGAAAATAAACAAGTTATGCTTCTAGCCACAGATGTAGTACTAAACAGATACCGCGCTCGGAACATGGAAGTGCGGCCAAAATTTATTCGAGTGTGCGTGACAGCACTGTCTGAACACATGCATCAGTGTGCGTGAAATGTTGCCAGATTAATGAAAAAGTGCCAAATTAATGAAAGAAAATGTATTTGTTGGTTCTTTCTTTATGCCTTACGATTTCAACGACATATGGTAGGAGAATAGCTTGTATCCTGGAAAAGGAGATGCGCATATTACTGTTTTTTTTTTATCCACTACAAGTTAGCCCTTCACTGCGATCTCCCCTGATACTGTGGTGGTACGCTGGCTACTTTGGAGCTACGCTGAGTACTTTAGCGGTACGACGAATACTTTCAAGATATACCAGTTAAATTGGTGGTACGTAGACTACTTTGGAGGTAGGCCGACTACTTTAGAGGTACGCCGACTACTTTGGTGGTACGTAGGCTACTTTTAAGGTATGCCAGCTACTTTAGAGGTACGCAGGCTACTTTGGAGGTACGTAGGCTACTTTGGTGGTACGCAGGCTACTTTTAAGGTACGCCAGCTACTTTAGAGGTACGCAGGCTACTTTGGAGGTACGTAGGCTACTTTGGTGGTACGCAGGCTACTTTTAAGGTACGCCAGCTACTTTAGAGGTACGTACGTACCTCGTACAGCTCTGCGTACCTCGAAAGTAGCTGGCGTACCTTAAAAGTAGCCTACGTACCTTAAAAGTAGCTTGCGTACCTCTAAAGTAGCCGGCGTACCTCTAAAGTAGCTGGCGTACCTTAAAAGTAGCCTACGTACCTTAAAAGTAGCTTGCGTTCCTCTAAAGTAGCCGGCGTACCTCTAAAGTAGCTGGCGTACCTTAAAAGTAGCCTACGTACCTCCAAAGTAGCCTGCGTACCTCTAAAGTAACTGGCGTACCTTAAAAGTAGCCTGCGTACCACCAAACTTGCCGGCGTACCTCGAAAGTAGCTGGTGTACCTTAAAAGTAGCCTACGTACCTTAAAAGTAGCTTGCGTACCTCTAAAGTAGCCGGCGTACCTCTAAAGTAGCTGGCGTACCTTAAAAGTAGCCTACGTACCTCCAAAGTAGCCTGCGTACCTCTAAAGTAACTGGCGTACCTTAAAAGTAGCCTGCGTACCACCAAACTTGCCGGCGTACCTCTAAAGTAGCTGGCGTACCTTAAAAGTAGCCTACGTACCTCCAAAGTAGCCTGCGTACCTCTAAAGTAGCAGGCGTACCTTAAAAGTAGCCTGCGTACCTCCAAAGTACCCTACGTACCACCAAAGTAGCCTGCGTACCTCGAAAGTAGCTGGCGTACCTTAAAAGTAGCCTGCGTACCTCCAAAGTACCCTACGTACCACCAAAGTAGCCTGCGTACCTCGAAAGTAGCTGGCGTACCTTTAAAGTAGCCTGCGTACCACCAAAGTACCATACGTACCACCAAAGTAGCCTGCGTACCTCGAAAGTAGCTGGCGTACCTTAAAAGTAGCCTACGTACCACCAAAGTAGCCTGCGTACCATCTGCGTACCAAGCAGCTGGCGTACCAATAAATTAATCGGCGTACTTCGAAATAAGCCGGCAGCGTAGCTGTTTCACAAAAAAAAACTATCTACTAACAGCCCATTTACACCTTCTTTAATTTAAGGGAAAATATTTCAACGTAAATTAGCAACACTGATAGATATCGTTGAGGTTTTGTGTTTCAAGTCATCAGCAATTAATTATCATGGAAAAAAAATCTAACAGAATGAAAATATAAATTTTTGCCTATGAAACGAAACACCATCTTCCTTTTTTAATTTTTGGTAACAATTTTGACAGTGTTTCAAGACACAAGACGGCATTATTTCGAGAAACTTGTCTACACACACGTCACGTCAAAACTTCTCGACGCGTCGCATCCAACTAACTGAGAATTGTATTTGCTTTTCGTTTTGTATTCGCTTTGTTGGCGCGTCTGCCGTGTTCCGAGCGCGGTATCTGGTACTACATCTGTGCTTCTAGCTATTTGTTTATTGTGAGTTGTTGAATGATAAAATTTACGATTTGAATGAATACAGCTACAAAATTTGAGGAATTTCTCATAAACGTTATCTTACAAACTATACAAACTGGTTATCGTTTGAATCATGTGGAATTTCGTAATTAAAAAATTTGCCCAGCGGTTATGTTGCATGCACGCCACTGCAAACTATAAACCTGGCTGGTTAACCCCCTACATAATATTATATCATTGTAGGTGTTTGAAAACCCTAATTTCGAAAAACAAGGAACATTAGGAAAAATAAGTCGCTGCCACGATCCACGCCAATGTACCATAACCTTCAGGCCAAGGCAATATAATGAAGAAGAGCGAATACAAAAGCAAATGTTAAATGTTTTATTTTCTTTGCCATAATTATTATTGTGTAGTGGTATAGGTACGTAATAATAATAACTTAAATGCTACAGGCATTTATTTGTACGAACTGACATTAATAAAACGTTACAAATAATATGACGAAAGAACTTAGACGAAACGCAATTATAATAATAACATAGGTAGGTACTTTAAAAATCAGTCACTGTCAAAAATCAAACAGCATCCGAGGTTGATTGCAAAACCAACAGTTAGACTAAATTAGGTAAGTACTCGTCTGCTCCGTCAACTGGATGTACCATTGAAATTCGTCATAATCATACTAATATTATAAATGCGAAAGTGTGTTTGTTTGTTGGTTTGTCCTTCAATCACGCCGCAACGGAGCAACGGATCGAAGTGAATTTTGGCATGGGTATAGTTGAGGACCTAAAGAGTGACATAGGCTACTTTAGATCCCGAAAAAATTAACGAGTTCCCACGGGAATCAAAAAAAATTTAACCACGCGGACGAAGTCGCGGGCATCAGCTAGGCTCATAGCACAGCATAGCAGAGACAGTACTAGTAGATTAGTAGCCAAGGGCTGTAAGGCATCAATTGCAGCCCGAGATATTTAGGCGCACGAGCACAGCGAGGACGCTTATAGTTCGAGGGTGCAATTATTGATGCTTACACCCGACCTAACTACTCTGCTTTACATCTCGATAGTGAGGTAAGTAGGTCCTTATTACCCCCAAATGGAGCTTGAAGGTGACCAATTAGCGCTCTAGGGTAATAATGTAGCTAGAAAAGCCCTAGGGCGGTAAGTAATTTAAAAAAAAACTCTTTACTCTTTCAAAAAGTTCGCGTACATCTAACCATCATACTTTTTTAAATTACTTACCGCCCTAGGGCTTTTCTAGCTACATTATTACCCTAGAGCGCTAATTGGTCACCTACAAGCTCCATTTGGGGGTAATAAGGACCTACTTACCGAATATGAGAGATGTAAAGGTAATTTAATGTTGCAACTTGCAAGGCAAATTAACTGCCTCGTTGGTCTAGAGGTTAGCATGTTCAACTGCGGCCGATGCAGTCCCGGGTTCGAGTGCCGGGTCGGGCCATAATTAGGTATGGGGGTTTTCTGACTTGAATTCTCAGTAGGTACCAGCCCGGAGTTAGGAAGTCGGCGGTGGTTCACCCCCGTGCCTCGGAGAGCACGTTAAACCGTCGGTCCCGATTATTATCACTATCATGATACGAGTAGTCGTATAAGCTCTAATTCACTCTCATTGGAGGGAGAGGCTTAGACCCAGCACAGCCCAGTCGTGGGACATTAATGGGCTGCAGTGGTGGTAGTGGAAACAATACAATAATAAATTGAAACTCTTATTCGTGTATATTTTACTTTTTTAATCACACTTTGTCAATAATTTTGAAAAATTTCAGATAGCTTTATAATCTTACTACATGATGCCCGCGACTTCGTCCGCGTGAATAAAGTTTTTTTGATTCCCACAGGAACTTCTTAATTTTCCGGGATACAAAGTAGCCTAGGTATGTCTTTCCCCGGAATGTTACCTACCTCTGTACCAAATTTCATCAAAATTGGTTGAAAAGATGGCTCGGGAAAGCGCAGCAGACAGACAGACACACTTTCACATTTATAATGGAAGTATGAAAGTATGGATTTAGAGAAAACGCATCTAGGTAACTTCGCTTTGAATCTGCCACAATGTGCCTTCAACCTGTCTGTGTGATAGTCGAGCTGATTGCTGATTACCATCTTACAAGTGATTACCATCTAACACTAAATTAGACATGGTAATACATAGCAATAAGGAACAGAGGTCATAATCATGTATAGACCATCTAGCTGATTCCCGCGACTTTGTCCGCATGGATTGGGGTTTTACCGTGATAAAAAGTAGCCTTTGTGCTATTCCAGACTATCAAATTTCATCCAGGGCCCCAATCATGTAAGAATGTCCGATCAATCGTTTAAGATTTTTGTCAAAGTAAAATAAACCATAAGAGCATTGAATTAGAGCTCAATTTCGTCTGCCCATTCTTATACGTTTAGGGTATCGTACACACCTAAACGTATAAGAATGGGCTGACGAAATTGAGCTCTAATTCAATGCAGTTATGGTTTATTTTAATTTGACAAAAATCTTAAACGTTTCATCGAACATTCTTACATGATTGGGGGGCAGATCCGTTCAGCCGTTTCCATCTATCCATCCATCCAAACTTTCGCATTTATAATATTAGTATACCTAGATAACGAACTCGGCAGTTTTTTTTAAAATCGGCAGTTAAATTCACAATGGTCGGCATCATTAACCTGTTTTCATCGGTTCAGCAGATTGGAGATCGTATCACGCTGAGCTTAAAGGACATTGCCCTGTCCCCATACAAATTTCGCCTAAAAACCAACCGTCAAACCACATTGAATACTGGGTTCAAAATAATAACCTTTTAATACTTGAGAGCAGATTGAAACAACGGACACTTCTGAGAATTTATTTATTACCAAATATATTTTCAATTTTGAGGTTATTTCGACTCAATCTGCTTGAAAAATAAATATCATCTTTATCCAATTGTAATAGAGCTGTAAACAGTATGTAGAAAAGACAAGTTTCGTCGTAGTTCACCTAAAACGTTACAGATGGCATTACAAATATTAATTTATTGTACTTTCAATAGATGGCATTGCGATATTCAGACTGCTAGCGCACTCAGCGCTTCAAGCTGCTTTTATCTTATTTCTTTAGTTACGGAACCAGCGCTCAAGCGGTGGTAATGTTTATTATTTTAACATGTAAGTTATTGATCTGTGGATAATAATCGAGAGGCGGAAAAGTATGGTAGTCAATTTAATATCCATTTATTTATTTTTAATTAAATTGAAGTGTCCGTTGAATTCTAATATTTGGAATAAAGGTTAAAAAATAAGCTAAGAATTACTGTATATTTCAAACGTATGTTGATTCTTAGGCGAATTTGGACAATGTCCTTTCCACTTTAGAACACGTCTGCGCCAGCGGCTTTCGTTTCTACGATAAATAAAACCATATGACACATTGTAAAAATTTTCATTGCTTATTTATGTAGATTTTAGCAAGTTGCAAGTATTTCCTCAACCTTTTTAGAGGAGAATGAATGCAATTAATAAATCCCAAGAGCAAGGGTCAAATCGATAACCCTGCCGATTTGACTCCGAATTTTCACCGATTTCTCCTGATAAGTGAATAATAATGTGATGAATGATGATACCTGATAGAATTATTAAGAAAGTTTATTTAATAACTAAAATAGTTGATAATATTCTCTTTGTGAATTTAGGTTTGTATAAAAACCCCTTGGAACCTGTATTTTCCTAGTTAAGCGAATTCCGTGTCACTTTTCAGAATGTAACTTTTTGTACAAAAATTCTTCGAGTTCACTTCGACGATTGTGACGTAAATGGGTAAAAGACATTCCCAATCTTAAAATCAAAATAAGTTTTGTATGAATTAAACCAAAGAGACACTTACCAGCCTCCCTATTCTCTAACTCAGTGGCTATCAAAAAATAAAAGCTAGTGATATATATTTTTTATCCATTGAAGGTTTGCTATGTAAATTTAAAAAACTTTTCATAGCAAACCTTCAATGGTTAAAAAATATATGTCAGTGGCTTTCATGTTTGAATGCCACTGAGTTAGAGAATAGGGGGGCAGGGCTTGACAGCTCTGTACATTGTGCAAGCACCTTTGACATATTATTTATGTACCTCCGCTGAGAGCGTGATCTATTTTTATATCTCCCAACGTGGCAGCATAAAAGTTAACATCATCTCTCTAAATCTTCCTGTATTTGACGTCACATTTGTTATAGGTCCGACAACAGAATGAAAGCATATTTTGCGTCTGTGTAGTGGCTGGATTAGAGTTTGTGAAGTAAAAAGTGCAGCTGTGAAGTGATTATTTAAAATATTATTTATGGTGTTAATAAGTGTAGATAAAGCGAATGTTTGTGCACACTCGCATTTCACGCTCGCACTTTTCACTTACCAGCGTGACTGTTTACACGTTGATATTACTAATCAAATAATCACTTAAGACTTGCACTTTTCATACACAGTTTTAATTTAACAAAATCATTGTAATCCAGCCTTTATAGCTGCTCTACGACACAGATCATTAGATAATGCCCGCGAATATAGATTAAATAATTTACCAGGATAAAAAGCTTATGTCCTTCCCCGGGATGCTACCTATCACTGTTCCAAATTTCATCAAAATCGGTTGAAAAAATGGGCCGTGTAAAGCGTATTGCACACAGTCGGACACATTTTCGCCTTTAAAATTAATGGATACTGTACATTTTTTCGGGTAAGATTTTTATTCAAATAAATAATAGCAAGTGCTTTTTAATGTATCAATACTATAGATGGTTCAATTAGTCTTGTAATAAAAATATATTTCTTTCTTTCCATTGATGCGATGTCAAATTATAAGAAGTTATTCAATATTTCAATATCATTCTTCGTTCAAGGGTTCAATAAATAGCAATATATCTACAAATGTTGTGGGCCTCAGTAAAATATAAAGATCAACTCGAAATGTTCATGATAATCAAATTCAATATTTGCGTTACCTTTGTAAATATAACAATAATATGTTTTTCTACAAATTGGTTATAGAAATAACCTTTATTATTTTCTTTCGCTGAACGATTTTGTTTGATATCATATTTTCAGATACCTATAAATTATGATTGTAATATTGAATGTTTTTTGTTGAGCCTTTTGTTATTGCTTCATTGGAGGTATTGAAGCGAGGGCTCATTTATAAAGCCCTACCTACTTAAGTTCTATTTCCAGTTAGGTCTAGGCACGCAAACCACGTTGCATACAATAATTGTCAAAATAGTCAAATTATCTAGTAACTATTAGCTACTAACTTTAAATTCCATCCTTACCTTGGCATATCCAACCTTATTAAATGAAATAATTCAAAAAATTACTATTACTATTATTAAAAATTATTATTACTAGGTATTACAAAAGGGGCTAAAATGGTGGAGCTTCATTTGCACGTTATAAAATATTTTTTCTATTTATTTTGAAGTTTCTTAGTTTTTGATTTAGGTATGGTGAAAAATGACAAATTTTCCACTGCTCCCCTAATCTCCGAAGATTGCAAAGTGAAAAATCTGAAATAAATTTGAGTTGGTAGAAATTTATGTAAACTATACCCGAAAAATATAACGAAGTTTCTAGCTAGGATATTTTTGATAAATCAGCCATGAACCTTTACAAACAACCTGACCGGTTTTTTTACCTAGGTACATTTTTGACAAACTCCAACAAATATTCCAAGGTACCTTGGAATATTTGTTGGAGTTTGTTTGTATTTTGCATTGACATTTTGAGAGAGATGTACATCTCTCTCAAAATGTCAATGCAAAAAACACGGGCACAGTTATACTGGCATGCATTTAACAGTTAAGCCAAGAACATACAAAAACTAATGAAACTCGGGCATTTCAATTTGTCTGTCTTTGACTTCGCCACCAAATTGGTCAAGTAATATGCCTAAATAGGGGGTAACATTTATAATTTGACACCGATTTGCTGTGAGATTATACACGTTTGGATATGAAAGGTTGATCCCATTGGTTTCCTGGAAAAGATTGGTAGCAACAAGCCCACAATATTGAATAGGTACTATGAAATATTATACTTTGCCTCGTTGGTCTAGTGAAAGCAAGTGGTCTGGTGAGGCAAAGTAGCAAGTAGCAAGTAGCAGTAGAGAGCAAAGTATATTTAATAGTAGCATGTTCAACAGCGGCCGACGACGTCCCGGGTTCGCGTCTTGGGTAGGTTTCAGTAATAGCCCGGAGTTAGGAAATTCGCGGTGTTTTACCCCCGTGCCTCTGAGAGCACGTTAAGCCGTCGGTCCTGCACCTGATCTCCATTCGGTCGTGTCGGACTTTCCGTCCCATCGGGCTATGAGAGTAAAGAAACAGAGAGTGCACCTGTTACCTGTGCATTAGAATAATATCTCCCGCGCGGCTTATCTCTCTGGAGATAGGCCGCCATTGCCGAAATTCGGTCGGGAGGACATTATTATTTTTGTGATTCTATTCTCTTTCCAGATTTATATGATGTATAAATAAAAATAAGTAAATAGGTAAAAATATTATATTCATTAATATTAGCAGAGCACCCACGTACTAAAGAGCGCTATTTCGAGTCTTACCGATATTATTTGCCTAGCAAAATCTACAATGATGAAAGCAGAATCGTGGACGAACTATTTGCAGTCAAAATAGATCTTAAATTTTGCATTTTGAATTTCAGATTCTGAAAATATCACGTTCGTATATCATCTGACAATATAGTTGTACGCAATATTTACGGCTATGAAGCTTTTATCTATATATATAAAATTCAAAGTCCTGACTGACTGACTGACTGACTGACTGACTGACTGACTTATATATCAACGCACAGCCTTAACCGCTGCGGCTAGAAACTTGAAATTTTGACAGTAGGTTCCTTTTGTGACGTAGGCGCTCACTAAGGAAGGATTTTTCAAAATTCCACCCCTAAGGAGGTGAAATAGGGGTTGAAAGTTTGTATGAAATTCCTTCATTTCTCAAGTTATATCCATGAAACTTGGTATATGAGCTACCGGTTAAAAATTAAGAAATACGTGTTTCACAGTTTTTGAAAATTCTACCCTCAAAGGGCTGAAATAGGGGAGTAAAGTTTGTACGAAACTCGATATTTTGGCTTTCGGTAAAAAATAAAGATGCACGTGTGTCAAAATATTTAAAAATTTTACCCTCGAAGGGGTTAAATAGGGGTTGAAAATTTTAATAAAAGCCCGTCGTTTTTCAAGTTATAGCCCTGAAACTTGGTATTTGGGCTTCCGATTTAAAATTATGAAATACTTTTTCCACAGTTTTGAAATTTCTATCCCCAAGGACGTTAAATAGAGAGTTTGTCCTTCAATCACGCGGCACCAGAGCAACGGATCGATGTGATTTTTTGCATGGGTAGGTATAGTAGAGGATCTGGAGAGTGACATAGGCTTCTTTTTATCCCGGAAATGAAGGCGTGCCCGTGGGAATTAAAAAACTTATGCCACGCGAACGAAGTCGCGGGTGTCCTCTAGTTAATTTATATAATAGTAAAACATATTACCTATGTAGGCGCAATGTGCAAAAATCACTTAGCATTGACCTACTATTTTAACAATTGTAATAACCTTGACTCTAAAAAAATTGACAGTTAGATCATCATCATTGTATAATAGATTGCTAAAGATATGAGTAGGTACACATACAATAAAGGTTAAGTATTCTTTTAGTTCCAACAATAATTGGTTGGGGAACCAAGGTCACTGAGATATCACAAACCATGTCTAATATGACAACTGACAAGCATGCCAGTTGATGTAGTGAATAGTGAGTAGGTACAAGTGACTCGTCTCATTCTCAACCAAGGACCTTTAATTCTCAACCTATTATATTCGGGTGGAATAAAAACCATCAATACTGATAACGATTAACGATACTCAAAATGTTATTCTAGGGCTGTATAACCTATCTGACCCGGTAATAGCGTTGCTAGTAGGTAAAAATAAAATAAAAACAAAAATTAAACAGGCATAAAAATTATTCTTTTTATTTAACTTAACTATTATATAATTTATATAATAGTTAAGTTTGACAGACTATAGATTCTGTGTCTGTACAAAACGCGGAACATGTAATGGTGAACCTTCATAATTCATATCTAGTCCGATGGTAGTTATCATATTCATACTTATTATTATAAATGCGAAAGTGTGTTTGTTTGTTGGTTTGTTGGTTTGCCCTTCAATCACGCCGCAACGGAGCAACGGATTGACGTGATTTTTGGCATGGGTATATTCGAGGACCTGGAGAGTGACATAGGCTACTTTTTATCCCGGAAAATTAAGGAGTTCCCGCGGGAATCAAAAAAACTTAAACCACGCGTACGAAGTCGCGGGCATTCAGCTAGTCTAAAATAAAATTGATGACGGCTGGAGTATGTCCACTGATTTTAAAAGTTCAAAATACAAGTTTGAAGTGTTCTATCTTGCAAGGAATGGAAGTATCTAATCAGACAATGGATAGAAATGATAGGAATTAGAGACCTTACAGACGAACGACACGCGGTCGACGATTTGGCCATGGCAAGGCGATGAGGCGTCGCGACGGTGCGGCGCCGCCGAGTTATGTTGTCACGTATTATAACGCCGTGCAGGCGCATATCATTTGGCGAGAAATATCAAAGGACATTGCACATACATATTTTGAGTAAAATGAGTGACGAAATCTTTATTGATCTATAGATTGCTTCAATCATAACATCATATGAATGTATTGGGATTGGGGAATAAATTACGATGCCGTTTATTGTTGTCAGCACGGACACCGTCACCGCCAGTTCGTAACGACGTCGTCGGTTCGTGTCAACAGCTAATTGAATACCTAATGTAAGTGTCGCCGCCGGGCCAAGTCATCGACAACGCGTCGTTCGTCTGTAAGGTCCCTTAGGATGCTCTGAACAGGATAAGGATAACAAGGAGTCTGCTGTCGTCAGTTACGCCTTATTATAATAACATCTGGTACTATAATGTCGCAATGTTATTCTTTAGTCCCGTACAATGTATTATGTAACCATAGCGCTATTTAAGAAATCCATTTGAAATACAAGTGACACGAAACTTAACTGTGAATTTATTAGGGAGTCAAATATCAAATAGAGTAGAGCTCTAAATATGGCTTGATGTCTTGACATCTGGACCACAATGTTTAACGTTCACGACAATCCAATTAAGTAATTTTCGTACCGAGATCTCACAAACTACCTACTCGTACTTACATTGGATATCGAATATCGCTGGAATGGCTAATTAATTGCCTCGTCATTACCACTGGAGAGCGAATTATTAAGATTTTAATATCATAGGTACATATTAACATTACTGAATGAACATAATAGTATGTGGTTGTTTCGGATTTGACTCAAATCAATTTTCTCACGAAGTAGTTAAGTACTTACGTGTTAAATTGACTATAAAAGCTCTTGTCTGCGGTAGCGCGTGTTGAGTTGAACTCTGCATATTATATTCTACCTTTTTCTCCAAGGACGTTGATACTCTAACTAGCTTTTGCCCTCGGCTTTGCTCACGTCAGCTTCGATTTTCATACAAATTTCAAAGCCCTATTTCACCCCCTTAGGGGTTGAGTTTTCAAAAATCCTTTATTAATGGATACCTACGTCATAATAGCTATCTGTATGCCAAATTTCAACATAATCCCTACAGTGTGGTTTGAGCTGTGTGTATATAGATCAGTCAGTCACCTTTTCCTTCAATACTATATTTAGATGTAATATTTATGTCCTTGCTTTTTCCGGTAAATGTTAGTCAAGAAATTCTGGCAGGAAAACATTATCATTATTAAATAAGTAGATATCCCAAATAATATTATAGCAGTTATATAACGATAAATGTTTAATATCAAAGTTGGTTCTCTCTTCGACAATAATGAGTCGTAACGCCCGGTTCGTTTTACTTTGTATCAATCTTAACTTCTCAAACGTTGCAAAGTTGCAAATAATTTCAGCGAATCCGTTGTGGAATTTCAATTTTGAAACGAAACTTGTCCGTCTAGTTTAAATTGGCGAAGAATGATTGAATTATTATTTGTTTAAATCTGTGTTTTGCTAACGTTTTGTAACTGTAACAATTATTATTATTGAATACTACTGACTAGGTACGTACTGTTTTTTCGAAGGGCCAAGACCAAGACGTATTTAGCTCAGATTATATCCATAATTCATATACTTTAGTTTTGATTATATAAAGCGCAATGGAACGGTGCAAAAATTTTCTCATGAGATTAGATAAATTACATACTGTTGGCTTCATCAGTTTATGATTGTAAGTATTTTTTTCAAAAGAGTAACCGCCATGTTTTTTGCTAGGTTTTTCAGCAGGAATATCATTCCGAATCAGCGGTAGATTCAATCGAAGATTCAAAAGCCCCTAAAAGTTCAATAGAGAAATCTTTTTTTTACTCCATGGCCTCTAATGGAATAATAACATGATACCATGACAAAAGTTCTGCTTTTATTTATAAGAAATTCTTACTACTTATTATATAACATCGTAGTTTAATTTCATACAAATTACTATAATACTCGTACTTTAAAAATATCAAGTTTGGTAGCGCAATACATTATCAATTAAAGAAATCAGTCCATTCATTATTCTACAGCTGTTGACCTATTGAGACTTAAATTAACCGACACACTAGTTTATTAATCAATGATAATGTATGAGTAGGTATCTATCACAGAATTCAAAATAGATAGGAATAGCAAAAGAGAGTGAGCTCGTTTCCGCGTAGATGTTTTAATGTAAAACATAATTACGAGTATTTGCAGTTGTAAAGTAATCAGGATAGTTATTGTTTTTACATTGCTTGGATGCCAGAGTTACCAGGTAAGTATACAAACATGACATTTCAAATTATAGATTTTTGTCAAATGAGTTGTTGTGAGCGTCATGCCTATCATTATATTAGTTTAGCACTAACCATTTCTATTCTATATTTAGGATTCTATGGTACTCTACGCATTATGGTAACATCGTCCTCATTATCCCCCTATTTATATCACCGCTATTATAAAATAATGTATTGAATATTTTATAAAATGCATGGCTCCTAGAAGCTCCCACATTTATGTTATAGCACGGCTAATTAAAATCCTGTCTCAGTATTTCAAAGAGGCCACATTTACGCTATATGATCTTAGCTGTTACACTAACTGCTAACCTATAGACGAAATGTGAATGTGCTATGGCAAATAATCATCCTTGTAACATGTTTAGAAATTAATTGTAGTAAAAAATGGCATTGAAATCATAAATTATAAGAGGCTATGATTCACGACTATTACCTATTCTGTGCTATGAGTGAATAGTGAATACACATAATAATGTGGATCGTGACTTTGTTTTATATAATTATTATCTGGGGTAGGGTATACCTTTTTGATATAGCCAGCGACTTCGTCCGCTTGAATTTGTTTCTTGAAAATCTTATAGAGCAAGATCCCGCGACGATCAGACCTACCTTATTTTATTAAAGCTGATTTATTGATTGATATTAAAGATGAAATTTTTTGTATGTATGTCTCTAATAGATGTAAAAACGATCCCCGACTATGAAGTTTGGATCGCGGTTGCTTTGGAAGGTATCAGGTAAAAAAGGTGGCACCTCAAATTCGTTAAAGACTTATGCTCCGTTTTTCTATATTTTGCTTTGTAATAATATTAGAAACCACGTTGTCCATTGTCAGACACCTAGTACGATTGCAACCCCCTGTCAGACACTCTTAAATTATAAAACAACAGGGTGTCTGACAGGGGGTTGCAATCGTACGATCCAAACTTCATAGTCGGGGATCGTTTATACCTCTATTAAAGACATACATACAAAAAATTTCAGCTTTAATAAAATAATAACGTAGGTCTGATCGTCGCGGCATCTTGGACCATTAAAGGAATTGGGTATTTGACTACTTACTAGTCAAGTTATTTTTTAGTGATAATTAAATAGAGGATCTCCCAAAAGTCGTAATGTCCACGTCCAGGGGACGTGGACATTACGACTTTAGTTTTTACGTCGAACTTTGATGAAGTCAAAATTGAGTATTTCATACAAAATCTCATAGCACGCGTTTTGACGTTTGAAACAAGTTGCTGATTTGACTAATTGTCAAATACCCAATTCTTAAACTTGCCCGAGTCTATCTCCGAGATTAATTAAGGCCGTCTTACACAATACTGCTTAAACTGATTTAGTAATTTTTTTTGATGCTGTCATTTTTTGACAAGTTTATTCCGGGGTTGACAGGAAAAGGACAGGTATAGAAAATTTAACTTAACACGTTATCGGCCTTGCGGCCCATGTCTGGAATCGGGTCAAGCCGGTGGGCAATGAAACGCTTACAGAGAGACTGATAATATATACTCATACTAGAGGACGCCCGCGACTTCGTTCGCGTGGCTTAAGTTTTTTAATTCCCACAGACACGCCTTAATTTTTCGGGCTAAAAAGAAGCCTGTGTCACTCTCCAAGTACCCAACTACACCCATGTGAAAAATCACGTCGATCCGTTGCTCTGTTGCGGCGTGATTGAAGGACAAACTCTCTATTTGACGTTCTTGGGGATAGAAATTTCAAAAACTCTAGAATCCGTATTTCACCATTAGCTGAAGTCCAAATACCAAGTTTCATGGCTATTGCAGCTTGAAAAACGACGGACTTTCATACAAACTTTCAACCCCTATTTTACCCCTTTGGGGGTGGAATTTCGAAAAACCCTTTCTTAATGGATACCTAGTCTTCACAAAGAACACACTCCAAATTTCATGTCTCTAGGACCAGCGGTTTAGGCTGTGCGTTGATATATAAGTCAGTCAGTCACTCAGTCAGTCAGGACTTTGAATTTTATATAATATATTATAGATAATGTGACATTAGTATGGAAGTATGGATTGTGATAAATATAGTTAGAATCATAATTTATGTCTATTAATTATCCTTACTAATGGTTTTCGTCTACGACACCGCCTGCGTGGACGTAGCTATTTAGGTATAATATGCCGAGGATTTATTTAATTCATGAGGACAAACTACCATTTATGAGTTAAATAATTACATAATAATCACAACAGCCACGTCCGCATATTCGTTATAAAATATGACAATGACCAATAATAATTTTGTTTTATTAAATCTATCATAATAATAATATATCTAGTAGTACCTATACGTACAATATTAAAATGGGTCTACTATAGTCATTTCATACATAAACAAAAGAGTTGTCTAATAGCAACGTTATAATAAACTAGCTTCTGCCCGCAAGTTCACTTACCTACGTTTCGTTTGATTTTCATACAAACCCATATTTTACCACCTTAGAGACTGAATTTTCAAACATCCTTTCTTACCGGATGCCTATGTCATAAAAGCTATCTGTACATCCTTATTCGTCCAGTGGTTTGAGCTGTGAATTGATAGATCAGTCAGTCAGTCACCTTTTCCTTTTATATATATTTAGATAGACAGGATGAGTTAAAAACTCTAATGTTAATACTAACTTATTGCACATGAATGATAATAATATGAACGGAATAAACGATCTGACTTCGTGAGTCACTGGCGCCTCGCATTGTAATGAATTGCCACATGTGCTTCACCATAGTGCTAAAGGCATGCATACACACTATTACAAGGAAGAAATCAGTTAATATTACCCAGCGTATGCGGAAAGATTATAAATATGCGTAATAAATGAGGTGTCAGTTTGCTTCATCACTGTTTGTTACGTCATCTTGTATGGGAAGTAACTTGACTTCCATGATACTAATCATGGAACTAGGAATATGCTTATTATACTTAGTATAATGGACTAAATAATAAAAATTATGTATGTAATTATCTCGCTGGTATATTTGATATTGATAGTTAGCTCGATATTCCTGTAATTAGTTTTCACGCTACTCTCGAGCTTCTGATAAAATGCAGCGTTGTTAGACGTCCTCCAAGTTCCAACACTTAAGTAAACATACAAGATCTAAAGGTATAGAATATATTTATATCTATTTATTTACGACGAAAGATCTCTCAAACGTTGTTACTTAAAGCTTTGATGTGTAATAGTAATCCAATTAAAGGAGAGACTTTTGGTTGAAAAAAATTTTGATGAAGACGATTAAACCTATTGATATTTCAGTGTACACTATGCTTTACTATTAGTAACATAAGACCCGTTTCTTGTATCCATAAAGTTGCGAATGCCACTATAAATTAATCCCATTTAAAGGCAAAGTTCCCACAGTTTTAGCCACACCAGAAAGTTACTTTATCAAAAACTCCATGCCAGTTTTTGGACGAGAAAATTTGTGTTTTTCTGTCAGTTTGTCTAAATTAATCTTGATGAAAAGCATAGCGTTAACTTGCTTAATGCTTTATAGAGACAACAAAGACTACATTTATGTTGGAGAGTAAGAAATCTTTTTGACAAAGAAAAACAAAATTATTCTATAAGCCATCAGCCCGGTTTTGCATGGGTGTGGGTCTGAACGATTAAGACACATGCACTATCTTAGGTATCACTTGGCTCTACTTTCTATGAATTGAATATAGCTACCTTAAAAGTTCGGAATATATTGTAATAAGTACCTGATAGTGAAAAACGTATCAAAATGCGTTACTTTTTACAATAACTAATAGCTTAAACAGACAGACGTAGCTGGTAGCGACGTGGTGGTTAGATTTTAAATTTTTACTTGCGTTGACAATTTGTATGAAGTGCATTACAGTCAGACAATAATAGTTAGGTACAGTCTAACGCAAATATTATAATTGTTTATACAACTACAGTAATTCTTTCTCTTTATTATTAACTAGATGATGCCCGCGACTTCGTCCGCGTGGATTAAGTTTTTTGATTCCCACGGGAACACTTTAATTTTCCGGGATAAAAAGTAGCCCTTGTCCTTCCCTGGGATACAACATATCCCTGTATCAAATTTCATCAAAATCGGTTGAAAAAGATGGGCCATGAAAGCGTAGCTGACAGACAGACGGACCCAATTTCGCATTTAAAATAGTATGGTTTAATACTCAGTTGGAAAAATAACGATATTTTTCTAGGACTCCTTTTAACTACCTATTTACTATAACATTGCGTTGTTGGTATTTGTGTATAATACTATAGATAACGATTTGAGCTATAGCAGTTCATTCATCTTCAAACACTAGGTGTTTTGTCTACAATTTAATATTTGACGAATCCACAAAAGCGTTTGATGCAAATATTGAAATTTTTCAACTATTCTATGCAGTATATTTTACACTGAACCTAGGCGAGCAAATATTGATGTTTATTGTTTCACACAGAGTTTCGATTCAACATTGAGATCATCAGGAGGTACCAATTCTTTTTAGGGTTCCGTACCAAAATGGTAAAATGGAACCCTTATGGTGCGACTTTCTCCGTCTGTCTGTCTGTCTGTCCGTCCGTCACACTCGATTATTTCAGTAACTACCGAAGCTATCGACATGAAATTTGGAATAGTTGTGTATATTAGTGGCCCAAAGACACTGGAATTAAAAAAAATTGGAAATTATTTTTGTTCTTATTTAAAAAGGGAGGAAAATCGGAGGGTTGAAATTTAAAAGTGAGATAACTGTACTGTGTGGGGTATCATATGAAAGGGTTTACTTTGTACATTCAAAAACAGATTTTTAATTATTTTTAGTCATGATAGTTTTTGATTTATCGGGCAAAATGTCGAAAAAAATACCGTTCCCCCCCCCCCCTTATCTCCGGAGTTTACCAATCGAAAAATCTGAAATAATTATGGTCAATAGGAATTTATGTATATTTTACAGGAAAACTATAGCCAATGCTCTAACTAGCATAGTTTTTTTGATATTAACAGTAAACCTCTACAAACAAAGTTAGTTTTGCGGTTCATTTCGTCTTGTTTTTAATACGTCATAAATCGTAAAACTTACTACAGGTTTGTACGGAACCCTCGGTGCGCGAGTCCGACTCGCACTTGGCCGGTTTTTTTTATAAAGTTTACAAGCAAACATTTCGCATCTAGACACCTGTGATAAAATCTTAATGTGTTACCTGTACCTTTAGTCTATTAAATACTAATGCTGGTTGCACTTTTCGGACACCAATTCATTACTAGACGTTTATATTATGCTGGCTTATGCCCGCAACTTCGTCCGCGCGGAATAAGTTTTTTCAATTCCCACGGGAACTCCATAATTTTCCGGGAAAAAAAGTAGCTTGTGACACACTCCAGGTCCTCGACTATACCCATGCAAAAAATCACGTTGATCCGTTGCTCCATTACGGCGTGACTGAAGGACAAACCAACAAACAAACTCACTTTCGCATTTATACTTAATATTAGTATGATTTGGGGTTTTAGTTCAAATACAACAATTATTTCAATGACTCGCACAATTTCATGAAATAATATACAAACTCGCGCTCTGTATTTTGAGAAGCACTTGTAATTAAGTTTATTTGAATAAAAAACATTTGGATTTTGAATTTTGACTAGTATAAAATATATTATTTGAACAATTTATAAAATACTCCGGTAAATGTTCACGACAACTCCGGATTTACAAACGATGTTTCTTTAACTTTCGAATCTCCGGATTTACATCAAAACTGTAGTACTGGAGCTCCAGCCCTACTCTCCTCACAGCGATCATTGCCGCTGGTAAGTGGTGATGCCGTCTTAGGTTGAAACGGGCTGGAAAGGATATGGCAGTTTATACCTAGTTTCTTAATAATTGACACTGCTTATTACGCATCTTACCGGAACCAACCACGACCAAAGCCTCCGACCGGATAAATAAAGTTTGCTACTCCAGAAATATCTCATCTCTCAGCCTTCTTCGTTTACCATTTCATTTCTCGGTCACGCGAGTCTGTCAGCACTGCAGCAGACAAGATTGTACGATAGACGTAAATCGCGCCTCGGTCAAATAATTATTTAAACATCTACATAATATTATTATTAAATTGATTCAGCGTAATTGTATTTTCGTCCTCGATTTGAGATATTAATAAGACATAACTGATTATGATTTTTCAATCTCAGTTTAGTTTGTAAAAATATAGTTTTAAGTAATTCGTTATAAAAGTAAATTTGTTTAGTTTAGCTTTGTAAACTTTTCAATAATGAGCTAACATTTTGTCTAAATAAATTCAGTAGGTACTACGCAAAATACTTACGTAATCTACACATAATTATAAATGCGAAAGAGTCTGTGTAATCTGTATTATATTATGTCTGTCTGCTACGCTATAACAGCACATAATATTTTCACCCGATTTTAATTTTTATTGGTGTAAGGATAGATTGCATCCCGGGGAAGGAGATATGCTAGACTTTTCATCCCGGAAAATTAAGGAGTATCGGGATCGGAAATAAAAAAACTCAATCCACACAGACGAAGTCGCGGGCATCATCTGCAGGTACTAATATAATAATATGTATGTAATGAATATTATGTAATGAATGCGAAACTTTATTTATAAAGACTTTAGATAATAAAGTTTAATTAAGGAAATTATTTAATGCTAGATGATTCCCGCGATTCCCGCGACTTCAATTAAGGAGTATCGGGATCGGAAATAAAAAAACTCAACCCACGCAGACGAAGTCGCGGGCATCATCTGGTACTAATATAATAATATGTATGTAATGAATATTATGTAATGAATGCGAAACTTTATTTATAAAGACTTTAGATAATAAAGTTTAATTAAGGAAATTATTTAATACTAGATGATTCCCGCGACTTAGTCCGCGTGGATTAGGATTTTTTGATTCGAGGGATAAAAATATAATAGCCTATGTCCTTCCCCGGGACACATTCTATACCCATACCTCATCAAGATCGGTTAAACAGATGGGCCGTGAAAGCGTATCAGACAGACAGACAGACGGACAGACGGACAGACAGAAACACTTTGGCATTTATAATATTAGTATGGAAGTATGGATTTATAATTCGATAACAGCTTTAGTTATTATCTTTAGCATTACCGCGTAGAATTTAAGCTGCTAAGATTTATAAGATAGACATAAATCGTTCGCAGGTCAGGTGCGGTTAATACAGTGAAATCACGTTTGCAGCCGTTAAGTCTGATTGGATTCAAAATATATGTGCATGGTTACAGCTAGCAATAGCTATAAAACTGTAAGCCGTGATAGAGCCTCGCTTGGTGATCTATACGAAAGAAATGAAATGAATAAAACGAAATATAGGTACTTAGTCTAGGAAACGGGGCCGTTCGTTGAATGGAGACCCTGCATTAAATCCTCAGTCGTTGAAACTTGGCAGGGTTGTAATATGGTATGGTACTTACATAAAAAGATCCATGCAGAAGTTAGGTATTTATACTTAAAACTTAATATTTCTGACAGAATAAATTCTCGATTTCTTTTTCAATAATAGTAGGTAATATATTTACACTCGAAACCGAAATATCAAAAGAAATAATCATGCAAAACTTACAGTACTTAGTTCCTGAAAAAGTGAAGTGTAAAAAAAATCGTCTTTCATCCTCAAGTAATCTTTTTTTTTTTTTATTCTAATTTTTTAAATGATCTTTGAATCTCTGTGAGATTATGCCAGACCCATAAACTCAATATCTTACTTAAATGAAATACAATAATACTTATATAAACAAAGCTTTTGAAAATGGTATAACTTCTTAATTTTCTTTATCCATTCTTAATATGAAGTTATATACCAATCTCGCAGCTAAAGAAAAGGGCAGCGCGAAAATACTCTGAAACATACCCACATTTGCCAAATTAAGATTATAATTAGCTATCAGTGCGGCTCGCATATCTTTAGTCCGCACACACTCCATCAAAATATGCTGTGTGTCCTCTAAAGTACCACAAAGTGAACAATTTTTTGAGTCAGGCTTTTTCATAAGGTATTTAAAACTATTTTGTGGGGTGTGCCCAGAGCGAATCCTGAGAGCCACAACTATTAATTTTCTACACAAATTAACATTAGTAAACCAAGGTATACGAGGAGGTTCTTTTTGTATCGTTTTGTACCATATTCCTTTTGAATTTGACGTTTCGTTAAAATATTTTTTCCACTTATTATAAATCTCTACCTTATATTTTAATAGTAGTTCTGTATGATCTGGTATAACGAATACTTCAGATCCAGATGAGACAGCATTCTTGGCTATTCTATCGACCTCCTCGTTACCTCTTACACCTATATGTGCCGGAACCCACTGCAATCCCACAGACAAACCACTGCTAGAAAGTTGTAGGATTTTCCTTATAATATCATATGCTATCGAAACACCTCTTTCACCAGAGGAGGCGCATCGAGCAATATGCTGCAATGCACTTTTGCTGTCCGTTAAGATCACGAACTTTTCAAGTCCTATCCTAATAGCATATGAAATTGCCTCCGAGATTGCAAAGAGCTCCGTGGACATAATTGTGATATTGGATGTTATTTTAAACATTTCTTCAACTTCGTGACCAGGATCATAAAACGCTGCTCCAAGTCCGTTACTGGTCTTAGAACCGTCAGTGTATATCTTATGCCACCTATTATACTTAGAATGTAACATATTCAAAGTTTTATATTTTAAATTATCATTACAGGTATTCTTCTTGGAATCTATAACATCTTCGATTTCAGTACATATAAAATTAGTATCAATATTTGATGTCCAAGTATTTAGCATAAACATAGAGTAATCTTACTTGCTTTTAGTCTACCTGGTCTACTACAGAATCCACCTTAAATTTTGGCAGAAACTTGACCAGCAGTTTGAAAAGTCCTTAAGTCTCAAGTCACTTTATTTTTTCACGTCTTTCTGGTATTTTGCACCCAAGATTACTTTGTAAAACATGAAGTGGGTACCTGATTTTATCGTTAGCGATGCAGTGCACTTATACGGCTTTTATTATCAGCACTTACCAGTTACCACCCTTTAAATTGGTAACAATTTGAGATTACATTTTAACAAGTCACCATATTTATCACTACGTCATCTCACTGCCATTGACTCATATAAAGCGGTTCTTAGAAGCCCTCACTTTGATCGAGTAAACAATTTAACGGTTTACTAAATGCGTAACTTACATCACTCCACAGTTGACAAGGTAATTAAAACCAACGCACACTTACGATTTTTTGACGGCAAATGACTTAAAGCTGAAGAAGAAAACTCCCATGTCGTATGACCTTCCCGAGATGCAACCAGCTTTAAGTACCAACTTTCCTCAAAATTTATCGAACAGATTCACCGTGAAAACGTCACAGGCATGTAACAAATAGACAGACAGATATACATACTACCCTCATGGAATACAAGATTATGCACGCGACTTCGTCGGCGTGGATTATGGTTTTCCCGCGGGGACTATTCAATTTTTTCGGGATAACCTAAGAATGTAGCCTATGTATTAATTTAAGGTATAAACTACCTCCATTACAAATTTCAGATAAATCAGTTCTCTAGTTGTGGCGTAAAAGAATAAAAACATCCAAATTTACAAACTTATAAACATACTGTACATTAATTATAATGATAAGTAGGATAAGTAGATAAGTAATTTATTACTTAAATATTATGTATACCTATTATTTTATTTAGTACAATGTTTTTATCTTAAGCTCTTTTCAGACTACGCTATAATATTGTGATATTATATTATAGTATAGCAAATAAGGAATATCGTACAGTGAAGTGTGAACGTGTCCATAATAATGTATGGTGCGCGATATTACGGTGCTATGAACTATATGCTATATGCTATTATATTATAGCGTAGTCTGAAAAGAGCTTTACACGTGTTCAGTTTGCTTTGCTATATTTTAGAGCAGTCGCTAGTCACTGCTGAGCTATAGATTCAGCAGCTCTATGACCGTGTATGTAACGCATTGTGAGTCTAAAAAGTATTGAACTAAAATTCTAAACCGATCTACACGTCATTGATGATGTCATTATTTATTTAACTCTGATGTCATTATTTATGTCATTCAACAGTAAAATATGTTTTTAAAGCTACGAAATAAGTTCATTGGTATGTTTGCAGATAAATTCAAGACAACAGGATGACTTATAAAAATTGGTAGCTATCCGTACAACTTTTATTTACATGGTACAGTTTATACAAAAGGAGTATGTCGTGCAGTCAAAATACTCGTATATTGTCTTCTATTAGAAGAGTACGTATAGTTTTACCTGTTAACTTCAGGCTAAGGCACAGTTAACATTAGAAATGGCAAGGATGTGGTATGGACCTAAGTCTCTTCTATAATAGACCGAAATATGATAAACTGGATGATGCCCGCGACTTCGTCCGCGTGGATTAAGTTTTTTTAATTTCCCGCGGGAACTCTTTAATTTTCCGAAATAAAAAGTAGCCTATGTTCTTCCCCGGGATTAAACCTATCCCTGTACAAAATCGGTTGAACAGACTGATAAGCCGTGAAAGCGTAGTAGACAGACAGACGGACAGACATACAGACACACTTTCGCATTTGTTATATTAGTATGGAAATATGGATTATGTCGTTTGATACATAGTTTTATTTTGGCTGTCACCACCTCTGTAATTTATAATAATTATCATTAAACTTTTCTATGCATTTCCATTGCATTTCCATGCCTTATGCCTGTATGTGAACCATACCTTATAAAAATGACTCGCGGTCGCGGTCCTACGCATTTGATCTTGTAATAAAAATGTGTCAATTCAATCACTGGCCCATTTTTTCGTTGCTGCTTGCACTCATAATTAATTTGACGCTTGGCTATTTTCCGCGATAAAAATTCAGGTCAAGGCCAATCAATGTGCTAGAATGACAAGCGTTTATTTTCTTGAGTGCAAGTTTTAAACTAATTTCTTTCAATTCCGAAACACAGCATGTGCGAATGTGGGAGGACAATTATTCTGGGTTAATTTTTCACAACACAACATAATATAACATGTTGTTATGCTTCTATGATGTAAGTTGTAGATTTATATTGAAATAGGGTATCATATCTGCTCGGACAAAACGAAAAAAAAATACTTTTAAGTTTGTCTGCTCGCGTTATTCGCGATTCAATTTCATTGCACGCAACAGGCAAAAGGATTTACGAGTATATTATTGTTTTAGTGTAAATTAATGGCCTTTTGAAAATTAGACCACTGCACAAACATTGATACTTATTACCTACTAGCTGATGCCCGCGACTTCGTCCGCGTGGTTTAAGTTTTTTGATTCCCGCGGGAACTACTTAATTTTCCAGGATAAAAAGTAGCCTATGTCACTCTCCAGGTCCTCAACTATACCCATACCTAAAATTACGTCGATCCGTTGCTCCGTTGCGGCGTGATTGAAGGTCAAACCAACAAACCAATAAACCAACAAACAAACACACTTTCGCATTTATAATATGAGTATGATTTTGACTTTTTATTAGAAGATCTCTAGTTGGAAGCACTCATTGAATACTCGATTCTCGAATACAGATGTAATTAACTACCTCTCGTTACCGTACTTTAGTTCGAAACATTAATTCTAATCAACGGAGCGTTATCGCTTTCAGCTCACTACAATAATTCCACTACATTGTAAACTCGATAATGACGTTCGAGAGGATATTCGCGTCATTACACCGCTTTACGATAATAAGCGGTATATTGGTGCCTATTCAGTTGTACACAAATCTTTAAACTAAGGTGAATTATTGAGGTCTCTCACGGTACTGAAAGAAATTTCCTGTCGTTCCGTCTGATTTTCTTCTTGAAAAAGCAATTCCTCCAAAAAGGGAAAACTTTTCTTTACCTATTAAATCAAAAACTACTTTCTAAATAAAGAAAAGAAAAAGTTCTCCACTTTGAAAGAAAAAGCTTTTGGATGGAGACAGTCAGACAAGGATATTTCTCTCAGTGTAAAATTAATTCAATCGATATATAAATGGTGTAAGCAAAAAGGTTAGCCACCATTTAGATTTATTCGTCTCGTTTAGACCTTTGTGTGTTGAAAAGAACGCATCAAAGACGTACCAGTAAATTCTCACGTCAATACAGCATAATAATACAATCGGTATTCTATACACATAATATCTTTACACTGAAGTGAATTGATTAATTTAAAATTCAAACTATTCAACAATGTTATCCTCCAAAAAGTAAAGCAAACTTTGATTTTTTTTTTAGTTTAGTAAAGTGTTTAATCAAACAGGCACCAGTGACGTTCCAGGGGATGTTCGCATCATTGAACCGCTAAATGACAGTAACCGGTATTAACTTATTTCGGCTTTAAACTCTTTGGCCTATTTACATTGTAATTTTCTTTTGTTAAGTTGCAACTGTCTGTTGGCTTATTTGGGTCAAATAGGTATAATAGATATAGTTGGCGCCATATAGACAAGGTCTAGCCCTACTACAGGCGCGGCGCGGCGTGGCATGTAGCGGCAAACTGTATGAGTTTGTATAGAAAGGGGCCCGCGAGGCGGTACGGAGATGCACTGCTCGATGAGACTCCGTGCAAGCTCATACACGTAATAATATTATTATAGTATTATAGTAATTATAGTATTTTGCCGCTACGTGCCACGCCGTGGATGAGGAAGGCAGAGGACCGTGTTTGGTGGCGCGCTCTCGAAAAGGCCTATGTCCAGCAGTGGATGCATACAGGCTGATGGATGGATGGATGGTGCCGCGCCGTGCATCTTAAGTGCGTTCTCATTTACTGCCGTTGGCGCCGCTGTAATCAATGTATTTTGAATCTCTCTCTGAGTGTCAAATTGTTGAGGATTTGACACCTTTACATTAATCATTCTGTAATAGGGTTTCTTTGGGATAATAATGTGGTGAACTAGGTTCGACAGTCGAAGGTCAACGTTACTTCGCTCTCCTACTTCATATTCTACCTCTCTGGCGCAGTGGTCTTAAGAGTGGGAGGTCCTGGGTTCGTTCCCCGGCAGGGTTTCAGGAATTTATAATTTCTGAATTTTCTCTGTAAGGCGGGAAGGCTTCGTCCTTGGCTAATTACCATCCTACCAGCAAAGACGTGCCGAGAAGCGATTTAGTGTTCCGGTACAAAGCCGTGTAGAAATCTTTAAGGGAAATGGGTAGATATAATACAGCTGCTATACCCCTAATAGGTTACTGATCATTTCCCTCCCTAATAGATTAGTGATCCCTTCACATGGTCGTAATACAATTATTGTATAGTAATAAAATAAAAACTCTTGTAATATTGCCCACAAAAGGTATGCGGAAAGAAACGCAATACTTTTTTTAAACGTCAAACCGCGCGTTTTGTATGGAATTCTGTATGAAATACTGAACAGTAAGGTCATCAAAGTTTTGCACTTTTTACTTTAATCGATATTTTAAAATGGTCATTTAACATAAAACTAACAGGGGACGTGGATAATACGTCTTTTGGGAGATCCTATATTATTTCATAATTACTAAAAATAATTTATTTGAATAGTTGTCAAATACCCAATTATTATTACCTACTTGCATGTAAAAACCCAACACTCGGTAGCGTGCTTTAATTAGGTATTTATTATTCAAAACAGTTAGAAACAATGACACACATGACATCATGCATAGTGATTGAATAATTAATTGTGTTGAAATAAAACAAATCCCAATGCGCAATGTGGTTGAAATTTTTCTGGAGTTCGATCATAGGAAACAAATACCTACATATTTTATAATATCGATAATACCTAGTATGTAGTTTATCACAAAGATAAGTAATAAACTATAAGTATATTAAATCTCTTTCTATCTCTGCGTCGTATTTCTCATTGCTGAGGGTTGTGACCTCTCTCCATTAATCACATTATGGCAGGGAGTTTCTTGGGATAATAATGCGGTGGGTTTCCAGGGGGTCTACTCTCTTTCTCTAAAACGAAACTTCGCAAACAAACGAACGAAATTTCGTTAACTCCTCTCAGCTACTTAATATTATCTCTATGCTCCTCTCTATTTCGTTTTCGTACACGCAGACGAAGTACGGATCCATAGAAAATTTTCGTGACCGATTGGATTGAACGATTTTGAGTGGGTCTAATAACAGACTAATTACGTTCGTTTGTGAAGTTTCGTTTGAGAGAAAGAGAGTAGACCCCCAGGTCCTTCCGCTTACGACTCGACTAAGAGTACACTATTTCAACAATCAGGTTTCTGATGATTATCATTTATTATCAGTCCAGATTTTAGTGATAATAAGCGGGACCGACGGCTTAACGTGCTCTCCAAGGCACGGAGGAAACGAAAAGGCTACAGTCGGACTACAAAATTCGGTCACCCATCAAGTTTCCGACTTGGGTCAACGTTGCTTTACAATCGCAATCGACTGATATAATATGCGTTGTCACAACTAGGCCACTCGTCCCTCAAAATGTCTTCAAACTATCAATTAAAATTATATTTTTTTACTTAAACAAGCATACTTAACAACCCTGGCAAAAACAATATGCAAGGCATGACAAAAATCATTTATACTTACTAGTATTTTAAATGAGAATATAATATTGTATTTGGCTGTTACATTTTCACGCGCTAATCTGCTTTACCGATTTCAACGGGTACAGAGATATAATAGGTTTCTCATCGAAAGCGAACGTAGGCTACTTTTTGTCCTGGAAAATTAAAGAGTTCCCACGAGATTTACCTACCTATCCAAATTAAAAACGACTCACGGCTGATGTCGTAGATAATATTAATATTCTACAGTATTTTAAAATCAAATACAGTAGCAAAGAATACTAACCATTACTGTAAGATCCTTAGACCGAGTTTCTTGCTGGTTCACTCGACTATTCAAAAGCACTTGTCAAAATACTAACTATTACTGTAAGATCCTTAGACCGAGTTTCTTGCTGGTTCACTCGACTATTCAAAAGCACTTGTCAAAGTTAACTTGAATAAAAAAGATTTGAATTTGAATTTTTGATCAACGCAAAAAAGTTATATTTTTAATAAGTACATTGTATAATTATACGTAATTTATTTATAAATTAATTAATATTAATATCATATTTTACTAATAAAAACTACTACCTACTCAAATATGAGAATTAAACCAATTTACTCAACACAATAATAACGTGTTGAATTAGATATACGAATAAATCTAGTTATGAGATAAACACATTCTCCAGTAACGTGAAACTTAATCAAGACGTGAACTTTGAAGCTAATTGCCCCAAACAACTTCAAATCGTTTACTTGCGAACTTCGGGCTTGAGCCAAATCAGCGCAAACTGATTTACTACTGTTTCACTAGGATTTGACTCCACGAATAATAAAATTGTGATTTTCAACCCCTTATTTTTTTTATATCGCTGGATAAATGCTTGTACGCATTCCGCACTATGCGGTTATGTGGGACTCACTCCAGAATACCCACTAAAAACCAGCGGCACACTCCGCGTCAATTATGCAAAATTGTTTTGTCAGCATCATACTAATAAATAAATGCGAAAGTATGTTTGTTTGTTGGTTTGTCCTTCAATCACGCCGCAACGGAGCAACGGATCAACCTGATTTTTGGCATGGGTATAGTTCAGAACCTGGAGAGTGACATAGGCTACTTTTTATCCCGGAAAATTAAGGAGTTCCCGCAGGATTCAAAAAAACTTAATCCACGCGAACGAAGTCGCGGGCATAAGCTAGTAATCGGATAATTCTAAAAAGACTTACACTATCCAATTTTCCAATTTTTTTTAAAACAAACAAGTATATTATATACCTATTTAATTATTATCTAATAATTATTGAATCCTACTCCTACTTAACTTGCTTCTTACAAATATTATAAATGTGAAAGTTCTGATTCACATTTATAATATTATACTAGCTGATGCCCGCGACTTCGTCCACGTGAAATAAGTTTTTTAAATTCCCCCGGGAACTCCCAAATTTTTCGGGTTAATATAAATAGCCTATTACACTCACAAATAATGTGGCTTTCTATTGGTACCAGAATTTTCAAAATTAGTTCAGTAAATCCAGAGATTACCCCCTACAACCTCACAAACTCACAAACTTTACCTCTTTATAATATTAGTATAGATGAAGAAGAATAATTGTAGTGTAGTGGTATTTTGGATATAGGGACTCTCTAAATGAGAACATCTAAAATCTAATCTTCATCGCTTGGCGGCACGGCATAGCGGGTAGGATTACAGGATAGTACTGATGCTTTCCACCAGATATGATTATCAGAGAATCGAACCCGGGACCTCCTAATAAAAAGACTACAACACCTACCACTGTACCAGGGGGGGGGAAAAAGAAAACGTTGATGAAAACAATGAAGCGTAAGTTAAGAGTGTGCTCAATTACTCCTTGTTTCTTCAGAATTTGTAATTGATTAAAGTACATTACATCGCGAGACCAGGAAGTACGCGTTTTCTGGTCGAGTGTTACTTAGACGAGACCAGTACCCTTACTCTGAGATTGATCGAATTTAAAATACGGTCTCACTAAGTGAGGTGAATTACATATGCATCAAACTGAAATGAATCTTAATCTTATTAATTTAGAGCTCAATTTCGTGTATGCATTCACAGCTAGCGCTCCAAACGATACGTTTCGAAATTTGAATCGGTTGCACTGAATTTGTGGCTTTAAAAAAAGAGTTTTTGGGTCCATTTTAGTTTGACTCAAATTTGATTCACCTCACTTAGTGAGACCGTATTTTAAATTCGATCAATCTCAGAGTAAGGGTACAGAAATGCTCTCCCGGTCGAGGTGTGTATAGTGCTTTTTTAAAAAATGAAACAAGTGACTTTTTTTAAATATATTATAGGTATTATGTAATTAAAAGAAAGTAAATAAAAAAGCAACCTACTTAAGAAATATAATTTTTTTTTTTGCGCTGTGAGTGCTGAACGCGTAATACGGTAGAGTTCCAAATTTAAACTATTTAGGCCAAAGAACATTATAACAAGTTACAAGATATTCAGGAAGAAAGATTCCAAATTCAAACTTATGATATTATGTAATGAAAATACATACATTCTTTACTGGCCTAGGCCGGGAAGTTTAACTTTCGAACTCATTTACAGGGTATGAAATGTGCACATTTCATATAATTTTTTAGAAAATACTTTTGGCAGCATGGAGACTTGGCAACTCTTGCGATGTCAAATAACACTACTGGCCCGATTTCGGACCGAATTAATATTTGTTATTGTTACAGAAATATGGAGGAATGCAAACTAATCGACTTGATTAGCTGTAATTTATTTACATAACTACGAATTTAATAGCTTAACTCTCTATTTTACCGTGCTGAGGCTAATCATACTAATATTATAAATGCGAAAGTGTGTTTGTTTGTTGGTTTGTTGGTTTGTCCTTCAATCACGTCGCAACGGAGCAACGGATCAACCTGATTTTTTGCATGGATATAGTTGAGGACCTGGAGAGTGACATAGGCTACTTTTTACCGGAAAAATATGGAGTTCCCGTGGGAATGAAAAATCTTATTCCACGCAGACGAAGTCGCGGGCATCATCTAGTAAGTATATAAAGCTCTAATAGACCGAAGCTGTTTAGAATTGTATTTTAATAATTTTTGCATATTATACGAGTATAATAATATGTTTGGCCTGGTGGGAGGCTTCGACCGTGGCTAGTTACCACCCTACAGCCAAGCGATTTAGCGTTCCGGTACGATGCCGTGTAGAAACTGAATAGGGTGTTTAATATAACTGCCATGCCCTTAACAGGTTAGCCCGCTACCATCTTAGATAAGACTGCATCATCACTTACCATCAGGTGAGATCGCAGTCAAGGGCTAACTTGTAGTGGTTAAAAAAAATTAAAAAAATGTGTTTAATAGCGTAGTGGTTACGACACCCGACCTCGTGTGCGGGGTCGCGGGTTCAATCCTTACACGCTTGAGAGTTCTGGGTGTGTGTGAAGCTGCCTATCCGCACTTGACCAGCGTGGTGCACTATGGCCAAACCCTTCTCATTCCAAGAGGAGGCGTCTTGTGTTCAGTAGTGAGCCGGCAATGGGTTGTTTAGAGAGATGTATAGGTATATTAAGTACAAAAATATTAAGAGTTAAGACTAAATTTTGCAATTAATAAGGTTATTTTTTCAATGTAGATAAGAAATCGCGTCGGTACTCGGTATTTCAGAAATTCCCTCAGCAGCAGTCCCGGGTGGTCGCGCTAGCTAGCAACACTCAACATTTGTAAATCGATTTGCGCAACGAAGTCAGATACAGAAGTTATTTTAGACACTGGACGTAGGAAGAAAATTTATTACGACAATCGAGAGCGCAAAAAAAAAGTAGTTTGTCTATTTATTAATATTACGTAAACTTCCGATGCAGATTTACTGTTTAATGCGGTCAATGATCTAATATTTGAAAATGCGGTAGTTACAAGAAGCATAGTTTGTGTAAACTAAAAATACGCACTGACTACCACACCATAATTTATCTATGTTTCAACTTTATGCATTCCACATACAGTCACCTGCATGCACCTTCCATCGCTTTATTATTTTAACAGACTTTAAAAAAAAGGAGGAGGTTCTTAATTCGACTGTTTGTTACGCGAGTACTCCGCCAATTATGAATCAATTTTGATGATTCTTATTTTGTTTGATAGATCATACTTCAGAAGGTGCAGATCTGATAAATATCTTCGGACGTGGAGAACGGAACTCCTCAATGGATAAGAGTAAATTGCTTGCGATCAGTGTAATAGCTTAGTTAACAGTAGGTTTTTAACCAGACATATTATTTTAATACGTGACCACTAAAAATTGTAAAATAAAAAATTTCAAAAATAAATAAAAACCGACTTCAATAACCATAAACACTAGAAAAAATATTTTAATACATTTATTTATTTTTAAATATTATCATTTTTGTATGACGTACTTTGCTGTACTTAAAATAAGGATTATATAATTCTAAAACTAGAGCGTCTGACGTCAACCATATTAAAATAATATCAATATCAAGCGATGGAAGTAAGCCCGCCAGCATAGGTTTGTTGCAGGCGGCTTTACTGACAAAACAACTTGCAAAACTTATACAACTAACTACCTTGTATAACTATTACTTGTATTGTTGTGTTGTTGTTGTGTACTAATAACTTGTATAAGTTATGGTTTAATATTATTCAAATAAATCTACACTGAATGTTAAGTATGAAATAGTGATCATCATCATGTAGTGCCATCTTCAAACTGAAGCTCGGCGGTCAGTCGGAGAAACCTTTTCGGTCACGTGCGATCTTCTTTACTCCTGCAATACTTATGTCGAATCCACTCTCCTATGTCGTCGAACCACTTCCTTCTTGGTCGCCCCGGTGACCTTTTTCCAGCTATCTTGCCCTTTCGAGGGTCAACCTTGGAAATTCATAGAGGGACAATTGAAATGAATGACAGTTTAAATTGGTTTGACATTAATTTTGATAATCTTTGTTTTTTGTTTAAATTTATTTAATTATGTTATTTATATGTATTTTAATGTTGGACGCAAAGGCGACATTATGGATGTGTCATGGGTCATTGCATGGTGTTATGTATGTTACTTAGTAAGAATAATAATAATAATAATTTAATAATAACATAAATAATTGTAATTTAATAAGTTAATATATTTGTATACCTGCACACTGTGGTAGAATACATGATACTTTCTGTAAAACTAACATCTATGTTCAACTGTATTCACAAATAAATGAATCTGAATCCGAATCTGAATCTGAATCTGCCCTGCGCCTAAGTCGACTAATCACATAAAGGAATTGGCTATTACCAAATTGTGCGTTATCAGAGACTCCAAATCGTTCAATCGGTCAATCACCTGGGCCATTATACTTTAACATATGCGTTATCAAGACAAGATAACTAATACTTTAATCGCATAAATAATCATGACAATAACTGTGTCACGTTCACGTAGCGGGACAAAGAACCCTGTGAATCTGTGGTGACGTAAGATTTAAGTCTCAAGTTCGATTTCATATTATTTAATCAGTTTCTTTTCAGATTAGAATAAAAGCTTGTCACATAGGCCATCTTTATCCTAAAATAATAATAAATTTATTGGTTACTAGCATATGCCCGCGACTTCGTCCGCGTGGAATAAGTTTTTGAAGTGAAAACTTCTTTAGCCGCGTTGAGCACTTTTTGGTAGGGGGTAAACTTGTGGATTCGCGTCGCCGACATGCTCCGCGTCACCGACATGCTCGCGCTGTTACAAAGTTCTTTTTTTATGTTTAAGTTTTCACTTCTATCGGCATCCCTATGACTGTCATGTTTTTTTAATTATCTCGGGAATTCTTAAGTTTTTCGGGATAAACTATCCTATGACACTCTCCAGGTTGTTAACTATATCCATGAAAAAAATCACGTCGATCCGTTGCTCTGTTGCGGCGTGATTGTGAGTGCCAACAAAGTACTCCGAAATGTTCTCGGAGGTGTGCGAAGTCTGCAAATCCACACTTGGCTAGCATGGTGGTCTATGGCCTGACCCTTTTCATTCTGAAAGGAGAATCGTGCTGAGACGTGAGCCGGTGATGGGTTGGAATGTTGATGATGATTGTTTTATGTAAAATGTTATATCGTAACATCAATATTTATTATTTACGAAACAAGTTTTACTATGGACAGATTTTAAAACTGGATTTGTTAATTCGTGTATGGTTTTTAAAGGTAAGAGGTTTCGACTTTATCATATTAAATAGACAAGTCTTTCAATTTAAAGATATTAATAAATATAACAAGCTTTTAGATCCCCAAAAAGCTTTAATCTATACTTCTAGACTAATATATAAAAAAAAATAAAAAATATTATAAATGCGAAAGTTTGAATGGATGGGTGGATGTATGGATTGATGGATGAATGGATGTTTGTTAGTCAATCACGCCAGAACGGCTGAACGGATCTGCATGAAATTTGGCACAGAGATAGATTATAGTCTGGAATAGCATATAGGCTACATTTTTTTCCCGGAAATTAAGGAGTTCCTGCGGGAACCAAAAAACCTCAATCCACGCGGACAAAGTCGCGGGCATCAGCTAGTATACATATAAGCAATGCACCTACCACTATAAACCTAAGCTACTACTTTATAAGCCTGTATCAGATCAATTCCGAATGCGTTTCGAAAAGAGCCATTAAGAAACTCGATAGTTTCAAGTCGATCGATCGGTCAATTAAGATTGATAGAGACTAGAGTGAACTACTTTCGTAATTACAAAAAATAATCTTCATCTATATGACGTCACGTAAAAGCTCAGCAATTTTTCTCGCGAAGAGGAATGCAACCAGCGAAAATCAGTTAATGAACCGACGCCAAAGCGCGCGCTCGTATGCGCATACGCTGGAACGCGACAAAAATACATCGCGTGTTACGAAAATAATGATCGAAGTTTCGGATTGCGGAAAGTCGATAATTTATTAAGTTATGTTTGGGTATTGTGTGCCGTTTTTTGTGTAGTGTGCGTTTGTCGACAAGATGGAATTTTTCAATTGGTTCGTCAATATTAAAATTATTTTGTAAGTAAAATTTCTTTCAATTTTTTATTCCGCCCTAGTCAGTTTTATTGTTTAACATAATATTATATAGCTAAAAAAATACCACTAACCCTAATTCATTATAAGTATTATTAGAAAATTGCTAAAGCTCTTACAAACTTAAAACCAGGTAAATTACTATTTAAACTACGTACGTTTAAGCCCATAGCCCAGATATCAAATCCATATTCGATGTTTTAATTTTCAGCAATAGTTCTGCGTCCACCATCATCATCATCATCATCGTTCAGTGAAACTTATTGATAGGATAAGTTCCGTTTTTTTACCCACTACAAGTTAGCCCTTGACTGCTATCAGACCCGAGAAAAATCTGAAACTTATAAATTCCCGAATTCATCCTGCCGGGACCGGGAGCGATCTCGGGACCTCCCAGTTATAAGACCACAGCGTTCAATACTGCGCCAGGGAGTGTTTAGGTCGTAAGGGAGGTTGTTGCATCAATTTCACAATTTAGATTAGATCTCTCGTAAAGCATTGGACCTATGTCCCGACGCGGCTTTGCCCTGTGAGAGTACACAAAACGCAGTTTTAGTAGTGACTATAATAGTACATGAACAACTATAAAGCTGTTCTTCCGTAGGCACTCATTTTATAAATGCAAAAGTGTGTCTGTCTGTCTGCTACGGTTTATCGGCCAATTTATTTAACCGATTTGGTGAAATTTGATAAAGAGATGTATCAAATTGAGAGGTTGTATGCCGGGGAAATACATAGGCCACATTAAATCCCGGAAAATTAAAGAGTTCCCGTGGAAATCAAAAACCATAACAGCTATTTTTTTAAAACTTTGTGAAAATATTGAACTGTGTGAATCTGGAATCGAAATCGGAATCAAATGTCCGTGATCACTCTAAAGCCAAAGGTCAAGATTTAAAGTTGAGTCGTGAAAAGAAACAGACACAGATAAGTCAGTATTTAAATATCCCAATCATACAGTAGCTCAAAATAAAGTACATATTAGGTATAGTCTGTTTGTAATAAAAACGATTCTCAATGGTAATTACTTTAGTGCCAGTAAACTGTTCCATTGATAAAAACATTTATAATGTTTGATAAAAATTATTAATAGTCAATTTACAATACCAACATTGACATTGACATTTGGCAGTTGATAAATTTTAATAATACTATGGTAGATATATTTCTTAAACTAGCTGATGCCCGCGACTTCGTCCGCGTGGTTGAGGTTTTTTTGATTCCCGCGGGAACTTCTTAATTTTCCGGGATAAAAAGTAGCCTATGTGCTATTCCAGACTATAATCTATCTCTGTGCCAAATTTCATCCAGATCCGTTCATCCGTTGGAGCGTGATTGAGTAACAAACATACATCCATACATACATACATCCATCCATCCAAACTTTCGCATTTATAATATTTATATATGGATAATTATAAAATAACTTGATAAATTAATAATACCTATCATAGTATCTACGTGATGTTTTAAACTTTAATCTTTATTCTATTAGGTTTGGTAACTATTCAAAAGATGATTAGTTACTCTTCTTCTCTACTCTCTCTCTGGGCTTTTCCGCACTTAAGCATAAGTGCCCGCTGTGCGTGAGACCTTTGGTGCGACTCCCCACTGGATCACTCCAGCCAGCCGAGCTCACTCCAGAATCCAAGCAGGCCGCCCAGGTCGGCGAGGAATTCCGGGAGTGTTGCTGGGGAGCCAATGTAGGCTTCTCGTTGAGTGGTTACAGCACTACACTCGAGTAGTACGTGTCTTGGTGTCTCGAGTAGTTACTCTTGAATCGGTTTAAAAAAATTTAACTTTCTAAGTTTTTAACCGACTTCAAAAAAAGGAGGAGGTTCTCAATTAGGTTGCATTATTTAATGTTTGTAACCTCAGAACTCCGTCATTTACAAACCGATTTGGAAAATATTTTTTTGTATGGATATAATATAATATACTTACTTTCAGATAGGTCCCAAAAAAGATACGCAAAGTTAACGCGTCACGCTCGCCCGACTTCAAGTTAGCTGACTAGTTAGTCTTTAATTATGATACTAGATGATGCCCACGACTCGAGTCCGCAACGATTTAGGTTTTTGAAAAATCCCGCGGAAATTCTTGATTTTTCCAAGTTAAGAAGTTGCCTATGTCCGTCCGATTTCATCCAAATCGATCAAAGAGGTGAGTCGTACAAGAGTAGCAAACAGATAGACAGATACATATCGAATTTATAATATTAGTTCGGATTCAAGTGTATTTGTATTCCAATTTCTAATATGTACTATAATTTAACTATTTACCTAAAGGAGCAACAAGAAATTCGATATAATATTATGTAAAAGTTAAGAGTACCTATGATGTTTAACACTTCCACGAAACATTTAAGCAGTTTGGAAGTTTACTTTGGCTTACGATAGCAAGCGAAGGCACGTTTGACGACAGTAACAATGTATTAAAGTATACCTAAGCGTAAATGTGCCCACAACTAGTAGGCAAAGACATAATAAAAAGTAGGTAATAAGGAGATAATAATATTTTCAATACACTTGCTCGCAAAATGCACTTACAGAGGCAGTAAACAGGGCTTGTAAGTTAAATTTACTGACCTCGTGCTTTTTTTTTGCAGAATTTACTGCCCTCGTGCTATTTTTTTGCAGTTTTTTTTTAATTTTTGTAAGGCCACTTTACTTCTAAATAAAAAGTTTTCTTGAAAGAAGGTTCATAATGATATTGACTTTGTATGTAGAAAACTTAAAAAATAATAACATTTAGATGTGGATTGATGAAATTAATTCATGAAATTAAAAATTGTATTTAATTTAGTTAATTAAAATTGTTTTAAGTTTTATAAATCAAAAAAGTAAAGGCTGAATAGTCCAGGCTGATAGTTAAGAGCTAGAACCTAGAGCCATGAAGCCAATTAAAAAAAACGCAATTACAACAATGCGCTATAGATAGGTACTACTAAAATCTTGAATCTGTGCGCGCTATTTTTAAAAATTTCATTGAGTTTTTCTTATAAATTATTAAATAATAAGATGAGTGGTATTTGTGATGTGTAATAATAAAATTAAATCAACAATAAGGTATTTTAGCTGTGAGAAAAAAGTCTCGCTTGTAATAGCCGCCGAAAATCTCGACTAAGTATGGGCGTGAGAAGCCATTTTCTAGTGAGTAGTGAGTACCTAGTTCCTACCTACTCGACTTTTAATTTCAAGTTTTCTCACAAATATCGTGTGATACATGGGCGTTAAGGTTTTAACAAACTCGTGACGATGGTCAGCCCTCGACTGGCGTCATCGGGCTGACATTAGTCAACTCGTATGTAAAAACCTATTTACCGCCCTTATATCACAAACTACTATTAACTTAAATCGAACATACTCTACTCACAGATGTAACTCTACTACTATAATTATATTCTGCGCTTTTAAAAATTTAAAACGAAATTATTTAATACGTCATGTAATTTCAACCAATTTTCGACTGCAGTTTTCCTTTTTAGTTCTTCTTCACTCATTCAATTTTTACATTAATTTTTTAAAATAAATTATTATGACTAAATAATTTATTTATATGTTACGATTTTACGGCCCATCTGTGAAATCGATTTGGACGAAATTTTGGTACAGAGGTAGCTTGCATTGCAATTTCCAACCTAGGGACTGATAAAGGTTATTTTTATAAGTACCATTCTATAATAATGATACCCACGCAGATTTTGGTTTTAAGATCCCGGGGAACACAATATGTTCCGCGATTTAAAATAAGTCTACTGTACCATGCAAAAAATCACATTGATCCGTTACTCTGTTGTGACTTGAGTTGATTGAAAGACAAAGCAATAAACAAACACTTTTGCATTCATAATATTTAATAGTATGGACTATGGAATAGGGATACACAAACGAATCAAACGGCATTAGAGCCCTTGCCTCCCATTCCCTACTCTAGCTACTATTTATCTATATTTTTTTTTTTTTTCTATTATTAAGTACCAATGAGGGTGCTCAATATAATTACAATCTAGCCAAATTATTTGACTAATAAGTAATTTTACTTTAACCTAAGCTTATAATTATCTTATATTTATCTATATGCGCTCCTAAATTGTCGAATAACGTAAAGCTTTTGCACATGTGTGTACCTTCTTATCCATCCGCACATACTCTTACATTGTATTATTGTATTCTAATGAATCAGTTGACACTTTAAATACTTCTCACCAGCACACTCCCATGTTCCTATGCCTTCTCGGAATTTAAAAGATTACATCACGTCAAATATTTAGATAGTCATAAAAAAATGTAGAAGACCTCCGTGGCGCAGTGTTGAGCGCTGTTGTCTTAACGTGCCAGTTTGGAAATTTATAATTTCTGAATTTCTGGTCTGGTAAGAGGCTTCGGCCGTGGCTAGTTACCACCCTACCGGCAAAAGACGTGCCGCCAAGCGATTTAGCGTTCCGGTACGATGCCGGTGAAAAACCGAATAGGGGTATGGGTTTAATACATATAACTGCCATACCCCTAACAGGTTAGCTCGCTACCATCTTAGACTGAATCGTCACTTACCATCAGGCGAGATCGCAGTCAAGGGCTAACTTGTAGTGGATAAAAAAAAAAGAAAAAAAAGCTGCGTTACAGCTGTTTATCTATGAATATATTCAGAAACAATAAAGAGAAAATAAAAGTTTTCTAATTTAATTAATTATAATATAGGGTCATCATCATCATCGGATGCCATCTTCAAATTGAAGTTTGGCGGTCAGCAGGTGAAATGTCTTCCGATTTTGAGCAATGTTCAAAATAATATTTATATTAAATAATAGCAATAATATAGGGTAAATCCAGCGAAATTCCGCATGCGGAAGTGGAGAGGCGGTCAGCATGCGGAATTCATCATCGACAATAAATATTTTTTATCATTGCAACGCACGCCTAACATTTTAATATTTAACATTTTCATTGTAGTAGAATTTCATGAGCAGATGCGCACACGTCATGGCACAACTAGCCTAGAAATCCAAGCTTTAATTAATTATTTATTATATTATTATGTAGATATAGTAAATAATATATTATAATATACTAGCGATCCGCCCCGGCTTCGCACGGGTAGCACTAATAATCCTAATCTATATAATATTAAACTATCCTATCTCTCAAGTTAGATCGAACTGCACATGGTGTGCGAATTTTATTATAATCGGTTAAGTGGTTTAGAAGTCCATTGAGGACAAACATTGTGACACGAGATTTATATATATTAAGATTAATATGAATTCAATATTACACCATATAGTGACAGCAGAAAAAAATAATTACCAAACTATAATGTGCACAATTTAAATGAACGAATCCAAAATGCAAATGACTATAATAAGGTTAACTTTCCGTATGCAAAATAGATTTTGCGTCAAGGTTGAATTGAACTATTTCCATAATTTACCTCATTGAAACTATGATAGCATACTTACCATTTCCTGGTCCACTAACACATATTTTAATTTTAATTTTTTTTTTTTACAACAATTGGAAGATGTCTTTAAACCCAAACCTAGCTATATATAAAATGTTATAAAGAAGCTTACATTAATTATTATTATAGTTCACCGATGACTGGGCAGCCTGAAAATAATATCGTATGTGTGATTATGACTTGGGGGTCATCTTGACCGAATAGGGGAATGGTTTTAATATAACTGTCATGCCCCTAAAAGGTTAGCCCGCTACCATCTTAGACTGCATACTCACTTACCATCAGGTGAGATCGCAGTCAAGGGCTAACTTGTAGTGTAAAAAAAAACTCCCCGAGTTGCCCCTTTTCAATTTTATTTATTTATTTGATGTCAACTCGACCGGCACTAAAATATTGAGGTGTGTATGTACAGTCAAATACAAATTACAAAAGGATAGACATTCGTCTTTTATTCTTTAAAAAAAAATCGAAGGGTCGATTGAACCTTCGCATTAAAGACCACCAAACACTTAGGTGTGTAAAGCTTTCTTTCAAACTTTTTATCAACTAAATTGTAAACCTACAAGCTGATGCCTGTGAATTCGTCCGCTTGATTGAACTCCTTAATTTTCCAATAGCCAATGTGCTATTCCAGACTATAATCTATCTCTGTGCCAAATTTCATCCAGATCCGTTCAGGCGTTCTGACGTGAGTAACAAACACCCATTCATCCAAAGTTTCGCATTCATAATATTAGTAAGATTTATGGACGTAGGAATGCTGACATAATCCACTCACTTTGGTGATAAATTATTGGCGTTTTGGTGGTAAAATTCTAATCTCACGTGTCGCCTCACGAGCAACTCCCGAAACATTTAGTTGTTTTTGACATTAGCACTGTACAGACTAATATTATTGTACGTTTTCTGCATTTGCAATAATTGGTAACTAAGTTATTCCAATAAATTAACAAGACTTATAGGGCTACTCGAAAGTAGGATTACCACATTAAAACATTAAAACTCCTATAAAATTTGAATTTCGAAAAATTTTAGTAAATTGAAATCGAAATCGTTTACATTCCAATCAAAACTGTCGACTAGTCGCCAGTGACGTACTTTTTTATATTTGTGTTTAAAGGAGACAGTCCGGATTTGTATGGAGCGTCGGTCCAGTCCTTTTACAAGTAGAGAAATGAAAGAAAAAAAAATACTAAACCAGTTTTGATCGTTCAAATCTGCGAATTCGTCGTAATTTCAGCGGTGTAATTATTTAATCTTGTTGTTGTTGTTGTTTGGTGTGTGGCTTTTATTTGTGCCAGCACAGCACAATTTACTTCGCCAATGTCGCGTTGCTTATATAATCTTTCCACGATAAGCAACACTAAACACGAGTGGGTAACAATGGCGGATTCATATTTTTTGACGTCTTCTGTCAAGTGTCAAGACAACACCGGAAAAATCGTAGGAAAAAACACGTTATTTTGACAGTGACTGTCAGAAATGACATTTGATACATTTCGCGCCTACTGCCATCTCTATGGCTAAAGGTTGCCACCTTGGAAACGTATCTAAAACTTGAAATACATTTTATTTTATTTCTCGTTATTTACTTTTTTTTAATACAATCTAGGTATGTATTTTCCTCTATTCATGGTAGAGTGTACAAAGAGTGGACCGAAGGTGAACCTTCTCCTTTACGTGTTACATACATATTAATTATAATTTTACATATGTTAATTACATAGTTAATTACATAATTATTACTTATTTACCTATGCTTGTATTAAAAAATAAGTGGGTCACATTAATTTAGCCTTCGCCTTTTCTAAATGCCCTTCAACAAAGGATGCGTCCGAGAAAAACATGACTAATGGCTTCCCTACATGCATATTAACTAGCCAGAACTAAGTCAGCATACAATATAGGTACATTATGTTATTTATGGTCACAGAATTAAAAAGACTAATAGAAAAGTATGTGCTGACGTTTTATTGTAATTATAAGTACGTTCCTATTATTCATATTATCTCTCACCAGACAGCTACACATATAATATATATTTTTTTAAATAATTACGCCTATCTTATCTTTATTTACTTTGTGCAAATACGAAACGTAAGTGCGTAGAGTAAAAAAAAGCTGCAGCAACAATCTACTATGGTTTTTTTATCAATCAACCTGTTTGGATCCGCAGAATCATCAGTCTAGTCGGCTGATGGTCGACCCTCATGGCGCTTACCACGGGGGTACGGGATCTCCACTCCAGAACTTGTCTGCCCCAGCGCCCATCGGTTCTGTGATGAACAGGACATGTCCACTTCTATAATAAATTCTGAATCCTGTGGGCTTAGTGTAATTTAGAATGGCGGTCTTACTTGGTTGTGAGTTTCAATGAGCATTTACTTATGTTACGCAAGTGTTAATTTTTGTCATACGAATAACGGTTACAATGCCTGGGTAACAGGTTTTAACTATTACCATGTTGTTGTCAAGTACTTTGCGCCTTTTTGCGCTTGTGACATTCTTGTTTATTTTGTTGTTTATCTCAAGTTCACGTACGTGTTCTCTTCTATAGTAGAAGAAGAAACCGTATTAATCTAAAACTATTGTATACCTAATTTAAGAAAAAAATTCAATGTCCTTTTTATGATTGCCAAAAACTACCTGTCTGCATAGAATCGGGCCAAAGTAGCTTTTCTACTTCTATTTTGATCATTTTGTATGAATTATATATCATCGTTCTTTTAAATCTCACTTAGATAGTAACCGAGTCATTAATAAGTCATTTGATTTCACTCATCAACGTCAAATATGAAGAGACTAGCTGATGCCCGCGGTTTCGTCCTCGTGGTTTAAGTTTTTTTTACTCCCGCGGGAACTCTTTAATTTTCCGGGATAAAAAGTAGCCTATATCACTCTCCAGGTCCTCAACTATATCCATGCCAAAAATCACGTCGATCCGTTGCTCCATTGCAGCGTGATTGAAGGACAAACCAACAAACCGAAAAACTAACAAACAAACACACTTTCGCATTTATAATAACGTGTGTGTCAATATTTGTTCGAGAGATTTTATCCTTATCATAGACTCTATCGAATGGTACATCAAAATAAAAAAAATGTCTATTTTTTGTACCTTTAGAAGGTTTGGTGCCCGCCTCAGGCAAGCTTTTAAAGAAATATTTGAACGCAGATATTCTTATTTTTATAAATAAAATAATGTTTCCTTTGAGTGAAACTTATTATATTTAATATTTAAAGTAAGTATTCTCCTCCATGTAAATCATGTCCTCCATGTAAGTGATACTTTTAAATTCCATCAAGTATTTTAACTGGCAAGTAAGAAAACGTACCTACAGCGTACAGCTACTGACTTATCTTATCCACAAGTAATAAATAACATAGGTATTTCAAACCCACTCTTTGATCATCCGCAATAATTGACAATATGGTCATATTATAGGTAGATATAATATATTGAATGTATACCAAGTAATAAATCCCGTATAGAGGGTACGTAACTTTATAGCTACTTAAAGCGAAGGTTGGTCCCAAGATTGAAAATCACTAGGTATTACCTTATTTAGGTTTGTTATATTCTAGCAGTTAAATATTAATAGCTGTTCTTGAAGTGTTAATCATTATTACTGTTATCTTGATTAGATTTAAAATTATTAAATTAACTAAAATATCATACATCAGAACATTAATTTGTTTTCTTTACAGACTTGCCCAACACCGCATAAACTGATTTAGTTAAATGTTTTGATGCTGTTACGAGTACTTTTTGATAAGTTTATTCCGGGATTGAAAGGAAAATGATAAGTACAGAAAATTTACTTAATTAACTCTAAAACATTTAACGGCCTTGTACAAGTAGGCCTAAGTAAATTAATATAACTTCAATTAGGAATTTACTTACTATAATCTAGCGATAATAATGAATGGATGTGATGAGCGGTGGCCTCATCTGCAACCGTAGCTGTAGATACGTAATCTTAAATTAGTTAAAAATTAACTTAGGTAGGTATTATTAGTTGAAAAAAATATGAGGGATCAACGTTATAAGATAACAGAATTCATTCATTCGAGATGTCATCATTTGACTTGAACATGATGCATATAATGTATAATAATATGTTGTATGTATGTAAGAGTGACAAAAGAATCAAAAAAATGTGTTTACAAATTTAGACGTAAACCACTTCAAAATAATGGCTAAATTTGCATGTAAAGGCTTGATAAATATTGTGATAGTAAACGCGAAGGCTTTGACGAGGTTTTGAATGTAATATATATGTTTAAAAACTTCTGTTTTTGAATGTGAGCATTTTAATATTTTAATTTCAAAATCTTGAGGCAGCTTTTAGCTTATTTATTGCGTAGTCAGCGGTTCAGCTGTAATATTATACATAGTATAATATCATATATACATAATTATTATTTTCCATTCTAATATTATAAATGCGAAAGTGTAATGTCTGCCTGTCTGTCTCTGTCTGTCTGCTACGCTTTCACGGATCATCTTTTCAACCGATTTTGATGAAGTTTCGTATAGATAGGTTGCATCCCGGGGAAAGACATAGGCTACTTTCTAAAGAGTGCCCACGGGAATCAAAAAACCTTAATCCACGTGGAAGAAGTCGCAGGCATCATCTAGTTTATAATAATTACTATTAAAACGGAACAATTTTTCATTATATTGATAGGTTATAAAGTAAGAACAGAAATTTTAGATCATCCAGAGTAAGTATACAATTCCATCAATCAAACTTGAAATAATTATACTTGGTGTAAGTAGTGAAAACCATTTATCGATATGGAAATATCTCTTTTAGAATTATTTATTTTACTGAGAGGGCCCTATCTAGTTTCTTGTGTGCATTCGTGTGCATTGTCATTACTCCATCTACCCATTCATTAGCCTGTATTAATATGTATGTTATATTGCCTTTTGGAAATTGCGCCATCACACACGGTCCTCCGGTATTCTCATCCATCTTACCGCCACTTTTTAAGTTCGTTAGTCCAGATTAACTCGTCAGAACGCGTCTACTGTAACAGCCATTAATACTACAGATACTACGACAGTATGTCTTGCCCACTGCCGCTTTAACTTTCTCATTCTCGGCTACATCGGTCACTTTTGTTCTCTGGCGGATTTCCTCATTACATATTCTATCCCTAAGAGAAGACATAGCCCGTAGTTTGCACCAGTACATAGGCGTAAATGTCCCGTACCTATTTTTGTATATACAAGTAAACGTCGTGATTTGGCAGTTAACGCCTCCATTATAAGGCAGCTTTTTGTAACTTGAGCGTCACGTTTTTAGCTAAGAAACTTACAGAATGGGGCCTAGGGCCAGAACCCGCGACTCAGGTATACTCCTCTAATATTTCACACGATTGAAACGCTGAATTGGGCAAAGTATTGGAATAATATATCTATATAAATAATATATACGTTGCTACATGATACGCAAGTGGAGTTGCGGGTGGTCGATCTAAAAATGGAAGGGCTATAGTGAATCAGTGCCTATACAATATTAAATGATATATATATATAAAATTCGGCATACCAAACCTATCGCCTGTTACTCTGATCGACACAGTTCATTGCACTGCTTCTTTACATCTTTCTTATCTTAAAATATTTTAATGTACCTAACCTTTATGTTCGGTAAGCTGAGTTCATAAGTGATATGAATTCGCAACCATCCGTCATAGGCATGTTATCATGATTAATGTACCTACTATGATATATGGCTGCTATATTTAAAAGTTAGTTGTTAAAATAATAAGAAACTAAAATACATTAATATTTGCGTAAACGGATGCTTTATGTAGGGCACTTGTTTGAGGGTCTCTCTAAATCTATTTTTAGGACATAGCTATTTGTGTTATATGGGGCCAAAGAAAATTTTTGTTCCCCGAGGGCGCTATTTTGAATTCAGAGCGAAGTGAAGGATTCTAAAGTAGAATCCTGAGCGTAGCGAGGAATTCAATATACGCCGCCCGAGAACAAAAAATTTGGCCCCGAGTGACATACTATTTTTCATCATTACGTATGAGAAAAAGCTAGGAGTATCAACCTACTATGTATGGACATTACCTATACGTTTAAGCACCAATCAGAAGCACGAACGCGGACCAACCAGAAGATACTCCTATCACTAAAGCACCAACGCGGACCAATCAGAGCAGAGAAATGAAAAGTCCTATGGGCCTAAAAATTACATTTTGCTCCCGCTATCCTCTGAAGCCAATATTCGTTTTTCGAATAGGTATGATGAAAAATATACCTAAGTTAAGCGTGAATTCCGATTTATAAAATTTTATTCCTTTATCTGCAGCGTCACGTGGCCATTAAGTATTATCCGTAAAATATTATAATTTAGAAGACTAAAAATTTAGAGTTAATTTTTATAAATTTTTTTTTCAACACACAAAAATACTTGGCTTACCATAGCTATTTTAATGGTGGAGATTGATTTTGACTGTGTGTCAGAACTGCTAGTTGGAGAGCTGGCGACAAAAAACGGCTAGAGTTTTGTAACGGCCCATAATTAAATATGATTTAGTATTGAGGCTGTACAATCTGTACATGAGTCCCCTCTCGCAGGGTCAGGTTGTGGAACAGCTGTCAGCGGCGCGCTTTGATGTATGTAAAATTACAACATGTTTTACAAGTGTTTTATTATACATATGTATTTGAAAATGGGCAGTAAACTAAGTAGTTTATAGGGTAAAAACGTGAGAAAGTGGTCAGACCGCATTTTTAGTTCCACAGTTGTGAACGCGGCGAGTCAGAACGCCACAAAAGTTGTCGCCATAACAATGTCGGTGCGAGAGATTTGTAACGGCTGAAAATTCATGTAATGCTTAAATATTAAGCATAGTTTAAGCGAAAAATATACAGACCACAGATTTGAATGGAACAGAGGTAGTCAGCAGTCGCTCAAAGTGCGGATATCGAGCGCGCAGTGCACACGTCGGCTGTGTTCCACTACCTGACCTTGCAAGTAGGAGATGACTCATGTACATCCTCAATACTAAGTCATATTGAATTATGGGTCATTACAAAACTCTTACCGATTTTTTTCGCCAGCTCTCGGACTAGATGACAAGTTTAATGTTTAAGATGAAAGATAAGTGTTCACGAACCTTAGAAATCAATGCATTTATTATAACATTTTGTTGAATGAATGATTCCGATATTTTGTACAACTTTACTGACTATATTTTGATGACAGACAAACCAAGTTTAGTGGAGCGCACAAGTAGTCACAATAAAATTAGAGACTTTCAAATCTTCACGAGAGCCGATCCGTTTACAGTCTGCATTATTGTGTTTCAAAATCCAACATTACAGTTTTTAGGATCAATACTGATTATCCTCATAACCTAAGATCGTTGGCGGTAGCCATAAGGGCCCAGTCATTATAAGAGAAATTCCAATTTTATTGTCATACTATAAAGTTAAATTTCTACTAGATTATGCCCGCGACTTCGTCTGCGTGTATTTAGATTTTTTGATTCCTGCGGGAACTCTTTAATTTTCCGGGATAAAAAGTAGCCTATATCGTTCCCCGGGATGCATCATGCAACCTATCTCTTTACCAAATTTCCTTAAAATCTGTGGAAAAGATTGGCTGGGAAAGCGAAGCAGACAGACAGACACACTGTCGTATTTGAAATATTAGCATGGATTCGTCGCGGGAAATATCTCCTGCTGTGCTGTGCCTTCTATGGACGCAAGCCCTAACAGTAAGAACATAGGTCAGCTTATAAAGCTGATCAGGAACATTCAAAAATATAATTTGCATTTAAACCGTAGTCATTAAAGCCTGCAGCCGTTGTTTAATTGAAATGCGAAAGCGGAATTCTGCCAAAAATGATTTGTACGTGATTCTTTTTGTTATTATTTCAAAAATAGGATTTCTCTGGTGAAATGTAATTCAATAATGAGTTTACCCATTGAGTTAAATAGATCAGGAGGAAGCGTTAAAAGCGCTCGCACCCAATCGTAAAAAGCGTAAACGTAAGCGTATCATTTTAAAGCACGGTTACTTGATATACGGCGCGATCCCATAAGTAAAATATAGTAGACAAAACGCATATAGTGGACAAAAAGCATATATCCTTCCCCGGGATACACCCTGTCTCTGTACCAAATTTCACCAAAATCGGTTGAAAAGATGGGCCGTGAAAGCGTAGCAGACGGACAGACACACTTTCTCACTAACTTAGTTCCACAACAACATTATAGGATATCGCCAATTTATTAATTAGAATACGACTGTTCCTTTGAGTCACCAGGGGGGTTACTACCATCGCTTAAGGCAGTATTACTTCAAAATGACAATTTGATGTCACGTACCTTGACCGCGTTCCTAAAATAAGGATTATAATAATATTCTAAAACACGAAAAACAACAATATTAAAACAATATGGGTAAAAGCGATGGTAGTATGCCCCCAGATCAGGTCTAGGGTGTTTTCAGTCTGAAAGGCTTAATTGTGATTTGATCACTATTTGTGAATGAACATAATATTAAATTGAATTAATTAATAATAATTTTTATTTTTAAACACACAAAGCTTTACGTACACGTTTAACTGCTATATTGGACTATGCGACCAAAATTCATATTTGACATTGAACATGAGCATTGCTTCATAACAGCTATAGAATAATCTACATCTTAATAGTCGTGTCACGTGAATTTTAGCGCTGAATAGAAATAATAACAATTTAACACGATGAGCATGCCTAAAACTCATATCGCTATGCTTCATTGGCTACCTCGCCATAATAATTTGCATAAGAAAAGAAAAATCTAACTAACAAAACAGTTACATACTATAAATAGTCAGGTATATAGCCGACAAAATATTATAAAATAATAAATTAGTGACTAATAAGTATTTATAACAAAATATATACAAAATATTATACGAGTACGTCATAAATAAAAACATTTTATGGCCATTGTTAGTAGGTATTCTGTGTAAAAGCTCTCTAAACAAAGGGCGAAACAAATAACTTCATTTTCGTTTTAATTTTATGCAATTTCAGATTCCTTGTGAAAATTAAGATAAAAAAAGTCTAATATTGCATAATTTTAATACAGAAAACTACAGTGAAATTATTAAAGATTTTTAAATGAAAATTGTTAGTTAATTTGACTATTTGACTATTATAAAAATAGCAGATCCAGTATCTGTGTTGAATTTGAGGTTAACCCACTTTCACCGTTGGCGTAGTCTCTGATTAGCATAAAGTTAACAGGCTGATAAATTGTGGGTTCAATAATTTGTTTGATTGTGTGTACATACTCGTTATGACGTGTACTGATAGAATGTACTCGTACCTATATTCTATAGGTACTAGATGATGCCCGCGACTTCATCCGCTTGAACCCGCGGGAACTCTTCAATTTTCCGGGATAAAAAGTAGCCTATGTCCTTCCCCGGGAAACAATCTACCTCTATACCAAATTTCATCAAAATCGGTCAAAAAGATGGGCCGTGAAAGCGTAGCAGACAGACAGACAGACGGACAGACCGACACACTTTCGCATTTATAATACCTATTAGTATGGATAGTATGGATGCTTATTGTGTAATTCTAATAAATTTTGTCTCTCTGATCATAAATAAGTAAATTTACAATTATTATCAGTACAAGCAAGCGTGAAATTGTGTTCTAGATCCTAGGATCTAAGTCACAATTATTCAACGCTATATTGTATGCTATTAGATGCCAACGACTTGGTCCGCGCGGATTGAGGTTTTTTTTGGTTCCCGCGGAAACTCTTAATTTTCCGGAATAAACAGTAGCCTACGTGTTATTCCAGACTATAGTATGTAATTTATTTCTGTGCCAAATTTCATGAACGGATCTGGTTCAGCCGTTCTGGCGGAATTGACTAACAAACATTCATCCATCCATACATCCATCCATCCAAACTTTCGCATTTACAATATTAGTATAGATTTAAAAAAAAAATTATTTTTATTCTACTACAAGTAGTTAGCCCTTGACTGCGATCTCACCTGCTGTTATATGATGATGCAGTCTAAGATGGTAGCGGGCTAACCTGTTATATTAAACTAGGTCGGTTTTTACACGGCATCGTACCGGAACGCATTGCTTGGCGGTACGTCTTTGCCGGTAGGGTGGCAACTAGCCACGGCCGAAGCCTCCCACCACACCAGACGAGAGAAAATGTAGAAATTTTAAATTCTTAAATTGACCATGCCGGGAATCGAACCCTGGACCTCTCACGTTAGGGCAACAGCGCTCAAGACTGCGCTAGGGAGGTCGTCAAAAACTATTATAGAAACGATGCTTAGGTATTCACAGGAACAGAAATTCAGCCTGTAGATCCAGAATAACGTATTTTAACGAAGATAAACTATTTCTTAGAAGTTTTGTAGCGTAATGACATAATTAAAACGATACCTTCCCCCCAATCATGTAAGAATGGCCGATCAAACGTTAAAGATTTTCGTCAAAGTAAAATAAACCATAACTGCATTGAATTAGAGCTCAATTTCGTCTGCCCATTCTTATACGTTTAGGTATGTACGATACCCTAAACGTATAAGAATGGGCAGACGAAATTGAGCTCTAGTTCAATGCTGTCATGGTTTATTTTACTTTGACGCCGAACCTTTACCATTTGATGGACAATTCTTAGTTCTTACGTAATCGGGGGGCAGATCTAACCGTGATTGATTAATAGATCAAATCTCAAAGAGTCGGACTAGCTGAAATAACATACATTGTGCCTGAGTTTCTTTGATAAAATAGGTAATCACCGATAGTAGATTCTAACGGGCTCGGCTGTGAAAAACTAAATCACTTCACACACACACAATAAAAGCACAGGTAAAAGTGTCATTTTAGTTTACATATTTAGGATTGTGTACAATAGAATTAATGTGAATATTATCAACTATTACCTATTCTGTGATATTTTGTTGTTGTTGCAGCTGTACTATTTTATCTATTATGTGGTTGTAATTAAATTAATGCACTGATTTAATATTACGCTACTTTATTTCAATTGCAATAATCCCACATGCATCCTATCGAATTGCATAAATTCCACTTCACGAATACAGATTAGTCATATACATATCAACAAATATGTACACTGTTCATAATATGTGTACTGTTTTTATAATATGAATAAAAAACGTGTGGTGTCGTGGGACACTAGATAGGAACGAAGTTCCTTATTACATATATATTAACTTCAAGTTCTAGTCGAGGTAAAGAAAAACTACGAAGACAAAAGGTCTTAAATAGGAATATACTACATTCAAAATCAAACTTTAATGCTCTAGTGTTTAATTTCGACTAAAATATACATAAACATCTTTCGTTACGGACGTTTTTTTACGAAGACAAAAGGTCTCAAATATAAATATACTACATTCGAAATTAAACTTTTTTTTTTTTGGTGGGTAGGCATTGCAAAAAGTAGACATAAATTTTGTTGCTCTGATTTAATATTCTTTTAAACTATAACTGTACATGAAATAATTAATATTGTTATGTACCTGTAGTTAGTTTTAGTCTGCCAGCTTTCTCATAAATATTTGTGCAGAAATTCACACCAAGTTTCTAATAGTGTCCACCTTGTGTTAAACCTAACCTCACTTTTCACACCTCACTTACACAATGGAATCCTTTAAGACTACCCTAAGTGAAATAACAGAGCACTTTAATACCAGGATGATGGAGTTTCAGAAGGAATTGAAGGGTGCCATCCCAGCTACTAGTCCTACATCTAATCTGAACGCTCAGTTTGGGGCTTTTCGTTCCTTCGTCCTGACGGCATTAGAAAACCTACAACTGCAGGTTGAGCTGTTGGCAAGGCAGCAGGATGAAATTGAGATGCGGTCCCGGCGGAAAATTCTTCTTGTGCATGGCATGGCGGAGGCAGAGAAAGAGGATCCCAGCGCTGCAGTTTCGAAGTTATTAGCTGAACGCCTTGGTTTGCCAGAGCTTACACCAGATTCTCTAAGTCGCTGTCATCGGTTGGGTCGGATTGGGGGTGATAAGCCCCGGGCTGTGCTTGTTAAATTCAAAGAGCTGGCATTGAAGGACAAAGTCTGGTCAGCTAAAACAAGCTTGAAGGGTTCTGGGCTGACTTTGTCCGAGTTTCTTATCAGAAGTCGCCACAAGACCTTCCTGGCAGCACGGCAACGTTTCGGAGTGGCTAAATGCTGGACTAGAGATGGCGTTATCACAGTGCTTGGCCCTGATGGAAAAAGGCATCGCATCACCACTCTAGCGGAGTTAAACGCCATCCAGACCTCAGTTCAGGATGTATCTGCCCCTTCCATCACACCTGCGGCTGTGGCTACGGCTCCAAAGGACTCCAGAAGTGTCAACTCTCGGGTTAAGAGAATGATCAAAAAGTGAACGTGGATATTATTGGCCCAGTGTTAAAGCTTCTCTCCTTTAGTGTGCTGCAGCTGTTACTGATTTTCTTGTACCTACTTTACTATAGCTCGTTTTTTCTTTTTCTTGTAAGTACTTCTAAGTGTTATTTTTTTTTTACTAATTGTTGTTTCAGATTTACAAAATTAAACTTGAAGGTAGGTAAATAATAAATAAGGACCTAATGTTATGACAAGTGACAACGTAGTTGACATTGACGTTTGGCATTAGCTTGACAGATCGTTTAGAAACATAGAAGAAGGAATCTCTGCTCTGTCTACGTTTAGAAATGATAAAGTCTGTATCGAGACTTGAGTTGTACGTGTTAGCCTGCGGCACACTATGGGTATCTTTGGTTTATGTATTTTGTTTGTTTAGTTTTTAGTTACAGTAACTCTTATTTAGTATTTTGTGCAAATGTTTTAAGTTTTTCTTTTTGTTAATCATAATTTAATAATCTGATGGGCAGCTGGCGGATTAGGAAAGTAATTTTAAAAGACACTTTGGTCTTTAATTTTAATTTATACTATTTATATTATATTTGTATACTTAATATTTATTTATATATATATTTTTTTATATTATGTCGTCGTCCAGTCTAGACATGGATAGCGATCTTTTTCTGTCTGCGTCTAGTGGTGAACTGTCCAGTGATGCTAGCTTTCACAGTACATCTTTCCTTCCGCTCGATGACTTCCTTGATTCCTGTTTCTCAGACTGTGTGAAAAACTTCAATGTTGTTCATATTAATGCACAAAGTATCCCGGCTCATTATCCAGATATGCTTGCATCTTTTGAAACTCGTAACTTACATGCCATTCTACTCTCCGAATCCTGGCTTAAAACTTGCTTACCCTCAACGTCTTATTCGCTGCCAGGTTTTCGGCTTATTCGCAATGACCGTGTTGGTAAAGGAGGCGGTGGAGTAGCGATCTACTTACGTTCTCATATTCCTTTCACTGTTATTAGTTCGTCTTCACAGCCTCCACTACCTGATGCGGCCGAGCACTTATTAGTCGAAGTTCTGTTATCGCGCACTAAAATCCTTCTTGGTGTGTTTTACTCTCCTCCCTCTCAACCTAATTATTTTAATTCTTTTGAAAATTTACTAGAAAAGCTAATCCCCTCGTACAATCAAACTATTATTATGGGAGATTTTAATACTTGCTTACTCAAAGATAACTATCGAAGTAAAAAACTCTTAGCTACAGTGGAATCCTGTAACTTACATGTTATGCCCCTCTCTGCTACACACTTCTCACCAGGATGTGCTCCCTCTCTTCTTGATTTAATCATGGTCTCTTCTCCGGATCTCGTCTATAAGCATGGACAGTGTTCAGCTGACGCATTTTCTTATCATGACTTGATTTATCTCTCCTACAAAATACGTCCTCCCAAAGCCAAATCGAGAATTCTTCTGCAGCGTAATTTTGGAGGGATTGACAGGGGTTGCCTTTGCGATGACGCTAGACAAGTAGATTGGGATGCCATCAAAGGTGTTGATTCGATTGATGAAAAAGTTGAAATTTTCAATACCTTGGTGACACAACTCTACGATTCACATGCTCCTTTAATACCAGTTAAAATTAAACACTTACCAGCTCCGTGGCTTTCGGATGAGATAAAAACATCAATGGATAAAAAGAATTCAGCCAAATATAAATTTAAAATAAATGACTCCGACGCCAATCGGTTGAAGTATCACAAAGCTCGGAATCGCTGTAATACATTATGTAGAGACGCTCAACGACGCCACATACATAAGTCAGTCGAAAATAGCGATACCGCTAAAACATGGAAATTTCTTGAGTCACTTGGAGTTGGTAAAACATCCCACAAACCTTCTAATAATATTAATATTGAACTCCTTAATAAACACTTTTCTACTTGCGATGTAATTAATAGTGGCGAAAAACAGCGCACTATTAGTATTCTTTCATCATCTTCAACTCCTGACTTTTTACCATTTACTTTCGAGTCATTCTCCGAATGTGATGTTAGGAAGAACGTATTGTCTATTTCATCGAATGCTGTCGGTACAGACTGCATTAGCCGTAATATGATTATTCCTATCCTTGATGTTGTATGTCCAATCCTTACCCACATTTTGAATTATTCTATTAGTATCAGTGAATTTCCTGAAGCTTGGAAGAATGCGCAAATTATTCCTCTTCCCAAAAAACTTAAACCAATATCTGTAAACGATTTTCGTCCGATCTCTATTTTACCCTTTCTTTCAAAAGTTCTTGAGAAGTTAGTCTATCAACAATTAAATCTGTTCCTTAATAAACATTGCCTTCTCAGTCCATTGCAATCTGGATTTCGTCCTGGTCATAGTACGGTTACAGCGCTGGTCAAGGTTACCGACGACATTCGATGGGCAATGGACAATAAACAGCTCACAATTTTAACGTTGCTCGATTTTAGCAATGCATTTAACACCGTGGATTATGACGTTTTGCTGAGTATGTTGCGTTCTTCTTTTAACATAGCTCCGTCGGTGATTGATTGGTTTCGGAGTTACCTCAATGGTCGTCGACAGCGCATTCGAATTGACGAGGTCTTTTCGTCGTGGTGTGATGTGACGGCCGGGGTACCTCAGGGTGGCGTGTTGTCTCCTTTACTATTTGCTATTTTCATTAACTCTATCACTCCGTATATCTCTTCTCTCTACCATATGTATGCAGACGATATCCAGATTTATCGGTCTGCAACTCTGGAAGATCTTAGTTCAGCCATTTCCGCCATTAATAACGACCTAGCTGCAATTTCTGAGTGGAGCAGACAATATGGACTTCGCGTAAATCCTGCTAAATCTCAGACAATTATTATTGGCAGTCCTGGGTTTATTTCTAGAGTTGACTGGCAAAGCATTTCTCCGATTATGTTTGATGGCGTTTCTATACCATACTGCGCCTCCGTTAAAGATCTTGGTATACATTTAGATTCGGAACTGTCCTGGTCTGTGCAGGTTAAGGAAATGAGCAGGAAAACGTTTGCTGTTATGAGCTCGTTACGTCGATTACGCAATCTTTTGCCAATTCCTACCAAGATTATGTTGGCACAATCTCTCCTTCTCTCTATTCTCGATTATGCGGATGCAAGTTTTCTTAACTTGACCCAGGACCAACTTAATAAGCTTGAGCGACTTCAAAATATTGCTATTCGGTTCATATTCGGCTTGCGCAAATATGACCATGTTTCCGAATTCCGTCAAAAGCTCAAGTGGCTCCCTATTCGCCGTCGCCGGGATATGCATGTTCTTTCTCTTCTGTACTGTGTTTTATTTCACCTAAAAACTCCTTCTTACCTTAAGGAGAAGTTTCAATTTCTTGGGGTGCAATCAGACATAAGGTCTTGTCGAACTCTTACCTTGAAAATGCCTACACACAAAACAAAATTTTACAGAAATTCTTTTACTGTACAGGCAATTGAACTGTGGAATGCACTTCCTCTGAGTATTAGACAGTCGAAATCGCTGGGCGCATTCAAAAATGCTCTAAAGACATATTTCCTTTCAAATTGAAGACGACTTTATTTTATTTTATATAATTCTATCGTATGTATGCGTATGTATATATTATTTATTTGTACTTATTTGTACTTATATATATATATATATTTAAGTTTGAGTATAATATTTATGTATTATATTATGTGTAGTATATGTATGTATTATAGTATGTGTATGTATTTGTGTGTATTGGTGTTTATGTATTGTTATGTAGCATAATTTTGAGCCACCTGCTTTCTATTTTCCTAGCGTTTTCCTAATCTTAAGGTTGCCTGGAAGAAATCGCTATTTAGCGATAAGGCCGCCTTTTGTACCTGTCCTTTTTCATTATTTGTCCTTTGTCATTGTTTTTGTATTTTTTTGTGTGGTGCAAATAAAGAGTTTAATAATAATAATAATAATAAACTTAAATGCTTTAGTGTTATGTTTTAATTTCGAATAAACTATACATAAATATCTTCACGCATTTTCGTTACGGTCGTTTTTTGCCGGCTAGGGTACTCCGCATCGTCCCATAACGAACTTCGTTCCAAAAACTTACGATAAATATTTACTTAGTTGCGCTTTTTTTCTAAATTTTACTTCGCTTTCTCATAATGATATTATGCGCTGATGGTTACATCGGATATTTAAGATCCATGATACAATAACATTGTGTATATGAGCTTTTTCTAATATTTTTTCTCATAAAGGTAGAGGCTGCCCACCGCGCGGATTAAAGATCCGCTGAATGTGATTTGTGGGTAAAAAATATAGGCTTTATAATTTAACTAGCTGATGCCCGCGACTATAGCGAAACATAAGTAGAGTAATTCGATAGCAACAGTTTCTCTTCTTATTTAAATAAATTAATACTTAATTAACAAGTTTTCTGATGCGACCTATCACACAGGACTTTTTTATTATTCTTTGGATTAAACACTGGTTTATTTATAATGCTAACCACATTCCTTAAAACAAGATTACTATTCACTATTTTAGAAAATGCTACTGTTATTCCTTATTAGCTTCTTCTTCGTACGTCCTTTGAGGCTTGAGCCTGTTTCATAGGAATACCTACTTAAAAACAAAGAAAGCCCGCTACCATCTTAGACTGCATCATCACTTATCATCAGGTGAGATCGCGGTCAAGGGCTAACTTGTAGTGGATAAAAAAAATAAAAAAAAGACTCGAACCCGGGACCTCGTCGGCCGCAGTCGAACATGCTAACCACTAAACCAACGAGGCAGTCATGGTATAGACATCAGCTATGAAACGGTTTGATTCCCAGCAGTTTCAATTTGGGAACGTATAATTTCTAAATTTTTTCTGGTCACTACCCTAGCGGCAAAGACGTACCGCCAAATGATTTAGCGTTCCGGTACGATGCCGTGTAGAACCGATTAGGGGTATTTGTTTTAATATGACTGCCGTAAGTACCCCTAACAGGTTAGCCCGCTACCTTCTTGGACTGCATCATCACTTACTATCTGGTGAATGGACTTCGTTGTAGTGGAATAAAAAAAAAATTAATTCATAGAACCAAGGCAAGACCTCCATTGGCTACTATCTTTTGAGTGATTGTATTGTATTGTATATTCTTTATTGTACACCACAAAAACATAAACGAAACAGATAACAAATATGAAAACTTAAAACGTAGGTACAATAAGGCGGTCTTATCGCTAAGTAGCGATCTCTTCCAGACAACCTTATCGATACGGAGAAAATGCACAAGTGGACAGTGGGAGGTGGTGCATAAAAATAAACTTAAATACTAATATATACATAAACTAACCAATATCATAAAATAATAACGTATTAATACACTAATATATTATACAAAATAAATAAAATAGACATACGTAAGATTAAATACATAAATAAATACACATATATTTAAAATAACGGACAAATTAAACATGTCGCTATTGATGATAACAGAGAGACATGTAATGATTTTTTACGTCAATTTTAAACTTATTAAGAGTTTTAGCTCGATGAATTTGCGAGGGCAGTTCATTCCACAAGCTAATGGCCTTGAATATAAATGAATTTTTGAAATATGTTGTCCGATATGTAGGCGCTTCAAGAATGAGTTTTCCGGCCGACCGAAGAACTCTTTCTGGTCTGTCATGACCAAGATATTTAAAGTTTTCCTTTAAATAACTTGGAGTCATAGGATTGAACAATACACAGTACAGAAGGGAAACAAAATGTAGATTCCGGCGAAAGCGAATGGGTAACCACTTGAGCTTTAAACGAAATTCAGAGACATGGTCATATTTGCGCAAACCAAATATGAACCTAATAGCTAAATTTTGAATTCGCTCAAGTTTATTAAGCTGGTCCTCAGTTAAATCAAGATAGCTTGCGTCCGCATAAGAGTGATCTTTGCAGATGCAGAGATTCATCTAAAACGCAAGGGCGTCAGAATACAGAATCATTCGAGGACTGTAATATAGTTGCTATACAAAAACCTGAATTTATTCTAACGCTACGATGATGTGCACCCAGACTACTTGATGGATGCTGTTCCCAGTGTAAGAGTGTAAGTTCCTAGCTGCAATCTTATAATTCCATCCATCCACTACAGCCCATTAACGTCCCACTGCTGGGCACAGGCCTCCACTCTCATAGGAGAGTGGGAAACCTTATAATTACTTTAACAATATTGTCATCCATCCATACTTATCATAAATGCGAAAGTGTGTCGGTCTGTCTGCTACGCTTTCACGGCCAACCTGTTCTGCCGATTCTTGTGAAATTTGGTACAGACAAAATATATATTATAGGAGATAGCTGTGCTCTGAAGTACTAGTGAACGCCCCGATGAGTAGTGTCAGTTATTATACTTAAGTACTTTGCATAATTTAATACTATACTAGAATCAGCCTTTCTAGTTATTGTTCATTTTGGTAACCATACATAACACATCTTTCAGCGGCCATATCTAGTGAACGCCCCGACGAAGAGCGTCAGTTTTATACTTTTCCCATAGGTATTGCGCATACTTTAATACTATATAAGTATCAGCCTTAGTTATTGTTCACTTTTGGTAACCATAACACGTTTTTGAGCGGCGATAAGTAGTCAGCCCCCCCGATTATGTAAGAATTGTCGATCAAACGTAATGGTTCAGCGTCAAAGTAATATAAACCATAACCACAGAATAGGTAATTGCCATAACTGCATTGAATTGGAGCTCAATTTCATGTATCCATTCTTATACGTTAGAGTATCGTTCATACCTAAACGTATAAGAATGGGTATACGAAATTGATCACTAATTTAATGCTGTTTCATGGTTTATTTACTTCGCCGCAGAACTTTAACGATTTCATCGGCCATTCTTACATGCTTGGGGGGCAGATCCCCCGCCCCATGCGGGCAGACCGTCACTATTTTTACCAGAGGATAGCCTCACATCCACCAAATACTGAAATCAGCCTTCCTAGTGATAGTTACCAAAAGTACAGCTATCTCTTTGTATAATAGGGTGCATCTCGACAAATCACATTTTTGGCAAACGAGATAATGCGTTTTTTTTCAATTTATGTTATCTAAGCAATCTGTAAGTCGTTTATTTTTGTGTCACTCTGTCTCTATCCGTTATTTGCGGTCTATGTTTTTATAAACTGTACATTAACGTACTGTTTAGAGTTATGACGTTACATATAAACAGGAATTTAGGTTTGACTGTTCCCAAAGATAACAAAAATCGATCATTTTATTTTGTGCCTGATTTATTTCTCTAACCTATAAAAGTAGTACATTAACGCGTTTTAAAATCGTTTAAATGTCATAACATTTGTGAAACTAAACCGTAAAATCCACATAATTTATTTAAAGTCAATCGATAACTGTTTTTGACCGAGCAAAGCAAAGGTCTCTGAGTCTACTTGAGTGAATTTGCACTTGTCCGTCCGTCCTTCCGTCCGTCCGTCCGTCTGTCAGAGCCTTATAACTTCTGAATTACTGAACGTAATTACTTCAAATTTAAATATAATATGTAAACCGATGGCCTCCAGCCGAATATGGCTTAAAAAGTTATAAAAATCTTTATTTCAGGTGGGCTCAGAAGTGGTCATAGAAGCGAACACGAAGTAAAATATTTTTTATAGCGTTACATAGGGTTGCGGTTTATCATTTTAAAGATACTTAATCTGGAACAGAGCCAAAAATATTTTTTTTTTAAATTTTTCCCTTAAAATTGACGAAATGGGGGGAGTGGAGTTAGAAAATCTCCACTTTCAAAGTGGAGATTTTCTAAAGTCTAAAGTTGACCTCATCACTCTCAATTTTCTGTAAGGCTGAGCCTGAAACTTGATCAATTATTTGAATTATATCCTGTACTGGAACAATAAATACTAAAATTAGATAAATATTATAAGGAAATGAAATTATTTAATTTTTAATGAGCTTAAGTATTTTTAACAGAACTTCACTATGATGTCAATAGATGGCGCTCTGTAAAAGTGTATGGATACCGCGAGGTCTCAGTTCGGAACGAACCACTAGTTAATTTTAATTTTATGTTATTCATGACCTTAAAAAATATACGTTGTCATGAATTAGTTAGGATGATGCTTTTGTTTTCGGAACTAAAAAATAAACAATGGTAAAAAGTTGGTATTTCATTAGAAATATACATCAGTGGATAGATCAAAAATTGCCTATCTCGGCAGTTTGAGCATTTATTTATGACCTATTCTATACCTAACTTGTTTTCATTGTTTTGTTGTCTCATTTAATTTAAATTCAAACATATTTATACAAATAAACTTCAATTTGTGCTTTTAAATCATTAAACGTGACTTTTTACTCTATAACTATAATAATTGTCATCATTATAAGAGATAGTTGATATAACTGTGGCTGTACATCCCTACAGAGGTTCCTTTATACTAAGGAATAAGGTTGGATTATTTGAAATAGCCACAGGACCGAAGCTGCGAGCGATCGCTAGTAGATACCATAATATTATGTAGTTCTTAGCTTATTTTTCTGGTTCAATTAGATTACCATGATAGGTAGGCGGGGTCCCACGAAGTCTTATTTGCGAGATAAATTAGACATGTTCTAACAATCTAGTCCTGAATGTCACGAAAGCAGGTTTCTTAGAGTGGTAACGAGACAATTAATATTCAGGCTCGATTGGATTTGAATCGAAAGAGATCGTATACAACGGAAAAAGCCTTAAAAGGCGAGAATTTTGCTAGAGTCGAGAGGCTTGCAACGAATTTTCTAACACTCAAAATGCGTGTGGCTTCAGAAGAACAGATTAGGATTTAGAACGCATTCATGTATATTGAGTCAGCAGATATCAGTACAAACGTCTTGACCTCCGTTCACATATGTTATAGTATACGTCTGATACCGCTGACTTCATATTATTCTATACTAAAAATTGCACGTGGCGAAAGAGCCACCGTGTGCGATCTATTTTATATTCGTATCATACACATTATGTGACAGAAAAAGAAATTACGTTTCAGAGACGGTCCTTTCCTTGACATTTTTATCAAAGCTTACGATTGTCTATTCACCATCTGTTCACTGTTCACACTAGTAATTTCTATATCATGACCAGCCATAAAGTTACCTTCCAGTATTACAAAACGAGTAATAAATGAAAAATATGCGTTGCAGGGCCTTTGACACAAAATAAATATGGTTTTATTTTGTGCCTTAGCTATAAACCAATAGACACTAGCGTCTAGCTGGCCCGGTCAAGTTTTACCAGGGTGGAACTTTTAAAATCCTTTTTTCTACATATTTAGGTAGGACAAGGTTGGGAAGTTTCTGGGCACACTTTTCAAAATAAGTCCGAGAAAAGACCTAATTTCTTATTAATTTCAGAAAAACAGTAATATTATTAAGATAAATATCTTTGCGGCTACAACACGTGTCTCCCTTACAATTCGTATTATTATTTTCCTTAAGAAAAGGGTCGTGGCCTGACACGTGATGCGTGATCCCGACGGGACATCTCTGATTTGTGTATAACTATTACAATCATCTTCACTCTTACATAGCTGTCGTCTGAGGTTCTAAGCGATCACTCTATAATGATATCAACTAAATCTACAGCTTGAAGCATTAGCTTTCATCCGAGCGTAGAGAAGCTTGGCGACAGATAAAACTTATAGCTTTATACCAGAATCGTCTAAACTCTAAAGGCATACGCTTCTAAACGGAGAGGTGTAGAGCCCAGTATTTTTAACAAAAACTTCAGCTTAGATTTATGTATCTATGTAGGTAGGTACTCTGGCTATGAATGAACTTCTTGTAGTGAAAAAAAAAACATACGCACCCAATTGAGAACCTCCTCCTTTTTTGGAAGTCGGTTAAAAATGCGGAGGACGCTCAGCACGCTTGATCGCAAATTAAGTTTGAGTTGTTATCAAGAAAGACCCAGCGCTTCATCTTCTATCCACTCTTATAGTGTGACAGTGTTTCCGGCTCCTAATATCTAAATCCTATCTATAAACGGAATCTCTTAAAGTTATACTAAACAAACTATGATTGTTTTAACAAGCAGCTAGTATACAATCTACAACCGTCCAACGACAAATTATCCTGGCTCCGTCCAATATGTATTGTGGGTCGTGAAATTAGCATTGGTCCCAACATTGGCGTAAGCATTGGGGCACTAATTTCTCGATCCAAACTTTGCACGAGTAGCATTGAGGCCAACGTTGGTGCCAAACGCCAACGTGTGGAGCCAGGGTTACACGTCGGTGTAAATTAAACTTTTTCATAATAAAAGTACTTTTTATTATGAATTATGAAACGGGCAACAGCTACTCAGTAATCATGAAGCAAGATGTATAACAGATTAAATAAGGTCATTGCACGATGACGTCACTCAAACTACGTGTACAACACCGTTACGTTGCCGTGACTTCTACTTATTACTATCCGGGGGCCAACCCAGTTACAGATTCACGTAGACAAATCTTTGCATACAAACAATGAAAATTCAACATTAATACAGGGTATTATGATCTAGTTTCAAATGCAATATAATGGGTATCCCACTGGGCGCGGCCATCCAAAAACCATGTTTATGCTTATCTAATTATATTCCCTTTAAAGTTTTTTTCTGTAATAGATACATCAAAGTGAGATAATAGAACACGATTTTGTTTTTTGTAATAAACAACACGAATTTAAACAGGAATAAAAACATAAATAAGTTCGGATTTTTTATTCTTTGGCTTCAAATTTTAAAATAATTCTTATTTAAAATTTTAATTTGAAATATGTATAGCTTATGAACACGAACCATTGCCTGCAGGATAATCTTTGAATAATTAATCTATAGAACGGGACATAGGTTTTAGTGGACTGATTATTTTTATCAAACTTTAGGGCTTGTATGCATATTTCAAAATACATACTAACTTTTGCTTTTTAGTTGTAAGTAGATATTGATGCAATGTTTTTTATGTATCATGATAATAGGTCACTTGATTAAATTGTTTCTATTTTCTCGTCCGACAAAAGCACTCCACCACCACCACCACTACAGCCCTATAACGTCCCACAGCTGGGCACAGGCCTCCTCCACTCACATAGGAGAGAGGGAATTAGAGCTTAGACCCACCACGCTGCTCCAATGCGGGTTGGTGGGCTTTAATGACTATTATCATGTTAGTGTTAATAACCGGGACCGCCGGCTTAAAGTACTCCCCGAGGCACGGGGGGAAAACACCGCCAACTTCCTAACTCCGGGCTGACTGACTGACTAACTGAGAATTTCTAGTCAGAAAAACCCAATACTAATTATGGTCCGACCCGGGACTCGAACCCGAGACCTAACCACCAGACCAACGAGGCAGTAAAAACAATCTAAAGTGATGTAATTGACAGAAATAAGAATGCATACAAAATAATATATGGAATAAATAAAATAGATATGCATCGAGCATCCGTTTTGCGGTAATCTGTTCATGACGCGCATACCCATGTCTTCGACTCACTTGTTATTCTAGTCCTTTTAGATGTAAAGTTCTAAAGTTGTGCATGCTTTCACTTTTAACGAGATCGCAGTGAATTAAGTCTACATAATTGTTGGCTATTTGACAACTAGTCAAATGAGGCGCTTTGTTTCAAACGACAAAACGCGCTCTCTAAATAATTTATATATTTCCCCGCGGTTAATCATCTGGTGACAGAAGGGCTGGCTCATTTTTTGCGCAAAGGATCAGCCTGGCTGTCCAGCGCGGAAATGCAGCCAGCATTCTTGCCACCATTTTCAAGAAACCGGAAGATTTCGGACCTGTATTTTTTTTTCAATGCAAACTTTCGTATGAAAATCAAATCGAATTATTTCCCTGAACCTTTATTTTCCATCGAATATCTACCTACTATATTTTCAAAGTTCGTTCACCTCACAGTCAATCAATCTTGTAGCGTCTAGTTTTGCAAAGTTATTCAAAACCCCAGTTAATCGAATAGCGCTCTTAAGTTTATGGGGGTAAAGTTCAGCGTAAACGTAAGATAATATTTGACATGGAAGTCTTGCCAATGTTGACACGTGGTCTTGGGAGATTTCCCGACCACCCAATGGCAATTTCTAAGCTGACCTGGTTTTGGATTTTGGATGGATTTGAAAATTGAGGAGTAACAATTGGCTCCTCTCATTAGATTTTTTTTTAATACGTTAATATTATTGACCGAGCGAAGCGAAGGTCTCTGAGTCAACTTGAGTGAATTTGCACTTGTCCGTCCGTACGTCCGTCCGTCTGTCAGAGCCTTATAACTTCTGAATTACTGAACGTAATTGCTTCAAATTTAAATATAATATGTAAACCGATGGCCTCCCGCCGAATATTCCTTAAAAAGTTATAAAAATCTTTAATTCTGGGGGGCTCTCATAGAAGCCAATGCGAAGTAAAATATTTTTTATAGCGTTACATAGGGTTGCGGTAATCATTTTAAAGATAATTAGGAATATCTCTGCTATATATATATAGATGCTATTCTATCTCTGTGCCAAATTTCATCCAGATCCGTTCTGCCGTTCTGGCGTGCTTGAGTAAGAACATAGAATATCCATCCATCCATCCATCCATCCATCCATCCATCCATCCATCCAAACTTTCGCATTTATAATATTACTATAGATATCCGTGGCGAAGATGACCTTGAGGGGTTGCTTGTTGTCTCACACATTTAATATCTGACTAATGGTACAGTTCACACCCAGCTGTAATTTGTCCTCAAACATGAAGAAATAAAGAAATATGTTTAGCGATAGCTCAACAACTGGCACAATTCCAGGGATCCATTTAATATCTCACCGATGTGGCATCGATATTTTTGTCACCTACCTCTTCGTTGCTTTTTTAAAATCTCTGCAATAAAAGATGTTCTTTCTATTAGGGATCAAAAGAAATCGTAATACCTCCATGTTTTACAATCCACTTACAAGCATCGTGGTAATAAATCTCAGGTATTCAATTGAAAATATTCACGTAGTTGTATTCTACTGATTTAAAACACAATATTATTCACTTAGTTGTATTATAATTGAAGATGGAAAAGTTAATCGTCTTCGTTCCGTAATGAACTAACTGAATAAAAAAAGGTGTCATTTTAATTGGTTTTACAAGATCTATTGAGCTGGAAATGGTTTCAATCGCCAATCGCTTACTCAATTTGTTTTTAATTTAATAAAATAGACTCCGACCTCTTGGCTATCAATCAGGTATTTTAAAACATAGCGGCTTTCTACTGCACCATCATGTTATATGAAATTGGAATGTGAAAATACGTTTCTTATACGCAAAAATCACATAAAACTGAACTGATTGGGAAACGAAAATCATAAAAAAGGAAATATTTAAGTTGTGACGTGGAAGGCCGTCACAAGATAAGGGAAAGAAAGAGAAAGAAGTAAGGAAAAGCCGGGCGTAGGTTCTAGCCGTTTTATTTCTCTTCCACCTATTCACACTGTACTTTTGAGTAGAAAACGGGCACTGGCCTAAACACTAGGCGGAAGTCCGGGGTCCAGCTCCAGGGCTCCTGTCGCAGGCGCAAGCCGGACGCAGTAGGGCGTCCCTGACCAAGCAGCGTGAGATTTTCTAGTAGCCGCCTTCGTAGTAAGACTCCCGAAGAGTGGATCGATGGGGCGTCTTCTTCCCGTCCTCGAAACAGTTCCTAGGCAGTCCTTGGAAGAAGCTTCCTAGGCAGTCCTCTGAAATGGGATCCGGTCCACGGAACCTGGAACCCCAGAGCGGTAGGCGTTAGGGACGTGGTATAGAACCCCGTCCGCCGTAGATGCCTTTGTCCAAGTCCAGCGACCGTGGCAAAGCACTACAGCGGCACAGGACAGCCTGCAGTTATTAAGCTACCTAAGCTAGCACTATTAATTATAGCAACTCACCCCAGCGGGTTTATTAGGCAGCCAAATGAGTAAAAGCGGATGTCCACGTAGTAGAAGTACTTAATGGGAGGCACTAATTTACACCGTCCTCTAGTAAGCGCAGATCTGGAATGGCGGCGCGCCGGCACCTCGCAACTCGAGCAAGCGGCCGGACCAGCTGACTGGTTTCCCAGCTAGGGTTGCGTGGAGGCAACGGAGGGTTGTAGGTAAAATGCAATGGGTCAACGAAGTTACTACGCCGCAAGGAGTGCGCGCGGTTCCGTAGCATTATTTTAATAGTATCAGAAGTTCTATTGGTTTTAATTAGATTTATTGAAGTATATATTATATTAGGTATTTATCATTTTTTTCTTAATCTTTATTTAGTCTTTAGATATAACGTTACAAAGTATGAACGAATTTAGAATCTGTGGCAACACTAATTATTAATCTTAATGCACAATTTTGTGTGTGTGGCTACAGTGTGGCAACCATTCACAATGGTTTTTACTAAGTTACAAATGTCTCCTATAGAAACATAAATAAATAGCAATTGAACAAAAAGATAAGCATTATAAATAAGGCTTAAGTAAATAATTACCAATCTCATAAGTCATTTAAGAAGTTAATGAAAACAAACGTACGGTAAATTGCTAGTAGATCATAAATATTCTTTATTAGCTGATGCCCGTGACTTCGTCCTCGTGTTTTGAGTTTTTTTATTTTCGCGGCGTTGTCTTGTTTTTTTGTACTCCTCAATTTACCGCGATAAAAAGTAGCTTTGTTCCTTCTCTGTACCAAATTTCATCAAAATCGGTTGAAAAGATGTGGTGTTAATGCGTAGCAGACAGACAGACAGCCAAACTTTCGCATTTATAATACTAGCTGGAGCCCGCGACTTTGTCCGCGTGGATTGAGATGTTTGGTTCCCGCGGGAACTCCTTAATTTTCGGAATAAAAAGTAGCCTATGTGCTACTCTAGGCTATAATCTTTCTATGTGCCAAATTTAATCCAGATCTGTTTGACCGCTGGGGCGTGATTGAGTAACAAACATCCATCCATCCATCCAAACTTTCGCATTTATAATATTATAGTATATGGATTAGTATGGATAGATAAGAAAACAATTATAAATAAATAACTACCACAATAATACGTTCTCGTATCATTAAACTTCACATTCGATAACCTATGTTCCTTTTCTGTCATTTCGTTATAATTTATGCATCCGTTATTATTTATTGATATGAGATACAAGCCTTTAACGATTTATATTTAGCGGCGATACATTATTAGGAAACTTAGTAATTATGAGACAGTGACAAATCACCTAAGTTCTTCCTAAGTTCGTATTCATATACTTTTGACACCTCATTCTTTGATTCCCGCCCTGGCACAGTGGCAAGACCTGAAAGACCGACCATAGTTTAAAGCAATATTATTTCTAAAATACAGTTTTATATGACGTACCTTGACATCCCTAAAATAAGGAATATAATTCTGAAACAAGAGCGACAACAATGTTAAAATAATACTTTTTTAATTGAAGTTAAGTAATGTTATTGGATACCCGGCAGGATCAACCTGGGAATTAATAATTTCTGAATTCCCTCTGCCCCCCAATCATGTTAGAATGACCGATGAAATCGTTAAAAATCTGCGGCAAAGTAAATAAACCATAACAGCATTAAATTAGAGCTCAATTTCGTTTACCCATTCTTATACGTTTATGTATGTACGATACTCAAACGTATAAGAATGGATACGCGAAATTGAGCTCTAATTCAATGCAGTTATGGTTTATATTACTTTGACGCTGAACCTTTACCATTTGATGGACAATTCTTACATAATCGGGGGCTGGTCTGGCCTGGTGGGAACTTGCGGCCATGGCTTGTTACCACCCTACCGGCAAACATGTGCCAAGCGATTTAGCGTTCCGGAACAATGCCGTGTAAAACCGATTTGGGATATGGGTTTTTTACTTTTTAATATGTCAGAGCACATTTGTTAACTCGCTACCATCGTAGCTTGCATCGTCACTAACAATAACTCTGTCATCTTAGACCGCATCATCACCGACATGGCGAGATCGCTCATCGGAAACGGCTATCTTGTTCTGTTTTGTTTGTTTGCTGCCTCTGCGTGCATCTGCCGCTACGTTTCGCGCCTCTGTAGTGGTGCCAACTCTTTAGTTGAGACGAAATCAACTGTCAACAGCTTAGCTTAGATAAAAAGCGTTAATGTTATTTTAACTCAAACATGTTTCGCCACTTAGCAACCTTTTGAATCATTAAAAATCAGTGACTATTCCTAATTAAACTGTCGAAAAGCAGAGGAAACAAATTTAAATAAAATTATTATTTTGAGCGACAGAAAATCGACTCTATGCTTATCGTTCAAAAGTAATTTTTTTTGAAGCGACTAAACTATTTTCTTTTCTGTTTAACCTTACGTTTTTGCATTGTGCCGACATTTTATTCTTATTTTTAGGCCCTATATTGGGTAGTTATGGACAAGGTTTTTAATTTAGTAACCTGGTCACATCGACTCGTTGTAAATGGTTTATTTATAAAGAATAGCGTTTAATATTCATCGTACCTTTAATCCTTTAAACTAGGTATACGGTGTGGTAACACGATTATAAAATTTATAATGTGGCCACACCTAACGAATAAATGTAGGTGGCATTTGTGAGGGTTTCACACCAATTGTGACGTCCACCGGTCACAAGTGTGGGAATTGGGTACAATAAAACAACCGCATGTGCTCTCAGCTCCGCTGTCAAGTTACAACTGCCATTTAATTACTAATCATGTTACATAAACATCACACCTCTCCCTTTTTAACATATTTAGTTGGTAAGCCTTGGTACAGCTACATAATTGTATTTTAAATATACGTATACAACGTTACAACTTATATAGTTTTTTTTTTTTTTTAAATAGTTAGTGAATTTAACTAATGATATTAATATTTTTGTATTTCAGTTTTATTATTTATATTCCGGTCATCATATTTTGACATTTGCCATTTCTCCCTTTCCTCTTTTGATTTTCTGCTGAATCCTTATTTTCTTCCCTTTTTCTTCATTATTTTGTCCTGGTGTTTTAATTTATGAGTTTATTTCGGGATTGGTAATTGATCTTAAAAGGACGATTATAGAAATATTAAGAAATGTAACGCAAACATATTTACTGGTCTAGCGCAAGTGAGCGTAAATCTGTAAGAGCAGGTAAAATATTAAATAGAGTGGAATCACTAGCCGTGGCTACCAAATAATTTAATCTCGATGGAAATCAAGGAAATCTTATTTTTCGCTTCTGAACTAAAAGCTTCATTGCAGAAGTAGGTAATGATTTAACATTTTTGATATTTTTATACTCTCATTGAAACTTGCAAGAGTAACCTATTACAACGTGTAGAGATTAGAGGCGCCTCGAGAGATTTAATCTAATTATTATCGCACCGGCCTGAATTTAAAGACAATATTCATCAATTTAGGGTTTGATTGCTATCATCACCTCTAAATCAAATCGCGATCTAAACACCAAAGCATACAATAGTCGCTGAGTCTCCGAGGTGGACTGACCAACCAACATCGAAATAATTAACCTAAGGTACAGCTCAGCAAAACTGTAACAAAATTGCAATCCTTGACCCGAGGTAACCTTAAAGCCCTCCAGTTTGTGCCTGTCCTAATTCCTGGACTAGACACATCATGGTTACATGCACAAACCCTAATTCCCGGACTGTCCGCATTTCCTACCTTGGCGCATTACCTCGGGGTTTCCATCTAATATTTATGGTACGCGTCAGTTTAAACTCTCATTTGATGTTTAAGCGAAATTCATCAAATTTTAAGCGAATCTACTACTGGTTCGGAATGCCACGACCTAGCGAGAAGAACCAGCAAGAAACTCGGTGGCGTCTAGCATTCAAAATAATAGCCACCGATCACTGAACAAAACGATGACATTGGTATAAGTTTGTAATGACGGTACTTTCAAATTTTTAATTTTTTTAATTACTCGCGTCTTCAAAAATAAACAGCAAATGTGCGGATTGCAAAGCAAATTTGTAAGCATAATTCCAGAAGCGGGCAATGACTAAAATTACTTTTAAAATATATTTGCACCCTCTATATAAAACCTGTACGAGCGAATGGTCACAACGTGTACAGTTTCACGAGAGATTCAATGTAAACAGTCAAATAGAGAAACTTGGCCAAAACATCACGACAATAATTAATCACTTGATCAGGCTGCAGTTGCTACTGCTAAACTTAAAATCAAATTGCGATCTAAACTCAAAAGCATTCAATTACCGCTAAGTCTGCCGGTAGGAGACTAACTTTCACACGTCAAAGTATTCGTATTTATTATACAAGTTATTCCAATTTGGCGTTCCCGCCTACGAACTGACCGAGTCAAAATACATCGAATGACACCTTCATGAATAAATAAATTAACAACTTTTATCTTTTCTGAAAATTCAATTCAATTTTAAACACGAAGCTGACAGTTCGGCCGTCTTGCAAATAACACGTCCTCGTGTTCAAGTCATATCACGGACATATTTTATGCCCCAAATCGTGAACAGGTGTCTTGCCCCAAATCATGATCAGGCGTTCTTGCCTGTGGCGTTCTTGCCTGAATTCATGATCAGGCGGTCATGCCTGGGCCGCTCCTGCTCACGATTATTTTGCTAATAATAATTAATCTGTGAGAGTAAGAACTTCCAGTGTTATCAAACACTCAATGAGCTATTTTCTATAAACCGAAACGACCAACCTCTCATTCGATGTACTTTTTCAAAATCTGAATAAGTTATTCACTGTCACAAGTCTCAGGTTATGAAACAAAACTTTTAATCTTGAGTAATACGAGCACTTCCACAGTATTGATTTTAAAATAACAATAATGCCATTTTAGAATTCTTAAAATAATGAAAATGGTGTGGGCCGATCTAATATTTAAACTCTTGTCTTAGATTATTCGCAGATTTGCACTAATCTTATGACTGCGTCATTCATATGACTATGTTTTGTTAATTATTGTAATTTGTAGAACTAGATTTAGTTGTCACAAATTCATCAATATTGTGTAGGACATAAGGGAACCTGCACAATAAATAATTATTGAAACCCTACCTTGAAAATAGAGAACAGGCAACCACTCGTATGCATGTAGGTATGTTCTTAAATATTACCCACTTGGTAGTTATGTCTTGCCGTCCCTGGCAACTTTCATTTACAACCGACTTCCAAAAAGAAAGAGGTTCTCAATTCAGTGTGTTGTTTCGTTCCAATAAATTCCCACTCGATGTTAAATGTGGTTATATCAACAACATTACCCACGGATAAAGAATTCGAAGGTGAAATCAACCATGCTTTAAATACAAAGTAAAATGATTTCATGTATCGATTTAATGGCAAATTACAACCAATAATATGATTAAAATATTAATGAGGTGGTCATGAAACATCATCTCACACCAACGTCGTGCTGTCCAACGTTACGCATGTCGCTCTTGAGTACGTTCTGTAAATATTGATTGCATCGTATGCCTACGCGCTCAACTAAGAGTTACCGTAAACATCACTTTTCAAAAGTTAAACCATATTATATTAATATAGTATGGTCAATTAATTCGAAATGTCTTCATAAACATAAAGTAGATACCCGTAGGTACCTTGCGTAATCAGCGTATTTGCCTATAAATATATTGCTAGCATTGCTAGTAAGCAATGCATATTATTATTGTTACCCAACAAGGTTTTTACTTCCTTAGGTGCGTTGAGTGCGCGCACTTTTTGGGTGAACAAAATCATGGAACTCGCGTCATCGTCAGGCTTTCCATTGTTTTGAGTTTTCACTTCTGTCAGCAGTCCTTATAACTGCCTATACGTTTTTTTTTTTTTTTTTCTTTTTTCGACAAAGTATTTTGTTAGTACCAACCGACATTGTCAGTCTACTACTCGGTGTACAGTTACCGTTTTGGGTAGTACCAACTAGCATTGCTAGTTTACTATTTTTGTTGTTAGTACCTTTACTACTCAGTGCACAATTTACGTTTTGGGTAGTACCAACTAGCATTGCTAGTTTACTATTTTTATTGTTAGTACCTTTACTACTCAGTGCACAGTTTACGTTTTGGGTAGTACCAACTAGCATTGCTAGTTTACTATTTCTATTGTTAGTACCAACCGACAGACGTCAGTTTACTACTCAGTGCACAGTTTACGTTTTGGGTAGTACCAACTAGAATTGCTAGTTTACTATTTTTGTTGTTAGTACCTTTACTACTCAGTGCACAGTTTACGTTTTGGGTAGTACCAACTAGCATTGCTAGTTTACTATTTTTATTGTTAGTACCTTTACTACTCAGTGCACAGTTTACTATTTCTGTTGTTAGTACCAGCCGACAGATGTCAGCTTACTACTCGGTGCATGCCTAAAATGTTTGGCTTAGTACCAACTGATCTTGTCAGTTTACTACTCGTTTCATTTTTGTTTTTGGATAGTACCATCTGGCACTGCCAGTTTACTACTTTGCACTCGTAATAAAACAACGACCGAATCCAAAATCATAAACTTTCGGGAATCAGTGAAAACTATTTTTTTTAAGGTGACGTATTTTTTTAAGCTGAAATCGTTCCTGATAAGCGCAACTCATAAGTAAAAATGGCTACATCGCTTTTGAATATGTTTTGATTTAGCCACAATGCAATCTCTTTTAAACTCCTTGGAAAACAGTTGAACAAGCTGCTTGAACTCATTACTAGTATCATACTGTCGCTCTGCATACAATTTATATAATTTTTTTGCCTCTTTCTATGCAATTCATTTGTTGCCCATTCGTTAAAAACATTTGCATCAGCAGTTAAGACCGTTTTACTGGTGAATATTGATTTGAATATTTCACTGAAAGTAATAAGGAATATGTTATAAATTTCATTAGGACTCAACCCATTTGGTAAAAAAGGGAGTTCCTTTGTAAGACTTGTTCTTATTTTTTCAATACGGTCCAACGTTACTGGTACAAAAGTTATTCTACGCTTTGATACATTTTTATTTAAATTTTTAAACTGAATTTGTTGTCCACAATGATCTGAATCTAATTTACTAATAATGTTTTTATTAACAGGTATAAAATTTGTAAAAATATTGTCTATGCATGTGGCACTAGTTGCAGTTATTCTAGTTGGCTCCATAAACATATTGGATAAGTTATACAATTTGAATAGATTCAATAACTTGCCACATATGCCACATACTTCAATATGTTTACTTTTGCATGGGATGGTAACAGTATTAATTAGTCACCTTTATATGTAAAATAACAATTGTATGCAGAGGACATCGATATTTTACAAAAAAGACCCATTACCGTTATCACTCTATCTGAAAAAGAGTCTATATTCTATGAAGTGGCGGTAAACAATTACTGACCCACTTTAAATTAAGTCACTGTTTTATACTGAAAAACTTACTGGTCAATTTACTACTCAGTGGATTTTATGTAAACCCTCTTTAGTACCTGCCGTTCACCGGCTTACCAATTTGATACATATCTTTCTTAGTACCAGCCCGTTTCCGACCTACTAATTTGATCAATAGCTCCTTAGTTTCAGCCCTTTACAGACTTACTACTGAAATCATGAGAGTAGGAGTAATTTATTTAAATATTACACAAAACAGACAAGTAAGTACCCACACCCATTTGTTTTCATATATTATCGTGACAAAGAATACACAATATCTCGATACCGCCACAATACGGCACAATTTCGAAAACCGCGAGATTTAGTTTGCATTTTTTCATGAGGTCACCTATTGAATAGAAAAATATGGAAAGAGCTTTTAATAGCATATAATATTGGCAATTACTTTCGATCGCGGATATTATGTTTTTTAGCACTATCCTCAACTTTTCAATCAAATGTAAAAATGTTTATACGTTAACCGTCACAAAGGTCCGAAAAATCCAGTGTTCCATTTATAAACATTAGGTAGGTTCCGCTTACAAGTTTTAGTAAGCTTAAGTACCTACATAAATTTCATTAAATTATTGCAATAATATAATTAGCGGAAATAATTGATTGAAAATTAAAAAGGACATAATAAGTATTTGAATTAGAGTGAGGTGATAGCGTTCAAAACGCAGGTGACACGTCAATATTCATGCATGCAAAACATTAAGGTGGGTAATGTAGGTACCCACTCACTATTTTGCTCCACTCCTCATTTTCGTTTTTTCATTTTTTTTTTCTTACACCATTTAAGGGTACGTACCCCCTGACTCGTCGCCAGTTGTGACGTCCACCGGTCACAAGTGTGGGAATTGGGTACAATAAAACAACCGCATGTGCTCTCAGCTCCGCTGTCAAGTTACAACTGCCATTTAATTACTAATCATGTTACATAAACATCACACCAATAAACAAATTTTCCCACCTAGACCTAGTTTATTCAAACATTTAAGTATTTACTTTATGTTGTTAAAATAAATGACTTTTGAATTACTATTTTTTAATCAACTATTTTAATACCAAATTGTTTAGATCGCCACCTGCCTTAGTTTTTTCTTCCAATATCATGAATCTAGCCATAAGGTAATTTGGAAGGGATTGCTTTTTAGAGTGAAATGACTATAATTTTGCAAAAAGTACTTAATCAAACTCCATTTATTATTAAAATATTATATTTCCTCTGTGTGTTCTTATTTTACTGTCAAATCATCCATGTAGGTACCTCCCTAATGTATGTTTTATCTTTGTACTCTTTTCTATGTAAAACTGAATTTAAAAAATTGAAATAATTAATAAAATGTTGAAAATTCAATATTCGATTAGGTAAAGCTATTGCATTTTCCTGTAGCTCTACTAGATGGAAAAAGCAGACAGCTGATACTATCAGTCAATAAAAAATTTAAAGCTTATTTTTAAGGAAGTAACAAGCAGGAAGTAGGATAACCTAATAATTGAACCTTATTAATTAAAAACTGTAACCCGACTACGAAAAAAAATTATCATTTTTGGATCAAAATTACATATTCGCGTGAATCCAATCAAATCAAAGTATGTTTATTCAAAAGTACTCACACAGTACACTTTTTGAACGTCGATTATACAAAGTATAGAGAAAATGATAATTAATGTGATGGTGATAATTAACGACGGTATCTTAAAACTAAAAGCTACGAGGGTTCCAAACGTTCCTGGTCAGGGAAGAGCATGTAAAATGTATTGTATGTCACTCGGACTATAATAACGAACCGATTCACACATCATTCACCAAAATCGGCTCAGTAGTTTAGGTTAAACATACAAGAATGCTAAAATCATAACCCTTCTTTTTGGCTTTACCGTAGTTGGGTAATAAAGCTTTTCTTAAATAATCTCAAACATCATTCCTTAACCCCTACTCTCACCTCACCTTAACTCCCTCACTTTACTTACTTTACTTTCCCTCGTACTTTAGGCCACCTTTAAGGCATAATCCGTATTTCTCGCTTTAGGTTTCATTAATAAACATTGGCATTTCAACAGAATCATCTAGATCATAGCATAATGGGAATGAGAAATGAGTCTAATTTGCCAGCCACTGACTGACGGTTAATAAGAATCTTTCGATTGTTTCAAAATACTCTAGAATCATAAATTTTCGGCTACTCGAACAAAGCAGTAAAAAAAGAGCTCAGAAGATTGAGACTCAGACACGGACTCAAATCTGTTTGAAGGTTTGTTTTTACAAACAAATTATTTTCATTACTTCCCGGACGCTAAATGCGAAGATGGATCTCTGCGCTTAATCGATCGATTGATTTTGACCGGAAGATGTCGTTAGATACTCTTATCATGACCCTTACATTATTTTTCGGAATTAACAGATTTTTATTTAATACCTATAACTTAACTTAATGTTGCCCGCGACTTCGTGACTAAGGTTTTTAGTTTCTGCGGGAACTCTTTTCTTTCTTGGGATAAAAAGTAAAAGCCTGTGTCATTCCCCGGGATGAAACCTATTTCTATACCAAATTTCATCAAAATCAGTTGAAAAGTTGTACCCTTCCCGATTCCAGCACAATTCTTCGTATAATAAATATGTATGTAGGTAACTAGGTAATAAAAACCGGCCAAGTGCGAGTCGGACTCGCGCACCGAGGGTTCCGTACAAACCTGTAGTAAGTTTTAAATTATTAAAAAAAAACTACTTACTAGATCTCGTTCAAACCAATTTTCGGTGGAAGTTTGCATGATAATGTGCATCATATATTTTTTTTAGTTTTATCATTCTCTTAATTTAGAAGTTACAGGGGGGGGGACACACATTTTACCACTTTGGAAGTGTCTCTCGTGCAAACTATTCAGTTTAGAAAAAAATGATATTAGAAACCTCAATATCATTTTTGAAGACCTATCCATAGATACCCCACACGTATGGGTTTGATGAAAAAAAATTTTTTGAGTTTCAGTTCTAAGTATGGGGACCCCCAAAATTTATTGTTTTTTTTCTAGTTTTGTGTGAAAATCTTAATACGGTTCACAGAATACATCTACTTACCAAGTTTCAACAGTATAGTTCTTATAGTTTCGGAAAAAAGTGGCTGTGACATACGGACGGACACACAGACAGACAGACAGACAGACATGACGAATCTATAAGGGTTCCGTTTTTGCCAAATTTGGCTATGGAACCCTAAAAATTAGCGAAGCGATAACCTTTGTTTCTATGTGGATGATAAGAATAAAATTACCTACTCTAATTATTGTTATAAAAAAATATCACAAGCCCCGAATACGCTTATCAAATACGACTCACGTCACCTATTTCTTCACGCCTAACATATAGTAATAAGCTAAAAACCTTCACTCAAGTGCCAAAAGCAACTGTATTCAGTTTCAAATCACTCTTAAATCAACGATCGTAATCATTACAAACAATATTTTGATTTATATTCTCCAAAATATTGATAAAGTGTTAAAGTAACGTTGAACTTGTGCCATGCAGTTTGCTTGTCGAGTTGCGTGGAGAACTTAAAAAAACAAAACCCTTTCAGAAGTAAGTCGTCACGAAGCTGGTTAGCGATGTGTTTAGATAATAAGGATGATGCTAATGATGATGATGACTGTGTCAAAAATAAATTATTTCTTCCTTTATTAAATAGAGGGTCTTTCAAAAGACCTAAAATTCATATCTTCGGTAAGTTTGAAGTTTGATACCCTTTTTATGCAATAGAGTAAAGACAAAAAAGTGCGTTAAAATTTGATGACGTCACAACTCTTTATTTCTTACCAACTGCCATACTTTGGGTTTTAAAGAGTTGCTGATTTGATTGAGTTGGCATTATCCTACTGCAGATGAGATCCTTTGCAGTTTTATCATAATAAGCTTAGTAGGTACATCATAATCTATACTATCTATCTGCTACATTTTAACGGCCAACCTAGTCCTAGTTTAGTAGATTTCACGGCCCAGTCTTAAGGAGACTCAGTCTTTATCCAGCAAATAATGATTTTTTCCCTAACTTTATACAAAGCCTGATCGTTGTTAAAATAAGCCTGTTGTACTATAACCTACGATTTTTTTAAATTTACGTTCATCCCTTAAACTTAACAACCTTCCTTACTCAAAGAAAGTGAAACATGTCTTTTAAGTATAAAGAGACGAGATGGTTGCCCTCGTAATGCGGTGATAATATTGCAATTGGGCTGAAACAGAAGTAGCTCATATATCTCAGCCGGGCTATAAAGACAAGCTTACCACTTCACATGTACCAAAGCCTTTTGAAGTTAATTCCGATGCGTAATACTGTTAACATTATGCGCGATTTCCCAATTGCTATATTGATTTCTCAATGGTATTTGATCGAGCGATACTTCAAAGCAAATTTGACCCGTAGAGACTAGATACATTCTATTGAACACAGTAGACAAGTGCATTTGGTAGACACAATATGCACATTAGGTAATTAAAATCAATTCTCTGAAGTGATTCAGAGTATTCCGTAAGCTGATCTTTAGTTTCAAGATTGATTGAGATGGGGAATTAAAGTCAACGCATCTAATAATAAAATTGGATTATTTCTTTGCCGTCAGTAAAATAATAACGTTTTCGATGGCCTCCCTGGCGCAGTGTTGAGCGCTGTTGTCACGTGGGAGGTCCCGGGCTCGATCCCGGGATCGAGTCAATTTGGGAATTTATAATTTCGGAATTTTCTTTGGTCTTACCTGGTGGGAGGCTTCGGCCGTGGCTAGTTACCACCCTGCCGGCAAAGACGTGCCGCCAAGCGATTTAGCGTTCCAGTATGATGCCGTGTAGAAACCGAATAGGGGTATGGGTTTAATATAACTGCCATACCTCTAACAGGTTAGCCCGCTACCATCTTAGACTGCATCATCACTTACCATCAGGCGTAATCGCAGTCAAGGGCTAACTTGTAGTTGATAAAAAAAACGTCGTGAGATGACATCTCCATTCTAAATGACCAAACTCATAGTTAACATTTACTTAAAAAGTTAACCCTATATCTAAGTGATTAACTCCAGACAAAAGTACACATTATAAAAGGTACTTCAAAACCTTTTTTTTTTTAAATTATACAATATTATTGAATGAGATTCAGAATAATTTTTACTCCCTGTTACAATTCCATTTTCATTTCATGTTCAACATCGTAGAATCAAGATTTCTCAGAGTATTTCAAGCGTATAGGCAGAATCAATATAGTGCACCGAGGAACGTCCTATTGTCATATTTCCCTTTCTTCCATTCAGGACTAATGTTTTTCCAATATCCGTACACTCCAAAAGTGCATTTCACATTCAATATAAAGGATATGAATTTTTACTCTTTTTTTTATTCTTACGCATACGCCCGTGACAATTGATAGGTGTAATAAAATTGGTATATTTCCGTTCGCGTTTTTTTACAGCAGCATCACAATAGATTGTACTACTAGTTTTTATTTTATTCGACCTTGTTTGTGATTTCACTTGGTTGCGATGCAGTCCTAGATTTACTATACCTACCTAGTAGATAAGGAAGGGACCAGAGAAGGTTTTAGTCCATAGGGGACTGAATGGTGAAGTCGGACATGCCACAAATTGGCTTGCAGCTACGAGGATTTTCTCCTCCCCAAGAGACAACCGTGTCAAAAACTGAACCGTGTCAAGACCCGGTGGTCGAGCTAAAAGAGCTTATTTAAAGCAATCTGCCTTACTTCCTAATCTGAGCGCTGCCCAGCAATCAGATACTTTTCATCTCAGTTTTCGTTTGTTAGTTTTACTAATTGCAAGTTAAGTTCTCACCCTCAAAGTTAAGGAAATTAAACCCAAAAAGGGACAAAGCTATTTAGAGCCTAAAATAATTTAATTTTGAGTTTTAGCTTTCGAGGCAAATGTTTTCATTACCAACACAAAGAGGTCGACATGTCCCACGTTTCAAGGAAGCTAAGGAGACCTGAAGAAAATACATTTCTATTAACAGTGGCTTAGTTTAATTAACATCTAGATAAGCTCGGGACTGTACCAGCGCATAATGTCAGCAGTTTTAGTACCAAGGAAGCTATAAACTTAAGTGGCGACTACTGATTCACCCACGCGGGGCTTTATTTTAAAGTGGCCTGTATCTTTTATGTCTTCGTATCGTTTACATTCGTTTGAAAAGCTCGTGTCCGCTCTTCACTCGTGTTGCAAAAGCCCATGAATGCTGTGAACCAATATCGTAGTCTATGGTATCACGTTTTTGTGTTTGCCCTTCGCAACATTGGTTGCCTATCCGATGTCGGTTTGGTCGATAGGGCCAGTCGCGGAATTTCAATAATAATTATATAATTGTTCGTGGCTTTTGTGGGCAGACATGGAACGAGTGAAGAACTGGCATACCTACTGAAAAATATATATTTTATTTAAACAAAATATCAATCACAGACGTAGATAGATTCCCTATAAGCGACAATAAGTCAACAATATTTAAGAAAATGTTATTTTATTTTATTTTATTTATTCGGGTTAACCGACAGTAGTATGCAGTGCATTAAACAATCAGTATATAGTTATACAGTAAATATTTGGTAAACATGCCACCAACTGCGTTAACCACAGATTACTTAATTAATAAATACAATAAAAGTTACACATATCAAATTCTTAATTATTAGTTATCAATTATAATAATTTGTTCTCACCTTAACCTTATGTATTTTCACATAGTAATTTTTGCTTACCTACTTGTAGTAAAGACTAACAGGTTACGGAATTATAAGCTGTATTGCTGGCTTTAAGCACCTTTAAGTCTGGAATCTGGATATATTTATTACCGTCATATTTATGAAAAGTGCCAACGAGATTCTGCTTATTCCACTTAATTACACGTCCGAGTGACAGCAACATTATTGGAACCTGATTCTGACTCGCAATTTGCAGAAGGTGTTCTTACTGTAGGTACAGCAATTTTGTGCGTAATGAACAGTTAAATTTACATAATAAACGTGCTACGACGCGACGGTAAATATAATTGAATGGGAGGAAACATAGAGGCGACAAAGTTATATAGGTAGCTGTAAATTAACATCGAGTGTTAAATATTTATTACGTAGAGAATAGAGATAATTAACTGGTTTTGTTAATGTAATTGTAATACTTTTAAGGCCATTAAATGATTTCTTTATTACAAGATGCCCGCGACTTCGTCCGCATGGATTAAGTATTTTTTGCTTTTCTGACTTCCGTGGGAACTCCTTATATTCGGGGATAAAAAGTAGCCTATGTCTTTCTCTGGAATACAACCTATTTATGTACCAAATTTCATCAAAATCGGTTGAAAAGATGGGCCGGGCGCAGGACCGACAGCTTTACATGCTTTCCGAGGCACGGAAAGCCTCGTAAAGAAAGAAATGTATTTATTTATTTATTTTATTAATTTATTTATAAGAGTATTTGTGTCTAGGAAGCAATGGACACAAATTGGACACGGTTCTGTAGCGCGTAGTGTGTCCAAAAAATCGTCGTTATTTCTTGTCAATTATCAAAACATGACAGCCGTTGACAGATTACGTCGAGTTAATGTAAAAAAATCCCAGTCGACTTCCTCGCTTTATAAAATTGAACTTGAAGTTGGTTTTTAAAGGTTAAATACTTTTAACAAAATATATCAAATCCGAACATGACAGCTCGAGAACCCCTTATCTGCCCGTTCGTCAGACAGTACTGTCGGTTAGCCATATGAGGTCGATAGAACAAAAAATAATATAGTTAACTGTCACTCATACACTCGTACATCCTCTCTGACAGACTGTTCTAGGTCGGGCATAAGCTTGGGCCTTGGCTTGGGCGGGCACGCTATTGATTTGGATTGCGACAAAAAATTGGCTCACTCATTGTTTATGGAAAAAAATAATCCATACTTACTAATATTATAAATGAAAAAATGTGTCTGTCTGTTTGTCTGGCCCATATTTTCAACCGATTTCGAAGAAATTTGGTAGGTTGCATCCCGAGGAAGGGCATAATATGCTAATTTTTATCCTGGAAAATTGAGGAGTTCCCAAAGGAAACCTTAATCCGCGCGGACGAAGTTGAAAGGAAAGAAATTTAATCAGGGTTCGACGTGTTTTGTCGGAAAAGTGCCTGACTAGTTGTCAGGCACTTTTCCGACAAAACACGTGAGTTTAACCGGTAGTTATTTATAGTTAATTTTTAAATTTAAAAAATCAATAAGTAATAACTGCAATTTTCACTTTAAAAGTTTTGCAAGCTTATTGATCGAAATATTCGAACCTACACAAGTAGAGCCAAGGTATGACGCGGATTTCTCAATCAAAATGACGATTTTAACTGGTTGACAAAGAAGAATGATAAGCATCACGTCACGCCACTTGCGAATACCTCTCTCGCGGATTTTGCATAAACATATAGCGTTGATAAAATCACTAGAAAACTACGTTTGAAATAAAATATCCCCAGTCTGCTCTGACACTGAGTCTGACCCCAATTTTCTGACACTTTGAAGAAGAAAATTGCAGCGGATTGAATGTATCTAAGCCATGACCTATTTGGCCAAGAAATACCATAGCAAGAACTGCGCAAAAAATACGCTAATTTAGTTTTCAGTGGCATATATTTTCAACAAAGGAACTACTGCGACAAAATCTTGTATTTCTACACTGACTGGTCTTAACTGTACTATTTTAAATTATATTGGCACAGTTACAAATAATTTAACACCCGTAAACTGAGAGTTTCAAGGCTCCAGTACACATTGAGCCCATGTGTGATGCCTAGTTCCATCCAAAGCGCAAAGTTGCGCAAAAATCTTTTGATGTTTGTATGGAAACCAAAATTCACAAGGAAAAGCCGGCCAATGCTGGTCCTACGTGAAAAACGAACGTTAAGATTAAGAGGTCATTCGCTCAATGCATTGACCATTTATGTTAGGATTAATGTGTTCTAGGATTCTAAAAACGTGATGTTTTATACGTAAGAGTGTGTAACAGGGAAATTTTTGGCAATGAAACGTTCTTCGTTTGTCCTACAAAATTCTATTGAATGAAATAAAAGTTTGTATTAAGGTAAATATAATAATTTAAGAAAATTAGAATTAGCTTCATAGCATTACCAGGACAATTAGCACGGTAATTAAGCGACGGCGAAGAGTTGGTTAGAGACTTCTTTACCTGCTTGTATTGTCAGAACTAGTAAGCACTATGTATATTTTACGAGAAACTTTTGTCCACTCCATCCTATCCTATCCTATCTACTAATAAAACTGCACCTACAAATAATTACAACCTCATTAAGGCTAAAATGAATAAAACGTGTGTTAAGGATTTGTACCTTTTCCAGGGTTCAAATGACACCATTGAAAGATAGCATCGCCTTCAGCAATATTGCTTGTAGGCTTTTTTTAGCTGGACACTGGTCTCATTTAGAAACGTCCACACCAGCGGCTTCTTTTACGACTAATTTGATGTCGTCCATCCACCTAATCCGTCTGCTAACGCTGCCCTTTATACTTACACTCATCAATGTATATTACACAAATAGTTACCGAAGTATCATTCATACAGGGGGTTAAGTTTTCTTGTTTGTTACCTGTTTATTTTTTATTTTTGTGGTGTACAATAAAGTATATACATACATACACCCGACAGTCCCCGACCCGAATAAAATAGTGCGGTACGATGAGCATCGTAAAACATGGCCGCAAGAATTGGTTTCAAAGAACCCTTTAAAGTCACGTAGGTACCTACTGCTCACGTATTTAAAATGTTACAATATTACGGTACATTGTTAATATATGTATACTTGAATGGGTTTTAATGCCTCTAATAAAAACTTTATTATTATTATTATTATATTATATTATGTACAATAGTTAAAATGACTGCATGTAAGTAATTTCTGTACAGGACTATTCTCTTAATTATTCATATTATCTTGTAGATAATTTATCCTTGCAACATGCAACATGGTTTAAAAGATTTGCGCGAACCATTTTATTTCAGTCTGTTACATTTTTGCTCTTATAGTTTCAACTGAACAACATACATCAAAGTGACGGGCACAAAGTAAAATGTGTAATCAAAGTCTAGCAAAAGGAATGGACTTTGTATGACATAATGTTACAATTTCAGCGGGAATTACTTATGTGAATCTAAGGTTTCTAAGTATACTTTCGAACACTTGCAGACCCACCCACATATGACCATATGACCCATACATAATATGATACATATGACCCACATTTTCAATTATTAATTTCAATATTTTATGTTCATTAAAGTAACTGTAAGGTAGAATTTAGAATTAGCGTTTGCTAATAATTTATCAAATAAATATTATAAATGCGAAAGTTTGGATGGATGTATGGATGTATGGATGTTTGTTACTCAATCACGCCCCAAGGGCTGAACGGCGGGCACTCTTCCATTTTCCGGGATAAAATGTACCTAGCCTACGTGTTAATTCAGGTTAAAAGCTACCTCCATTCCAAATTTAAGTCAAATCAGTTCAATCTTCTCTGCATCCAAACTTACAAACATACAAACTTGCAAACATGCAAACTATCACATTTATTAGATTATAGCTGATGCCCGCGACTTCGTCCGCGTGGACTAAGTTTTTTCGATTCCCGCGGGAACTCATTAATTTTCCGGGATAAAAAGTAGCCTATGTATGTATGTATGTATGTATATTCTTTATAGCTGATGCCCGCGACTTCGTCCGCGTGGAATAAGTTTTTCAGTTAATTTTCCAGGATAAAAAGAAGCCTATATTACTATCCCACGGTATAATCCCTCTATAATGGTGAAACATGTAATTCTTCATATTTTAACGAAAGCCCAAATGCTGTTTCATGGCTATAACTTGAGAAATTAAGGATTTTTATACAAACTCTCAACCCCTATTTCACCCCTTCGGGGGTGGAATTTTGAAAAACTGTGAAACACATATGTTTTCATTTTCAACCCGCAGCTCATATATCAAGTTTCATGGCTATAACTTGAGAAATTAAGGATTTTCATACAAGCTCTCAACCCCTATTTCACCCCTTCGGGGCTGGAATTTTGAAAAGCTGTGAAGCACATATGTTTTCATTTTCAACCCGCAGCTCATATATCAAGTTTCATGGCTATAACTTGAGAAATTAAGGACTTTCATACAAACTTTGAACCCCTATTTCACCCCTTTGGGGGTAGAATTTCGGGATAAAAAGTATCCTATGTCCTACCTCGTAGTATGGGCTCAAATCTTGCCAAGTTTCGTTTTAATTCATTCAGTAGTTTGGGCGTGATGCGCGGCCAACACAGACAGACAGACAGACAGACAAAAATGAAAAAAATTACAGATTTGGCTTCAGTATCGAATAATGAGTGCCCTCCAAAAAAAAATTTCAAAATATCTTCAATGTACAGAATTGGACCTGTTACAGTTTTATTATAAGTATATATAGATAGATAGATAGATAGATAGATAAGTAGAATTGGTTAAAATGATCAACAAACCTACTCGGGCTGCCTGGAATATGGCTGCTCTTAAGCGGATAGTCAAAAAATCTAACTTATTATCAGTACCAATATTACGACCGTCTATCCATCCGTCTGTTTGTCTGTCTGTTTCTCCTTCACCTTTTCACGACCCATCCGTTTTTATGAAATTTGGTAATGAGGTGGTTTGTGACCCCTGGGTCGCGAGCTACCGACTAACATGGGACTACAATGGCATGGACTAAAATGTTCTTCTTTTTATCCTGGAGGGCCAAACAGGGATTCCCGTGTTATTTTTAAAACTAATTCGAGAGATTTTATCTAAATCCATGCGGATGAAGACGACGGTATCATCTAGTTTTTGTAGGTATACCACTGAAAAAAAATATACGAAGGTAAGGTACAGGTAAAGTAGGACGAAAATTACTTAAAATATGTATATACTGTAGTATGTACACCTTCTTCCCTAGGATTCATACATACATGTTAATTAAAACCTCCCACATCATACCTCGTATGAATATATAATTTAATTTAACACAAAAGCAATTTGATGTGTGAGTAAAATATCAACTGAAGCAAATGACTCTCATATAGATACCATAGGATATGCGTTTAATATCGTGATTACGCATAACAAAGTCCCTTTATGTTCATTAATAACATTTGCAAGTGTATTAACTTCATAATAATTTATGTGCGATAGTGGGAAATATTGTGAAGATTTCCTGATTTTGTAATCCAAGTATACTTTTTTTTTTCGATTTGTTCTTCTCTGAAGACTCGTTGCAAATCTCCTCAGATTTTTCCTTCATTTATGGGTCTTACAAATTCATGTGCTTGATTTTATACCTGAATAAATGTATAATATGTTTTTATAGTTTAATGACCTTTTAATCTGGAAACAAATTAATATTCCAATTATTAAACTGATTTCAACAGATTATTCATAATCCAGTGACTGATTTGAGCCTGCAAAAGCCTATTATTAGTCTTTGGCATAATTTAGAATTTGAATTATGAATTAATGAAATCTATTATCACTGAAAATCACGCTTGTAATTGCATATTCAAAACACGCCCTAATTAAATGGAATCGCAATTAGAGATCAGCTACTGATTTTGTTGTACTTACTTATATAAAGCCTATTAGACACAATGCTTGACAGCGACACTGAATACTAAACTACGATGGCAGCGTAGTGTGAAGGCAACATTCCCACATAGCTCGTTATTTTGGAAGCTGTGATACAAAGCATTAAAGGGTTGTAATGAGATTTCACAGGTTGCCAACAATGACTTCAATTTACATAGACGGGCCCTGTCAAACAAATAATGTGTAAAAGTGGTGTTACTTTTCATTGATAGTATTTTGTTTCGACAACCGAATTATATCATCGTTGGCGAGATGCAAGAACTTACTAGCTGATGCCCGCGACTTCGTCTTCGTGGTTAGTTTTTTTTTATTCCCGCAGGAACTCCTTAATTTTCCGGGATAAAGTATTTTATGTCACCTATGTAATAGTAGCCTATGTCACTCTCCAGGTCCTCAACTATACCCATGCCAAAAATCACGTCGATCCGTTGCTCCGTTGCGTGATTGAAGGACAAACCAACAAACCAATAAACCAACAAACCAATTAACCAACAAACCAACAAACCAATAAACCAACAAACCAACAAACAAACACACTTTCGCATTTATAATATTGGTATGAAGTATGATATGATATGATGCTGACCCTACTGTATAAGACGTTCACACAGCGTAGCGGGCGTAAGAGCCGCACTGATTCAATTGTGCGAAATTGGTCAATATCACGCTCAGCTGTGTCATCTGCTTCATACAATATTATATTGTACATACGCTCGCGTTCAGTGTGGTTTCCTGCCATTTTATTTCATCCATTCTTTCAATTGCGCTTGGTGCATTTCATCCATTCATTGCATTTTACGAATCCTACTCGTCTTGTACAGTGTGGATGCTTTCGATACTAATAGTAGGTACCTTGTATTGCTACCTTCAGTCAGGAGCTTTATACACTGTAGTCTGTGGTCAGGAGCCACGATGCCCACGTACCTAGATATCGTGCGTTATTATTATGTGATCAAGCCATAAGTTTGTTTAAGAAATATCCATATCCATATCCATACTTCCATACTAATACTAATATTATAAATGCGGAAGTGTGTCTGTCTGTCTGTCTATCTGTCTGTATGTCTGTCTGTCTGCTACGCTTTCACGGCCTATCTATACAACCAATTTTGATGAAATTTGGTATGGGGATAGTTTGTATCCCGGAAAATTAAAAAGTTCCCGGGGGAATCAAAAAACATTAATCCACGCGGACGAAGTCGCGGGCATCATCTAGTTAGTTATATTCCTTAAACACACATAAGGCTTATATTATATAACAGGTTATAAGTAGCCATTTTGTGATCATTGTTATTATTATAAACTGATATACTACATACCACCACTAAGTTACGCATAATATGACCTATTTACGTTACCATAGTAATGTCGTTCCTAATCGTTACAAGTTCATTAATATGCAAAATAACATGGTCCATGTTATTTTAACCATTTAGTACAATCATTTTAAACTTGTAAACATAATGTTGGTTACGCCCTGATCACTAGCGGAGATACTAGCCCAGGCTACTTGTGCAAGCTTTGTATGGGAACCCTAAAATAAAAAATGTAAAGCTGATTTTTGGCACAAGTGTTCTTTAGGGTCCTAAAAGTAATTCCTCAAAAATCCCCCCTCCTAGGATGCGGGCTTTCCTCTCCCCCCCCCTAAAATGTCTCCCTGAGCGCAGTATTTTATAATTTTCTCGAAAACTATTACAGCTAGAAAAAAACCGTCTATGGCAAAAATAATCTACATTAAATAATCTACCCAATGGCGTTTTGATCATTATGATAGAACAAATACTTTTGGAAATATGCCGGCTTATTTTGAGTTATTTTTGGTTTTTTTGAAAAATCGTGTATGTTTCTTGTGATTTACACGAAAAGTATAAGACCTAGGAATAAAACGATAGGAACAAAGTTAAAGTTCATGAAATCACCTACAAAATGCTTTTTATTTCATTTCAATAAACTTAATACTTTCGGAAATATAACGATCGTAAACGTGCATGACAGAAAAATATTTTGCAATAATTTAGTCTTTGTACCTACTCATTTTATTTGAAAATCATCGATTCTATAATACAATAAACTAATAGTAATAATTATCATATCTTTATCTACAAAACAACACCACACTATAGTCTTAGTAAACGCTGATATACCTACGTGTCGAAGTACTTTCAACAATATGTAGGTATGCAATATGCATTTATCCAAAAACAATGTACTTAGTCCTAATAAAATGAACCACCAACATCCAACAGCCATCTTGTAGATAATTTTATCAGATTAACTTTTAACGGCATTCCGAACCAATGGTAGATTCACTGGACGATTCTAAAGCATTTTATAAGTTTATTTGAATAAAAAACATTTGATTTGATACTTGAATTGAAATTTAATTACAAAAAAGCACAATCGGCGAGATGTTTGAGAGGGGGTGGGAGGGGGTGGGGGAGGGTTGTGGGGGAGAAAAGAGGACATCATTTGTGCCTAAAATCAACAAGACGTTATTTATTTGGGGTTTATTTCTATTTATTCCATAGTATTATGCTAAGTCTACATGAGTACCACCGGTTCTTACACAATAGCAAGGTATATTTCGAAAACTATTAGTCCTATCAAAATAAACTAAGCACTATTTTATAGGTAAATTAATAAACTTTGTACTAAGTCCTGACAGCCTTTTTCCTAGCTCTAATACTTTTTCTTGAAATTACAAAAAACATTTAGGGTTTTTACAAAGGTTTAGTTTTTTATGCCAGTTAGGCAGCTATATTTCCGAAACTATTAGTTCTATCAGAATACAGTAAAAACTATTTTGGAGATAATTTAATGTAGTTCATTTTTGCTACTGATATTTTTTTCCTAGTTGTAATAGTTTCTGTGAAAATTCTAAAATATTACACAGTTTTTGAAAAAAAAAAAATTATTCATTGAATAAAGGTTACGATATTTCTCGAACTATTGATCTTATCTAAAAACACCACAGAACTTTGTTGTAGGTAATTTAATGAACTTAATTATTCTTTCGAGGATTTTTCCCAGCTCTAATAGTTTTTGTGCAAATTGCAAATAACACAGGATTCTATCAATTTTTTAATTTTATTACGTAGGGTAACAGCACCAGTGGCCAGCCAGGAACCAGTGGTCAGCCTTTTGCGTCGTTTATTGGTCATAAATATCGCTACAATTAGAATAAACGAATCACGTGTACTCAAATAGAAACTTTGATTCCTCATTGTTTATTATGTCACACGATAGGTGCGGCAGGGGATCAGGGGGGAGAAATAAACTCGTTCATACAGGTGACGGCGGTTGAAAAGAGCAGTAGTGTCATGACCGCCATATTTATTACTTCGCGTGGTGTTCTCTTAAAAGGTAAGAAAAAACATGTTTTATTATTAAATGTAATAGTCTTTTATGCAATTTGGCTTTATGTATTGCTTCATGTATTGAATTATATTAAATTTTAATAAAAATATCGCTGATTTACGTAAATATTGTGGGGGCTGACCATTGGGTACTACTTTTTTATACAAGATCCAATGGTCGGCCCCCCGGGGCTGTTCACTGGGTTATTGAATTATCTTTAAAATTGCGAGAAAAGGCGGTCATTAGAACCGTTAAATTTAAATTTTCAAATTTAGTAAGGCATGTTCTTTCATATTCCTCAAAAAACCCAGTGGTCAGCCGCATTAAACATTTTATTTTTACGCGGCTGGCCACTAGGTGTTGCCAATCCAGTATTCAGCCCATAGACTTTAATACGTTGCGACAAGGTTTATGTTCGTTTGTAAATGTACAGTTAACAGTGTCTTCGATTGTACCCATTTAGGTAGTATTTTTAAGGACGTCGGTAGACTACATTTTAGTTTTACCTGAAATAGTTATAAAATGTATTTAGGTAGGTAGGTAGTTTGTATTTCAGTAATTGAGAAGGTACCTATGTTAATAATTTTTGATAAATAATTCTGTATATTTTCAGCCCAAAATGCCGCCAAGACAAACGTATCCTCCAGAGAAACTCTCTTCCGCCATAGAAGCCATACGAAACGGAATGCCGATAAGAGAGGCTAGTAGAACGTTTGGAGTTCCTCGAGGCACACTACAAGATCGGCTCCATCTACGTGTCCCAGAAGACCCAAGAAAATAAGGTCCATTTTAAATAAAGCATTAGAAGCTGCACTGGTGGATTGGTATCAAAAATTAACAAAATGTGGGTTTCCCTTAAAGACTGGCAATTCATTAAATACGGTCCAAGCAATAGTAAAGGCCGACGGAAGACCTAATCCTTTCGTAAATGACAGACCAGGAAAAAAATGGCTTAAATCCTTTTTCGAAGAAACCCTTCCTTATCTATACGAACAGCTGAAGAAGTTTCTAAGGGACGAGCAGTAATAACTAAGAAAGTGGTTTCAAGACTTGACAGAGTTTTTAAAAAAAACATGATGCTCTGGATATACCTATAAGGAATAAGAGAGACCTAAATAATATAGTTGATTTTGATATAAATAATGCTCATTTTGATCTCATGCTTATTGATAGTTATAAGGGCTGAATACTGGATTCATCGAGGCTGATTATTGGAATTTAGAGGCTGACCACTGGCAAAAAGTGCCATTTTTTGTTTGAACTTAAATATATATTTTATAAAGAGAAAGATTGTTTTTGACATATATTGTTTAAAAACTATAATAAACAATTAATCCAATCATGTACTACGTTTCATTATCCGACGAATCCTGTAAAAATGCCAGCTTTCCAAACTTCAAAAAGTCGTTATGAGGCTGAGCACTGGTGCCTTTACCCTACACAATACATGGATATATATGCGAAATTATTAGTCCTATCTTTATAAACTAATATTTTTTAAATAATTAGTTAAATGGTGTTTATTTTTACTTCTGGGAGTTTTTTGCCTAGCTCTAATAGTTTTCTAGAAATTACAGAAAACATGTAAAATTTTGAAAAATATTGTTTTCATGTTAATTATGACAGGTATATTTTTGAAATTATTAGTGCTATCAAAATGAAACAAAATATTTTTTGTAGGTAATTTAACTATATTTATTACTGCTTCAATCAGATTTTCCTAACTCTGTTATTTTTTTCCCAGAAATTAAAAACAACGTACACGGTATTTGCATATTATTTTCGTTATCTAACACAATAGGTAGGTATATCTCTAAAACTATTATTCTTAACAATATAAACTAAACATTATTTTATAGATAATTTAAAAACCTTTCATTTTGCTTCAGACAACATTTTCGTAGCTCTATCAGTTATTATGGAAATTACAAGAAAGTACATTACAAAAAGCGATACATGCAAAATATTTTCTTTTCATGCACAAAGGGTTAACATATTTCCTAAACTATTAGTCTTATCGAAATGAACCATTATTATATTTTGTAGACAATTTAATGAAGATAATTTTCACCATAGAACGTTTTTTTCTAGCTTTAATCATTTTTGAGAAAATTACAAAAAACTGTGGTCGGGGAGACGTTTGAGGAGGCAGGGGGGGAAGCCCGCGGCCTAGGGGGGGGATTTTTGAACAGGTACTTTTCAGACCCCAAGGAACACTTGTGCCAAAAATCAGCTTTACATTTTTTATTTTAGGGTCAATGTCTAATAGTCCCGTACTATACAGTCTTTGATTAAAAAATGTTAGTATTGCAATACGGCAACTATTTAATACTCCTTTGATAGTTTATCATGATTGTTGTATTAGGTACTCTGCAGTCCACATAATATATTTATCTACTAGATGATGCCCGCGACTTCGTCGGCATGGATTAAGTTTGTGGTAGAACTCCTTAATTTTTCGGGATAAAAAGTAGCCTATTCCTTCCCCGGGATGTAACCTACCGATATACTAAATTTCGTCAAAATCGGTTCAATAGATGGGCCGTGAAAGCGTAGCAGACAGACACACTTTCACATTTATAACATTAGTATGGATGTTTATCCTGCTCATTTCGGGCCTTATTCACATTAGTGTCAGTCTCTTCAAAGACTGAAGTAGAAATTAAAAGACTTTTAAAAGAAATTATTTAAAATTTTAGATAGTGGTGGTTACTGAGTTTTTTGTGGGCTTCTTCTCAGAGCTGGGCACGTTTGGATCGCTCGTAACTTTAGTTTTAAGGTAAAGCCCTGACTTTGATCTGAACCCATCTCTCGGTCGAAGCTTAACTGTTAGGCAAAGCTAAACATTGTGTGAGACCTATAGAACGAACTTTGACTTCGCTTAGACTTAAGATATGGTTAAAACGAGACAGATTTATGTTATTCACATAAGTCCATCTCGTTTTAACTCTAAGCAAAGTCTGAGCCAAGTTTTGAGTACGCTCTATAGATCTCAGTCATTGATGTAGAATTTTATGATCTCAGCATTAGAGACCGTCGCGCTTAGTAGAGTCCGTTCTAATACCTATACCACGCCTATACCCAGTATACCCGTTGTTTTCATTGTTATTCATGTTATTTTCTTTTATTTTCAGATTTATTACATGCATTTCAGTATCACGCTCCATGGCTTTAACAGGTACTTTCTTTTTTACTTAATTATTTCTTTAAAGTAATCGTAGTTATCACAGACGAAATATCTTACAAAGTTTTGGATTTTGCCCAAAATTTCCTTAAAATATCTTAAGAGCACTTGGACCATTACAGATTTGTATACAATTGAAATTAACATCATTACTTTATTACATGCACCGCTCAATCATATTTACACATACATCAAATAAATGGGAATGCTAACTTTATTATTGTACTGAACTTGTTACCTATATAAGCTACCGTGACCATTGCCATTAGCATTTGATCAAGATTAGCTGAAATACCTCCTCTAACGTAAGTGTAGAGCTTTGTTTAATTTAAACTTCCTTTGTTACAGATAAATACGACATATTAAAAGTTATAAAAGATAATATTTTAGTGGAATCTTTGGAAATAACGAATGGAGCTGACGGATTTGGCGCTATAAAACTATTGAACGATACACTAGTGCAAATACCTATAGACAAATTTCCGGAACCACTAGACAAGCTTAAACCACCGTTTGAAATATACACATTATTAACGGTGGACGTGAAAAGCTCCCCTTGTATATTCTCAATATCTGTAGACAGCACTAAGAAATTAGCTTTATGTTTTGAGAATTACTTCAAAGATAAGGCGAGAATAAAGCTGTCTGATAAAGCAATTTTCTCCGATATTAAGTTCGTTAAAGGTGTTTTCAAAAATGGAGACTGGTCCAAAATTATATTACGTGTAGAAGAAAATAAGGTTGAATTATACATTGATTGTGAATTGAAAGACTCTATCGATGTGCAACCTAGCATAAAAGTGATACACTTTTCGAAGGAAAGTCAACTGATTCTTGGAAAATACAGCGACAATGACCAAGTAATGTTTAAGGTAAGGACAGGTTTGATATCGGTAGGTATTTTTTTTGAGGTTAGAAGAAATTTTTGTATAGTTATTTAACTCTATGCAAACAAAGAAGCTCTTATTATATTACTAGATGCCAGCGACTTCGTCCGCGTGGACTAAGTTTTTTCGATTCCCGCAGGAACTCCTTAATTTTCCGGAATAAAAAGTAGCCTGTGTCCTTCCCCGGGATACAAACTATCCCTGTACCAAATTTTATAAAAATCGGTTGAACAGGTGAGCTGTGAAAGCGTAGCAGACAGGCAGACAGACGGACAGACAGACAGACACACTTTCGCATTTATTATATTAGTATGGATGGATTGTAGTGGTCATTAAACATTAGCCCATAATACCTTTATTATGGGCTAATGTTATAGCCACTATTTTTAAGGCTTCGGTCAACTGAGGCAAATTTTCTGTAGGATGCAAATTAGCTTAATTATATCGGAATACACGTATATTGCATCTACCTGTGAGGTAATCATCGCGATATCGAGGCGCCCCCCATAACCATTAGCGGTTCAATAAGCCAACAATGTGAAATAAATAAATAAAATTATTTATTGACAAATAAACAAATGTGGTCGTATATTGAACAGAATATGACTAAATTTCATCGGCACGTGCTACAAATAGGAAAGGAATAATGTCTTAATGGAGTCGTAATACAAGATTAAAGTGCCAGAATAACATTGAGTGGTTTGTTTGTATGTAAGAGTAAATTAAATGGAAAAACAAAATTTTGAATAATCTCAATTTTCATAATATGCATTATTTGTCTTACTATTGAAACCACTGATATGCGAAGGTCCTCGGAACTACAAGCATAGATCAAATAATTAATAGTCTAGAGCTCTAAAGGTAAAGCAATTTTAATACAATAGGCTATTTGACAGTTTTCGGAAAAATACTTAAAAATGTACGTGGGTTCATTTTATACCTCGTACAATGATTTTTTTCTCAAAAAAAGATTTATTTATTAGAAAAAATTACATTTTTAATACATTAATTTTAAATTCGCGCGAAAACAGCCGGTCACGTGGCATTTGCTAGCTGTGACGTCATAGCTCTAAATAAAACCAAGCTAACTTCGACGCTCTAAGTCATAAGTAATTTCGAGTGGAAAGTTTACAGCTTTTTTAATGAAATTGTGAAAATTACAAGCTACAAGACGTGTGTAGAAATAATATAAATAAAATAATCTATATATATAAAATTCAAAGTCCTGACTGACTGACTGACTTATATATCAACGCACAGCCTAAACCACTGGGGTTAGAAACTTGAAATTTTGACAGTAGGTTCCTTTAGTGACGTAGGCGCTCACTAAGGAAGGATTTTTCAAAATTACACCTCTAAAGGGGTGAAATAGGGGGTTAAAGTTTGTATGAAAGTCCGTCATTTCTCAAGTTATATCCATGAAACTTGGTATATGAGCTACCAGTAACAAATAAAGAAGTACGTGTGTCACAGTTTTTCAAAATTCTACCCCCAAAGTGGTAAAACAGGGGTTGAAAGTTTGTATGAAAGTCCTTCATTTCTCAAGTTATAGCCATGAAACTTAGCATTTGGGCTTTTGGTTAAATATGAAGAAGTACGTGTTTCAACATTTTTGAAAATTCCCAAAGGGGTGAAATAGGTGATGAAAGTTAAATAGGAACGTTTTTTAAATTATATCAACGAAACTTGGTATTTTGGCTTTCGTTAAAAAATAAAGAAGATCATGTGTCACAGTTTTTCAAAATTCTACCCCCAAAGGGTTAAAATAAGGGTTGAAAGTTTGTATGAAAGTTAAGTTATAGCCGTGAAACTTGGACTTCCAGTTAAATATGAAGAAGTACCTACGTAATTCACCATTTTTAAAAATTCGACCCCCAAGGCCGTTAAGTCCTTCAATCACACTGCAGCAACGGATCAACGTGCTTTTTTGCATGGGTATAGTTGAGGTACCTGGAGAGTGACATAGACTACTTTTTATCCCGGAAAATTATGGAGTGCCTGTGGGGAAAAAAACTTAAACCACGCGGACGAAGTCGCGGGCATAAGCTAGTTAGTTAATATCCTGACAAATTGTATATAAACACATACCTACAATAGTATGTCTTAAACGTCGAAAGCAGTGGTTACAGTTAATCTGCGGAGACCCGGAATTTAAATCGGATAAATCTGCAATATTACTATGTGAAGACCACTTTGATGTTAGTAGTTATTAGGAAGAAATCAACTTAAGACTCGATCTAGCAAAAATGAACATGATCTAACATTTTCTTCATAAAACATGACATAAAATTAAAATAAATTATTTTTCTGTCACTTTACAGCAGTACTTTCTTAGGTCTTAAACACGAGACCTAAGTAATATAACTTTGTTTATTTCGGTACTTACATGGAAGTTTTTACATTACGAAACTCGGCAGAGCAAAAGCTAGGATTACACTGTGGATTACACGCTAATAAATTTGCAACCAAGAATGAATCGATTTTAGGCAGATTTGCACTATCAGCTTTTGTATAGCCTGACTCCATTTTTTGTGAAACCTTTCACAAGCTCAAATCTAAATATTTTATGTTAATTTTCTCAACAAAACGAAAACGATTTATAGGTATATCACACGACCTCACAGTGACGTTTGTATGAGATAAAAAGTACCCTGTCTGTGGTGTGAGTTGTGACGTCACACGATGCTAAATCAATGGCGCCCGCGTTTCGGGTCTAGCAATCCACAGATAAAAAATCTCAAATTTGTTTTGCATTAAATAAAATATATACAATTTATTTTAATGCAAAATACATATTGCATAATTATTGTTAACCTACAAGCTACCAAATCTAACATATTTCATATTTTATAGTAACAGCTGTCAAGTAGCCAATTGTACATTGTTCCGAATTCCAATCCCATAATAAATCCCGTTTGGACGACCTACGTGGCACAGTGTGCAGCGCTGTTGTCTTAACGTGCGGAGGTCCCGGGTTCGATCACCCAGGGTCAATTTGGGAATTTATAATTTCTGAGTTTTTCCTGGTCTGGCCTGGTGGGAGGCTTCGGCCGTGGTAAGTTACCCTATCAGCAAAGACGTGCCGCTAAGTGATTTAGCGTTCCGGTACGATGCCGTGTAGAAACTAATTGGGGGATAATTATAGAAAGAAAGTAAGAAAGAAATCAAGGGCTAACCTGTAGTGGATAAAAAAAAAGTATCCCATTCTAAGCTACAGAGCTTTTATTGTTAAACACTTCTATTTTTATTTTGAGATTGCTACTTTATCCTTGCTCTTATATTTTGTAGCTTGAAAAAAATAACCAACTTATAATACATTCATAGTAATAAAGTCGGCTTCTTGGGCAAATATTGTGGGCTGCCGTAAATTAAACTCAATGTAACCGAATTTGTTTAAACAATATTTCACGTGCACGTGTTACACAGCGGAACGGTGTGACGTTAGCATAATGAACTCATAATACATTATTTAACGCTCGGAACAACATTTACTATACCTAAGCATGGAAATTCGACTGTTTATTGCTTGCTGAAATTGTTGCACAAGTTTAAAATCGTACTTTAAAAAAAATGATTAAGTATAATGCGGAAGCTAGAAAAAATAACCGGAGTAAACACGGAAAAAGCCAAGCATTAAAAAAATGCAATGTGAAACTACCACCTCGTGCGTACGGTTTTATAACTACCATAAACATAAACATCAAAATCAAGAAAGCCTTATCTTTTTTTAAATGTGTCTTCATTTTTTTTGTTTTAAATAATGACGCTGCTTGATTTCTCAAAGAGGAGGTTATGAGGTTATTTGGATTCCTTGCTTAAAATAATATTTTACTAATTATTATTTAACAAATTGTTAATGATTCAAAAATTAGTTTACAATAATTGAAGAATGAACTCAATTATGAACGCTTTAAAGCTTTTATACACAGAAATTCATTTTGCATATGGAAATGAGACAAAGTTTGAGTTTGAAATTACTGAGCAGTTGCACACCGAGTGTACGGAGTTTTCTCCATTAGTGGACCGCATTAGATATGTCAAAGACACGTGTTTACAAAATGCTAGAGTTTATACTACCTATTAGATGTACTACTATTACTACTTCTCGTGTCATTTGTACACTTGTACTATAATCTCATAAGGTCTAAATTAATTTATCTAGAGCAGTATTAACAATTTCAATTAGAAGAGTTTTGTATCAATAGGACCAGTCCAGTTATCCATTCTTATCTTCAAATAATAAATTTAATCACCTATATAAGTTTCATCGGACCAGCGAGCTGGAGTTCGTCCTACACTGCGCTTGCTGGTACGCGGTCTCCACTCCAGAACACGTCTGCCCCAACGGCCATCGGTTCTGCGACAGATATGACCCGCCCACTGCCACTTCAGCCTGCTAATCCACAGAGCTATGGCGGGAAGCGGGTGGATGACGAAGGTAGAGGACCGTGTTTGGTGGCGCGCTCTCGAAAAGGCCTATGTCCAGCAGTGGAAGCATACAGGCTGGTGGATGGATGGATGGATGGATATAAGTTTCATGAGAGTTACCCAATCGTTCTAGACATAAGCGTATGTAGTTTTATTAACACTAACGCAAACGTTTAACAACGTCTACTTGTCTTATTTTATGAGTCATAAATAAAATATATACCTAATGTGGAGGATTTTATCCTAGAAAGCGATTTATAAATGTCATTTATACTCGGAATTAAATATTTATACTCTACTCATTCAGCACATGATTGGATGTATTTTGCTTTATTAGATACTACTACTACTACTGCAAACTACTAGTTGATCTGCCTGGGCTTCGATTGCTGCTTCTGGACCCTGCAGTAGTTTGAGCTGTACATTGATATACGAGCCATTACTCAATCCGCCCGCCACCTTTGTCCTTCCATCCATCGACTGATGGCTGAGGATTCACATTTGCAGTTGATTCGACGAGAAACAAGACCTGCCCACTGCCACTTATCTTTTTGATTACACTCAAATTTGTTTATTTCTTAAAGGACACAAATCTTATTTTGACTGTAACTTTAGAGGTTTAGGTATACCTTCAAATGATAAATAAATCTGTCGAGCATAAATCTTTCTTTATTGAAAAATATGCGTACCTAGGTACCTAATCGGTATCAGCTTTTTCCGTTTTCCCAATTAGTCCGAATAAACAGACGGAAGTCCGTTATTTATATTGACTAATTTACTTAGCACAGATTTTCTGACGTGTCTATTTTCATAACTCAGCAGCCAAAGCAGAATCAACACAGCAATGCTTTCTCGCTGTTTTTCATAGAAAAAGTATTGCAACAGCTATGCCCATGTTGCCATGATTGTGTTTGGACTACAGAACTCAGACTTCAAAGGCGTTCAATTTTTCCCGTCCCATAAATCTATATTTTATAACGGGTGACACGAAATGAGGTCACGCCCGGACATACGATGCCAGAATTATAAAGTAGGTCTAGACTTAGGATAATAACGAAGCTGTCAGCTATTTTTGTTTCAATTTACTGTACTATGCAATTATTATAGCGAAGACAACAGCTCTGATCTGCGAAATTTACTTGAATCTTAATAACAATAAATAATAAAACCGGCCAAGTGCGAGTCGGACTCGCGCACCGAGGGTTCCGTACAAACGTGTAGTAAGCTTTACGATTAATGAATTTAATGAACCGCAAAACTAACTTTGTTTGTAGAGGTTTATTGTTAATATAAAAAAAACTATGCTAGTTAGAGCGTTGGTTTTATTTTTCCTGTAAAATATACATAAGCTTCTATTGACCATAATTATTTCAGATTTTTCAATTGGTAAACTTCGGAGATAAGGGGGGGGGGGGGGGGGGAACGGTATTTTTTCGACATTTTGCCCAATAAATCAAAAACTATTATGCATAAAAATAAATAAAAATCTGTTTTAGAATGTAGAAGTATAGCCCTTTCATATGATATCCCACTCAGTATAGTTATCGTACTTTGAAATTTCAAACCCCCGATTTTCCCCCTTTTTTAATTAAACTAAAAATAATTTTCGATTTTTTTTTATTTTAATGATGTTAGTCCACTATTATACACAACTATTCCAAATTTCATGTCGATAGCTTTAATAGTTACTGAAATAATCGACTGTGACAGACGGACGGACGGACAGACGGACGGACGGACGGAGAAAGTCGCACCATAAGGGTTCCATTTTTACCATTTTGGTACGGAACCCTGAAAATGGAATAATAAGAAGACCCTGAGGGTGGATATGGCGTAGTTGCAACATGACTATAGGCACAGAATAGGTAATAGTAGCTATAGGCCTTAAACCTTTGACGACCTCCGTGGCGCAGTGTTGAGCGCTTTTTTCTTAACGTGCGAAGGTCCCGGGTTCGATCTCCGGCAGGGTCAGTTTGGGAATTTATAATTTCTGTATTTTCCCTGGTCTGATCTGGTGGGAGGCTTCGGCCGTGGCTAGTTACCACCCTACCGGCAAAGTCGAGCTGCCAAGCGATTTAGCGTTCCGGTACGATGCCGTGTAGAAACCGAATAGGGGTATGGATTTAATTTAACTGCCATACCCCTAACAGGTTAGCCCGCTACCATCTTAGACAGCATCGTCACTCACACCAGGTGAAATCGCAGTCAAGGGCTAACTTGTTGTGGATAAAAAAAAACCCGACTTTTCTGATTTCAGTGTCAGTACTCCCAATCGTGAGAGATCATAATTATTATAATACGAAGTAGACAAAGATATTGGCAACCACCATTATAAAACTAAAGTTCTATTATGTTCAAAACTCGTACATAATGATGTTTATTAAAAGTTTCGAAATAATATGAAAAGTTCTATATAATTTTCATGCTATATCTTGCGGAGTTCTCATCAGAAATCAGAATACGGGGTCGAGATGTCTCCCCCAACAATCACTGTGTGCGGGACGTGCATCTTGAACTGAAAGCGGCACAGATTGTATGTAATATTGTTCCGTTCAAAGCACAACCGCAAATAAGAAAAGTATCTCGGAAAGAGCTTCAATTGGATTTTCTTTGAGACGCGTTCGAGATAAATGAAATTGGACTGTACTATTAAAGTATACTTTTTGACATAAATGGTACTTATTGTATTGTATTAATTCTTTGCTAAGTTTGGTATGTGCGTGCGTGATAATTTTAAGCAAATTAGAATGTCTGGAATAGACTTGGATCAAACAAGGAATCGATGCTAGCACTCGAGCCGAATCACTATCTATTTGCTTTAGGACATAAATCGCTTGGATCCAGTATACCATGTTCACTGAATATAACATCTGATCTGTCTGTCTGCATTTATATGGTCTATTAAGACAAATAAAAGGACATTTTCAATTCTAGAAATAAATGCAAGCTACAAATTTAAAATTAATTATTTTGCTCCTCTATATTAAAGGTCGTAAGTGACATATTTACAATCGGCTTCATAAGAACACTCTGTAAATAAAATGAGTGGCTCATAAAAGTATATGATTATACTAGGAATACTAATTTTAGTTCATGGTTCTAGGTTTACGAACGCGTTGTATTGGAGTTTGAGTCATAAAACAAAAAGGTACCTACGTTTAAAATTTAAATTTAAATTAAATTGATAAGATGAGCGTAAAGGCCGACGTATTCATAAAGAGTGGAGCTGTGTCTTTTTGATTATAACTAAAATTCAGCTTATACTGTATATTTCAGTTGAAATAGGTAAAATGAAAACAAAACGCGTCACAAACTCATCAAAGTTATTTTAAACAAGCTGTTGCCCGCCACTTCGTCCTCGTGGTTAAGGTTTTTTCCGGGATAAAAATAGCCTATGTAACCCTCCAGGTCCTCAACTATACCCATGCCAAAAATCACGTCGTTCCTCCCTTTCGTTTGCTCCCTTGCGGCGTAATTGAGGGACAAACCAACAATCCAATAAACCAAAAAACAAACAGGCACACTTTCGCATTTATAATATTAGTATGATATCCTTTAGTAAAAAAAAACTGACTTCTCATTTTACCCATATCTACTATAGTCCAAAGATAGTTGGTATGTTACGAGTATATTATGTAAGTTTGTTTATGCAACTCTTTTGGAGTTGCAGTTTGTAAGCATGCAAGAAGGTATAATCAGACTTAAATAACTTTGTCATCTAACTTTGATCAAATTCGTTTCTTTAGAGTCAGCGTTTTCCGTACCTATATCGTTTCTTTAAGGAAATACAATTTGGATATACACTGAATTTGCATGAAGCCATGAACTATAAGTAGTTCTATATAACATCTTTTATCTATATTCTATTTAGTATTCCCAATTCAATCGATTTATTAACCCTTTCAGGACCATAAGGTTTCCAGAAGTGATTTTATGTTTTTGGTTATAAATTATGGTTTATTTATGGTCTAGTAAACATATTCTAAAGCAAAAATAAATTCAAATTTAGTAGTTTTTTTGGAATTTTTTGGGACACATGTGTCCCTATGGGCGATAAAGGTAACTTTTTACCCAAAAACAATGATTCAAAAATCACCTTATTTTTATTAGTTTTCGTAATTTTTTATGACTTTTTTGGCATTTTGTGATAAACAATGTATTTATCGATATAAATCTTTAGTTTATACAACATATACATACTTATTATTATAATCAGTGAAGCTATTTCTGTGAGATGTATAACTCAAATGAATGTCGCACATGGCCTGTGGCATACTTATTATTTTGTGCTATTTTCAATTTTTTTCGGCACAATTTACGCATCTTTTTCTATATTATTTATCCATGTCATGTAAAAAAGCCGTTGACTGTTGAGCTATGACCTTCCTGCTGCAGTAGTTACCGTCGAAGATTAGGAGGAGTTCGTTGTCTTACACAAAAGTTACTGATCTCTGTCAATTTCCGAGCTACAGATTTTTTGCACAGCCAATTAGACAGCAAAGTTCCTTGAGTCGGTGTATGAAGCATTATGTATCGCGATTTCATATAAGTCAAACAAATAAATCACTGCGTACACATCTTCAAAACGAGTTCTTGGCATAACGTTTGATACATCGAGGGAACTGCCATATCTCAATCAATATACCAATAAAAATCTGTAATTGGTGGCAAAACATGGTACCTGATGATGACCATGATGATGAACCCAACTAAATAGATGCCAAGAAATGGTTTCATTTCCGATATGTTTCCGATTATAATTCTCGGCCGTTTTGTTGACCATACTTGACTGTGATTTCTGACACTATTATTTGAAGCAACACTTCTAAAATAGCTATGGAACCAAAATATCTAAAGGTGCCATTGAATTGGAAACACTTTCTTCACAGATTTGCACTTTTCCGACATTGTGCCGATATATGGAACATAATTTCTATGATCCTACTTAGAAACAGCTAGTTGGTGATGATGGGTCTGTATTATGAGATCTGCAGCTGTTGATGTTGAAGGTTTAGATGTAGAAGGTTTAGCTGTTAGCGATTTAGAAGATTCCGGAAACGATGAATACTCAATCCCAACATTTTGGATACCTTCATCATCATACTGCGGCAAAAACTTTTCGTCATTTTCGTCAAGTAATAATGCATCTTGGTCATCACTATTCTCACTCAAGAAAATTTTGAGGATCTCATTTTCGCTGTATACGAAAATTTTATATACCTTGCGCACCATTATCTGCCAAAATTTTATTCAAAATGTAGGTAGATGCGATAAAAATATCAAATCAAATAGGAGACTTTTTTGATAGATTGTTACGGTTATCGCCCATAGGGCCGCCGGTGTCCCTTTTTGTTTTCTCGAGCTAACAAAGTAAATAAGTTATGTAACCGTTTGATACAAGTACAAAATAATTATTTATTTACCAGACAATAATATATTACAAAGTTACAACTATATAAACACTTAACGTTATAGTTTAAATTTTTTGAAAATGATGAACTTGCGAATTCACGAACTCCTAATTGCGGTACTAAATTTACTGTGAAATATGACAATTAGGAGTCAAATTCGAAAACAAAATTATAAAAATGACCCTCAAAAATATATTATTCATTAAAATAATAATCTGTAGTTCTTCGTTTTTTTGTACGAGTGAAAATAAGTTTGGGGACAAATACGTCCCTTGGTCGTCAAAGGGTTAAGTAAACTTTAACTTTAGATTCTAAATAGTACTTTCCTTTAGTAATGTCATAAGCTAGGAGACATCGAGCAGATTATAACGAGCAGACATAGAGTCAAACATATTTTTTTAAATATATGTGAATTGTCTAGTTCTGCTTACGTAAATCATAATTATTGCTCCAATTCGGAGTAATTACGACTAAATCCTGAAACCTCGCTTCCACAGACTAATCGGCCTACGTTCTGTTCGTGCCGGAACTGCCCTTTGAATTCTCTCTGAATACATATTGTGGTCGAATACGTCTAAACTACAATCTATCTACAATAATATCGTAACATGATGAAAAACGTTACCTGTAGGAAGTTTAGATTTCTAAGTAAAATGAAACCAATTGTAATTTTAAAAATAAAATATTTCATTTACTTACCTACGAGTATGTCATAAATATTTCAGTTTCAAATGCGAGAGAAACTAGTACCTAACGAAAAAATATCTGTCAAACTTGTGTCCCAGAATAAATAATCTTGTGTCCCAGAAGTTGGTCCACGCTTCTGTGACCCTAGAGCTGGCGCGCTTATTTGGCCCAACGGCTTAGCCTGGCAATAGGGATTATAACAACTCAATCAAATCAGCAACTCTTTAACAAACTTTAAAACGCTCTTCTCGTATGGAAGTTGTATGAAATTCACAGTTGTGACGTCTTAAAATTTCAACGCACTTTTTTTCTTTAATCTATAATTTAAAATTGTTATCAAACTTAAAACTAACCAAGGATGTGAATTTTAGGTCTTTTGGAAGACCCTATGTTTAATAATCAGTTGGAAATAATTTATTTTTGACTAGCTGATGCCCGCGACTTCGTCCGCGTGGATTGAGGTTTTTCGGTTCCCGCGGGAACTCTTTAATTTTCCGGGATAAAAAGTAGCCTATGTGCTATTCCAGACTATAATCTATCTCTGTGCCAAATTTCATCCAGATCCGTTCAGCCGTTGGAGCGTGATTGAGTAACAAACATACATCCATACATACATCCATCCATCCAAACTTTCGCATTTATAATATTTATATGGATATAGGCATCATCCCAATTCAGAGAGTATCTTGTGCACCATGCCCATGAATGATCATTTGGCATCCAAAAATCTGGAAGGTTATATACGTAAATATTTTAATTAGTCTAATTAATATTCAAATTATTATGTAGAGTCTTAGCGGAAATATAACTTAAATAAATATATTTTGTAATATTTATGGATCTAGCTATCAATGTACCAGATGGAAATAGCACTCAAAACTTCATTCATCGTTGCCATCGTCTTTTCAATCAATGGATGCTGCCTAAGAGTTCTCCATAGAGTTCTCAAAGGTACGTGATGTCTGCCAATCCGAACTTAGTGGTGCAATCGTGGTGGACGATGGCTCAAAGATTTTGCATTCGAAGAGCAAATCATAATATTCAGTACTGCCCCCCGATTACGTAAGAATTGTCGATCAAATGGTAAAAGTTCAGCGTCAAAGTAAAATAAACCATGACAGCATTGAATTAGAGTTCAATTTCGTCTGCCCATTCTTATACGTTTAGGGTATCGTACATACCTAAACGTATAAGAATGGGCAGACGAAATTGAGCTCTAATTCAATGCAGTTATGGTTTATTTTACTTTGACGAAAATCTGTAACGTTTGATCGGCCATTCTTACATGATTGGGGGGCTGGACTAGTTGCACAAAGTAGTGATGACGGTGAAGGTTCTGAGTTATTTATTTCGGGCAGGACATGAATACAATAAAGTAATGGTTTTAGGACTGAGTTGTTCTGTCAGCTAATTGCTATATCTAATTTATGGAATAATGATTTAAAACATTCCAATTATTATTATGACGTAATCAACAAATAATACTTGAGACAAATCGTTTCCTAGCTCTCATACTATATTGTTTCTCTACATATTTTGTCAAACTTAAACGGCGATTAGCAGCTTATGTAAATAAATACGTTAAAAATCTCGGTAAGTGCTACCGAATGAGTTTAAACAAATATTGTAGAGGAACGGGTTACACAACGGAACCGGTGTATAATGAACTCGTAATGTCTGATTTAGTGTGAACATTAGCGAGTTACAAATTGTGTTTCTCGGTCAGTTGCCTAGTTTTATATTTAGGGCGTAGTTAGGCAATTGCTTTGAAAGTAAATATTGTTTTGTTTGAATATTTTAATAATTTGTTCATAAAAATGAAACATATGGAAAAAGATTTCAAGTTACATCTAAATAATGCTTTGACCTACCGACATTTAGCTACTACCAAAAAATGGTAAGTAGTTATTAATATTAATATCTTTTTGGACATTTTTTATGTACTTTGCTTACATTTTTACTTTGGAAGACTATTTTGAATATTATATACAAGACGATCGTTGCCTAAAAGATTAACAGATAACATTAACGGTAGACAGTAATAGATCAGTAATAGATAAAATAACAAAATAAATTATTATTGTCTAGACACTCCTGAAGATGTTAATTTAAGACTAAAAGTAGCGTATGAGAGGTCCCAAAGCCATACATAATAATTATAATGCTTTAAACAGTGCATGGCCACCATAGCTATTCACCCTGGTTGAAACGTTTGCTATAGTACTAATTCTGGAACCAAAACTAGAAGTAGGTATATTATCACAAAACTTCGAAGCATGTCTGCCCGCGTCTAGAGAACCACCTTAAATTTGCCTCAGTCGTCGTGAATCCTATGATTTACTGAGTTAAATGCCTTATCATAATCTTGCACGTCCCTCATATTTCAAACTGAGTTAGTGGTCTGAGAAATTCACTCTATATAAGTAAGTTTTAACTACGAAGAGCGATGCTATTAGAAAAATCATAATGCATATTTAAACCAGATTGTGTTTAAATAAAGTATTTTTTTCGTAAGTTATCTGTTACTCTTACGTTCACCCATATATCCCTCTCTCGCTGGTTTTAATCCCAATGTGACTTGGTTGCCTCGCAGAGATCGCTTAAAAGCGATAAGGCCGCCAATTGTACCGATTTGTATTTGTTTTATTGTTTCTGATTATTAATTATCTATGATGTACATTTGATTCATTGCGTATTTTTTAAAGGAGAAGGTTTACCTTTGGAGCACTCTTTGTACACTCTACCATGAATAGAGGAAAATACATAGATTGTATTAAAAATATAATAATTTAGAATATTAAAGTAATTAACGCGAAATAAAATAAAATGTATTTCAAGTTTTCGATACGTTTCCAAGATGGCAACCTGTAGCCATAGAGATGGCAGTAGGCGCGAAATGTATCAAATGTCATTTCTGACAGTCACTGTCAAAATAACGTGTTTTCCCTACGGTTTTTCCGGTGTTGTGTTGACACTTGACAGAAAACGTCAAAAAATATGAATCCGCCATTGTTACCCACTCGTGTTTAGTGTTGCTTATCGTGGAAAGATTAAATAATTACACCGCTGAAATTACGACGAATTCGTAGATTTGAATGATCAAAACTGGTTTAGTACTTTTTTTTCTTTCATTTCTCTACTTGTAAAAGGACTGGACCAACGCTCCATACAAATCTGGACCGTCTCCTTTGTTTAAATTATTCGCTTTAAAAATATTCAAATAAGCAGTGCTATAGTAAATATATATGAACAACGTCTGCGAAAATAGGTCCGTGAAATTGAAAAGAAAACTAATAAAAAACTACTACTTAGTTAGGTAATATGAGATAAAAGTAGATATAAAAGTTATTAGGAGTGGAGTAAAAACGTTCTTCCTTAACAGGTTAACCTTTTCAGTTTCTCAACACTGAAACTGTTCTAAACAGTGAAAAACCTTAATTAAACCCGTTACTACATCTAAAGAAAATTTTCTCTTCATGAAGTTAATAATGTTCGCAAAGCTCAAAGCACTTTTTAATTACAGAATGAATACTTTTTTGTACCTATACCTAAGTCTGAACTAAATAACTTCATTCATTTTACTCGTAAATTTGAGAAAAACATAAAAAACACACAGTCATTATAACACAGCCAAAAAGCGGTTTATACTTTTAACGTAATACGTTTTTTTTTCTTATCCACTACAAGTTAGCCCTTGACTGCGATCTCACCTGATGGTAAGTGATGATGCAGTCTAAGATGGTAGCGGGCTAACCTGTTAGGGGCATGGCAGTTATATTAAACCCATACCCCTATTCGGTTTCTACACGGCATCGTACCGGAACGCTAAATCGCTTGGCGGCACGTCTTTACCGGTAGGGTGGTAACTAGCCACGGCCGAAGCCTCCCACCAGGGCTTGGAAATACCTTAACAAGAAACGTCTTCAACTTGACTTCCATGGTTCAATGCTGGTGTTTAAATGAGGATCTAGAAAATGGCAATTCTGTCCTAGAAATTCAAAGAGTTCCATGAATTTCTAAAACCAATTCCACAAGTTTATCATTTAAGTATGAAAAGGTATGATAAACAGATGTTACAAACATACAATATTTACACTCACTTATATGTTAGTAAGCATGGATTTAGAACAGGAAATAACCCTCGAAATGCTCGAAATCAACGCTAAGCGACGATAACTCGTCATTTCATTTGTGTGATTGGCACAGTAACTTGCGCGTTACACTAAAGTACATTAGCGACAACCCGCTTAGTAGTTGCCAGTTGGGCTGAAATTTGAATAACAGGGGTTTACTACCTACCATCGCTTAAAGCAGTGTTATTTCAAAATGACAGTTTTATGTCACGCACCTTAACGTCTCTAAAATAAGGATGATAATTCTAAAACATGAACGTCAACAATATTATTTATTTTTGCGATTTGCTTCCTCGTTTCTAATTCGAACTGCTAGGATATGGAATGCCCTTCCGGCTTCCGTTTTCCCCTCCTCTTATAATATAGGTACCTTCAAATCAAGAGTGAATAGGCATCTTCTAGGCAAGCGCGCTCCACCTTAGGCTGCATCACCACTTGCAAGCAAGTCTGATTGCAGCCAAGCGCTGGCCTATACATTTAAAAAAAAAAAAAAAAATTATAATAATGCGATCGTAGTATGCCCCTAGGCCCCTCATTCGCTATGAAATTCAACGCTACCACACGTTCAGAATTATTGTAAACTACATGATTACCACGACTTTGTTCGCATGGATTAAGTTTTTTATTCCTAACTACATAACTAGTTGATGCCCGCGTGAAATGAGTTTTTATAATTCCCACGGGAACTCCTTAATATTCCGGGCCTAATATCCTATATCACTCTCCAGGTCCTCAACTATTTATACACATGCATAAAATCCCGTCTATCCGTTATCTCTTGCAACGTGATTGAAGGACAAACTAACAAACAAGCGCACTTTCTTATATTTGTAATATTAGTATGAAAAATAAAACCTATCGACTAAAATTTGTCATAATCGATTAAACAGGTGGGCCGTGAAAGCGCAGCTTATAGACAGACGAACAAACGGACACAGTTTCAGTATAGATGCGAGAGTCTAATGTATAAGTCTAACTGCCTAAGTTTAATGTTTGTGCCACTTTGTACCAATATGTTTTTTTTAGAAAAAATTAGGAATCGTAAGTTTATGTTAAAAAAATTGGTTTTAAAAATGTTGATGAAAGGAACGACATCTGCATAGTTCTATACAATATGAAATTACTAAATTATACCATCTTGTTTTCACTCTACCTTCGGCTCGGAAAGAAAATACTACTGAAAAGTCCCGGTAAGAAAATAAAAGGAAAACAGGAAAAGTTGTGTAGGTATAAAACTGTGACAAAGAGCAAAATAGGCTTAAGATTACGAAATAAAATGTTCGCAAAAAGCGGACAAGCTCTCTGCCAAAGAGATCCCGAGGAGAGATCTAGATTCTTTTAAAAAGGTTCGCTAAAGCACGTTGTCATGTTATTTCGTGCGTAACATCTTGGGCTTAAAAGCTGAAAAAGGATTTATAAAGTGAACTGAAAATGACTAGCACACGGAAAATTTTTGCACAAGCCACGTCATACTTTTTTGCTAAATACTTACCAAATAAAAGAAGTAAGTAGATTGCTCTTATTTTTGGGATTGACAGTTTTTTTATCATGCTTATTAGTTTTTGTTCGTTTTATTTGCTTCAATTGTGACTATAAGTTATAACTATAATGTACCTATGTTAAAAATCTTTGAAGTCCGATTTGACCTATTTCTAATTATTTATTGTCGACGATTGCGAATGTTAAGCAACATCTGCCCCAAGTCGGTGACTGGATGGGTGACCCAATTTGAAGGTTCAAATTTGGCCCTTTTGTTTCCTCCTTGCCTCGGAGGGCACGTTAATGAGACACGGTCGTGTCTGATAATAATCGTTACAAACATAAGAGTTGAAAAACTCCTATTCGAGTCGTATGCGGAAGGACGCAGGAACCCACCGCATTATTATCCCAAGAAAACTCCTACCATTATGTGATTAATGGAAAGGGGTCACGACCCTCAGTAATGACGAATTCGACGCAGAGAGAGAGAATTTAGTGTCGACTTTGCGAATGTAATATGTAATACCAATGACAATACAATAATTTGATTCCACCTAGCTAATCTGATGAGGGATCCAGGAGGTGGATAGTCGAACTCTTCAAAGGCTGTTAGTAAACTCTTCGAGCTTGGGCTCATACTATGCTTTGTTTTGATGAGTCCCATTTACATTTACGAAAACGTGTTTTTTTTTTGTTTTTTAAACAATATACTGAGGGGAGTTGATCATAAATTGCTACTGTTTCATCAAGTAGTATGGCTGTTTGTTACCGTCCAATATCCAATAGGTATGCGCTTTATTCCAGTTAGCTAACTTAATATGATCTAAGTAGGAACGTGAACGTATCGTGAAAACAGGATCCAATTTGCGACCAGACCCGTAAATCAGTAAAAAAAACCAGTCAAGACTTCCGCAGATACTTCACACCGTGTGACAGTTGGATTCTTATAAGAATTTCAATTTTAATCCCGCCTTGCAGAGGTGTGAGTTTAACGACTTATTTGCAATATCTCCAGAAAATACGGCATCATTTTTTATGAAATTTTAATTCTAATTTGCAAATGAGCCCGTAAATATTCCGATCTCCGGAAAAGTTCTGCAAAAAGTGATGTCTTTCTGGAGTTACTGCTCACCGCGTGAGAAAGTGATGATATTTTGAATTCAGCACTTATGTTTTAATGGCTCATTGTAATGAACTATTACAATGAGCAATTATGAGTATGAAGTACAAGTGAAAAATTACACTTTACTACCTACTTCTCTAGCCTAAACAAATTAATCAAAATCTAACAGTCTAAACTTTAACGTGGCGGTTGACCCTTACGGGCAAAACTGCGGCGAAATGCCGATTAGCAAAACAATTGTATTTATATTCTAAAATAGTTTAAATTAATTCGAAACACAATTAAAACTCTTCTTTTAATAAACCCTGTAATTTGACTCTTGTTTTATATGAAACGCCTGCAAATTATTTTCTCATAATAGCCAAAAAATATTACGAAATTTTGAATTAAAACACACAGAACTTTCGTACAAGTGGTACACCACTGTGTACCACTTTATCCATACTTCCATACTAATATTATGCGAAAGTGTGTCTGCCTGTCTGTCTGTCTGTCTGTCTGTCTGCTACGCTTTCCCGGCCCATCTTTTCAACCGATTTTGCTGAAATTTGGTATAGAGGTAGATTATATCCCGAGGAAGGACATATGCTTTTACTTTTTATCCCGGAAAATGAAGGAGTTCCCGCGGGAATCTAAAAACTTTAATCCACGCGGACGAAGTCGCGGGTATTTTCTAGTAAGAACTAAGCTTAAAAAAGATACAACCGCCTTTTTAATCTCTATGTTATTAGGCTGCTCTTTTTATGGCAATCTGTTAAGTTTCTCACGATAGTAATGTAGTAAGGCTTGGACACCCGCGAGGCGTGTCATCAACGATAGGCGAAGGTCGCGTTTGCAGTTCGCGTCCTAGTAGTTGTATCATAAAATCGCTCTGTTTGGTGACGCGCTTTATTCAGGCTGTTCGAAAAATGTTGGTACAATTAGCTCTTACTGATAAAATCTCAGCTGGTGTTATGTAAAAATGCAGTCTATCATGAAAGTGGGGTAACTTGAAGGGGGCAAACCGATATTCTAATCGGTTTCTACCTGGCATCTTATTGGTATGTTAAATCACTTGACGGTAGTAACTAGATACAGCAGAAAATCAGAGGCTCAATTGTCTAAGAAAATTGTAGTCATTTGAGAGCTTAAAACGTATGATTCGAACTGTTTAAGGAGTTCATACACATGCGTTTTGACATGCAAGCATCTATGAACTCTCTACAGTTTACAAATACAAATACAAATACAAATGTTTTTATTTTGCCAAATGTGGGTACAGAATATAGATGGAACTTAAATTATTGTGCCTGACACATTTTGCCAAATAATTGGCGTGCAAAATTGGCAGTACAATTACATACATACTGCTCAAAATACATAATATGCGATAAAATAATAAGTTACAAAATTAAGTAAGTATTAATTAATTATTTTTGGATTAACATATAAAATGACAATTTTAAGATAGATTATTAGATTATATATAAGGGCGCCTTCAAATTTGCCGCAAAGTGCCGCGCGGAAGCAGCGCGGCTGCAGCGCTGCGGTCGCGCTGCTTTGTAAATCCATATAAATAAAAAACACGCGACTGCAGCGCTGCACCCGCGCTGCGGCCGCGCATCAGTTCATCGATCGACTAGTGACGGGACGGTATTTTTGTTCAAGTCTAAACATGAACGAAAATCAGGTAGAAGAATTTATCGATGAGGTTGAGAGTCGTCCAGCAATATGGGATTCGAAGTCCGACAAGTACAGTAATAAAATCGAAAAGAAAAAGGCTTGGGAAGAAATATGCATTAAATTTATTGACAATTTCACAAACAAGACTCCAAGTGAAAAAAATGAAGCATGTAAGTATAATATTATGTACTAGCTGATGCCCGCGACTTCGTCCGCGTGGATCGAGGTTTTTCGTTTCCCGCGGGAACTCCTTAATTTTCCGGGATAAAAAGTAGCCTATGTGTTATTCCAGACTATAATCTATCTCTGTGCCAAATTTCATCCAGATCCGTTCAGCCGTTGGGGCGTGATTGAGTAACAAACATCCATCCATACATCCATCCAAACTTTCGCATTTATTATATTTATTTGGTTATTAACACAACTACTTTATATTTTCGTTGTTTCGTATTAATAGTAACACAGAGCAGTGTTTCTTCGTCATAGTCCATCGTGAAAATAAATATAGGTACAACCCTATAATGTTCGAACCTCGCGACAGGAGCGCGGCAGCAGCGCTGCAGCCGCGCTGCGGCCGCGCTACGCTTTGCGGCAAATTTGAAGGCGCCCTAAGCTTACACCATTAAAATAGATTTATTAGATTCATTTACTTATTAAATTGAAATGTCAGAATATCCTATTACATAATTGAGATACTCCCAGGTCAAATCTTACATTTAGATAAAAATTCGATAACACTATAAAAACATTCGCCAATTAAATATTCAAACAATTTTTTCTTAAATATGGATGTTGGTAAAATTTTTGAGTTGTCAGAGAGTTTATTGAATATGGTCACAGCCATACAATAAGAATTGCGAGAACATAAAGCTAGTCTACGTTGGGGTATCTCTAATTTGAATTTTTGCCTGCGGTTCCTATTATCAGGCTTACTTTACTTTTACGGACTAACATTTTATAACGTTTACGATTTATAACGATTTTCTTACACAATCGGGCGGGCACATCAGAGACGGCCGAAACGTTTTACTTGTATCTGAATACTGTGGTTTTACCTAAATTTTCAGTTTGTCCCTGCCAGGAATCGAAAACATAGTCTCCTATTTACATATTATAAGATACCGTTTGTAAGTATGAGGTACTATAATATACTGCTCGCCAAGCGATCACAACTACGCCAGAGCGCTTTGTCTGTCCAGGCCTTTAGTCCGCAGCTCAGTTACACAGGTAGATAGGTAGATACTAGGTATAATATCTACAACATCTTCGGGTTTCGTAGACATGCAAACTTTTTGCAAATGTATCGTTAATATTATGTTACGGTCAAATATTTTCATGTAACATAAGACGCAGTAGGTATAGACACAGTGGTAGGTGCAGGTTGTATAGGCATTTTTGTTGTTTACCAAGCTACAGCTTGCGTGATGCTAAGCGGTACTGCGGTTTAAAATGACTAGAGAGCTATTAAAGTATTGTAAAAAAGATAATAATCTTATCTACTAGCTGATCCCCGCGACTTCGTCTGCGTGGAATAATTTTTTAATTCAGTATGGCTATGACGTATGTATGGAAATGGATGACAGACAAATTACTTGGAATTAAACCAAGACTAGCCTTGTCCGTTTACCGTACCGTGTCGCCAATGTTCAAGTACTAAATTTATAGTACTTTTCATCAGTTCACTTTTATAATAGGCACGTGTTTTAAAACTTTTCAATTCCGAAATGAGGGGTTGCGCTGCAAGGCGGCATTAAAATCGCAACACTTAAAGGCATTCAGCTGCCACGCCGCGTGATGTATTCCCGGAATATATGAGCTTACTTTTTGCAAAACTTTGGACGAGAGAAATTTACGGTCTCAGTCACAAATTAGTTGCCGCATTCGAGATACATATTTTGGATGAAACGAGCGGCACAGATGGGCTTGTTGTCCAGCACCTCTTCGGTTTTAACTTTTCTTTTTTGTTATTCGAAAAAATGGTGTGGAAGCACCACGCTATATTATATTTTTTTATAACTTTATTTAAAGTGTGTAGCATGAATGTTTTTGTTATATATTTTAGTGAACTTTTTGCACAGGTTACGAGAAAAATGGAGAGATTTTAAATTATTTTTGAAAACTCTGCATACCTCGCTATTTTTGCATACATTGAAGCTTCTCGCAATAAATAAATCGTGACGGTAAGTTTCTACAAGCTGTACGTTAATAATAATTACTGTTAATCAGTCTTTATTCTTTAATCGTACTAATAATATGGATGTGAAAGTTTTGCTTGTAAGTAAGCATAACAGTTTGGGATGTTTGGTACGCCACAATGACTGAACTAAGGAATGGAAATAGCTTATCCTGTATTAATTTGGAGCCGCATAGTTAAAAAAACTAATATATTATTATTTCAAAAAATATAATTTTTTAATTAAAATAGTAATAAAAATTTCCGCAATAATAACTATAACCGAATTTCGCGGATGAAGTCGCGGGTACCATTTAGTTTACTTTAGTCATTTTATCTATGTAATAAAATATACAAATATAAAAGATATAAATGTAATAAAATGAAGTGCCTTCAAAAATTTGAATAACATCTTCCTTGTCCGTTTTTGTTCCCTTTGTGCTCAACTGCGGGTGATGTATTCATTACAACACGTCTTGTGTACCCCAATTTTTCTTTGAATATATTTCGACCTGCTTAACTCGAGTGTCTGTAATAAAACTCAATTTAAAGCTACTTCGCGTCATAAAAGTTGCTGAAGGAGGCGAATATTTTTTTATGATACGACTATCTTGATAAATTATTACGCGTTAATGCTATTTTTGAAGGTCGACATTTCTGTATGTTCAAATACCTTTAATGATACTAAATACTCATATTTACTAAAATGTGTTTTGTCTATCTTTCATTATTGTTTTAAAAGCTTATCTGCTGCAACTTTGCACAAGGCTTGCATCCTAAGGTCGACATTTCTGTATGTTCAAATACCTTTAATGGTACTAAATACTTATATTTACTAAAATGTGTTTGTCTATCTTTCATTATTATTTTATAAGCTGAACTGCTGCAACTTTGCACAGGGATAACTTGCAACCTAAAGCAGACTTATTTTTCAATTTCAAAACTACTGTTAAGAGGACAAAAATATCCCAACACCTTCATTTCGGTATAAGAAAGCTAGAGCTTATGGAGAAAGCATAAGCATGGATTGATTTTTTATTAATTTAATTTTTAAGTTAAAATTATAACTGGCTGATGACCGTGATTTGGTCCGCGTGAATTAAGTTTTTTTAATTCCGCGCCCGATAAAAAGTAGCCTGTCACTCTCCAGGTCCTCAACTATACCCATGCCAAAAATCACGTCGATCCGTTGTCCAACTGCGAAGTGATTGAAGGACAAATCAACAAACAAACACACTTTCGCATTTATAATATTAGTATAATAAGATACGTCCTGCAAACCAAGATAGGCATTAGGTGCAACGGACGCTTACATTTTTTGAGGCCTATCCAGAATTTAAAGGAAAGGCTTATACTTAATATTAAGGATCAGTACATTACAATATTATAAAAAAATACTTAATACTGGTACGACGATTCAGACGAAATTTTGATAAAAGTGTGTTAGTACTTACTATTATTTATTCCTGCGCTAAAAGCTAGATTTTATTAAAAATTACGTCATAATTTTACTGAGCTTGTAGCTCTACAAGTATTCCAAGTTACTCATGTAAGCGCTGCAGCCTGTAATATAGGAATTTTTCTACGCTACTTCACATATTTTAATCACACGCTTATTATAAAACCTTTACTGCTATGATATTATTTTGCAGCGCATCTAATATGTTAATGTTAGCTATGACCTAAATACATAAACATGCTCAAGAGTCAGTCATAAAAGTTATACTTAAATTGTACATAATAATGTGTAGGTAGCATTAAATACAAACCTCAATTTAGTTATTTTAACGTTTAAAATATCGTGAGTGATATACATTTTAAATATACATAATAACCGGATAAACTCACGTGTTATGTCGGAAATGCCCGACTAGTTTCGAACCCATTCGGGGCCCTTATTCATGAGCTTGTTCGTGCGACAGCGACCGCGTCGCGCGAACAGGCGCATGAATAAGGGCCCCGAATTCCGACATAACGCGTGAGTTTATCCGGTTATTATGGATGTTTAAACTGAATTTAGTTACTCACAAATGGCATTTAGAATCATTGCAACACGTTACATTATTCAAGCGCAAAATTATGTGATGGAAATCTAAAGTTTTTTTTTTAAATTACCATTCTTAAAATGTGTCGACTTAAATCGTGCCCAAATAGGGTAGGTACTTCTGGTAAGTATCATAGTTAAAACAGAGCACTTTCCCTAACCATTCTGCTTTTGACCAGTTTATCGTGACATCAAAAAATACGCATCCCATCCCATCCCCCAATAATCCCATCCCAATAACCCATCCCATTCCCATCCCATTTCCATTTCCATTCCCATTCCCATTCCCATTCCCATTCCCATTCCCATTCCCATTCCCATTCCCATTCCCATCCCATCCCATTCCCAATGGAATTCGAATGGGAATTATCCCATTCGAATAACGTCCAACCGTTACAAAAAGGTGCCGTTCGCAAAAAGTCACGTTTGCACAAGGTCCCGTTCGCAAAACGCGCCTTCATGGATTAAGAGTTAAGACTTTTGTTTATAAACAAAGCGTAAGTCTATCAATACTAATTAATTAATCAGAGGGCACGGCAGTGCCTCAGCTAAGTCGAGCGTTACACGATTCAAAATTCTGAGTTCGGCCTTTCTGTTATGCAAGTGTAAATTGTCAAACTGAGATTAAATTCTGAGGCTTTACCTTGGTCTCTGCGCATACAAAAGTACTTTTTCATCCCACCATCTCAGAAAGAGTATTTTTACTCTTCGATATCTGAATGCAAAAACCGTTATTATCCTCTTGAGGATAAAGTAAAATGAATTTAGAACATCGTGTGCACGTTAGTAAATATCACTCGTCTATGAAGTTTGTGAATTCAAAACATCAATAAAACCTATTTACTTCTACCTCTATGGTGCCGAATTTCCATACAACCGTTTTTTATTTTAATTTCCTCGCTGAGGTGGGATGAAAAGTTACGTGTCGCACTCGAGTGAAAAGATTTTTCACCTCGTGCTCTTTTGATTCCCTCGCTGACGCTCAGGATTCTAATTTTTGAATCACTCGCTGCGCTCGTGATTCAATTTTATAATCCTTCGCTTGCTCGGTCATCAAAATTGAGCTTGCGGTTAAAAAACAACTTTTCACTCTTGTATAACAAATAACTATTTGTTAACCGATGATCTTGTATGCATATGCAACTATTTAACCTTTTGATCTCTGATTGGCGCTGCATAATTTTGAACTCGATATGTGTAAACCATGCAGGATGGTAACTCTATGCCACCTACACGTATAATCGACGTCAAACTTATTTAGAATAAACAAACTATATGGCTTGCCAGTTACAAACTTATCCATATGCACATATAAAATTGATATAGGTAATATTAAATAATCTTATGTTATTTACTATACTGTACTCTACAACAAATCCTGTGTAACATTCAATTGAATATTTTGGGCTCTTGCAAACATGTTGCGTTTAATATAGCAAGTGGTGCTTCTTTTGGATTCTATAAATAATATAACTCTCGAGCTCCTACAAGACTTTCATTACCCTCTGTATTCCTTGTTTGTTTTTGCGCCGCTTGTTGTTTTGTTCACCAAAGTTACATCTCTGTTATAACTCTGATCATTTTTAAAACTAAGATATTCATAGTATTAGGGATGATGCCTATGTCAACAATAAATTATTTCTCACTTATTATTAAATAGAGGATCTTCCAAAAAAATTCAATCTTCCAAAAAATTCACATCGTCTGTTACTAAAATTACGCATACATAACAAAAAAAGCACTAAAAATACAAAACAATAAAAACACACTATTACTAATAATTAATTAATAAAATTAATTGAAATTTGATGACGTCACAGCTTATGTATTTGATAAAGAATTGTTGATTTGATTGAGTTGTCATCATCCTTGTTGTTAATTGATCATTTCATCTAGACTAATATTATAAAGAGCAAAGATGTGTTTGTTTGTTTGTTTGTTTGGTTGTAACTCAAAAACTACTCAACCAATTTAAAAAATTCTTACACCTATAGAAAGCTACATTATCAGCAAGTAACATAGGCTATATTTTTTTTTCAAAAAATTAGAGATCCTTACGAAAATTGCAATAATGTGAACTAAGTCGGAAAAAATCGTCTCTTCTGAGTGCTTTCGTGGCGTGCGCTGCGTAAATAGTTAGAGTTACACGAAAACAATGTTTGGTGGAATTGTTCCTCTCAAAAATTTCTAGAAAAAAGTCCGCCATAGCATAATTCTATCTTTTAAGGTCGACTCCCACTAACCATTTTATGATTTTCAAATTTGGTCTAAACCAACACTGTAAGAGCGGGGCGTACTCTTACAATATAATTAATATTAAAATGTAAAGCCTGCCCACTGCCCACTGCCTATATACTATACACTATACTATACACTGGCTATATTGGGTATAGACTATTATGATTATTAGTGCAACCCGTGCGAAGCCGGGGCGAATCGCTAGTTATTTATATTTTGTAATTTCCAAGCCTAGTGCTATGGCCTCATATTTGGAGGATCTATATTTTATTTTAATAGTGGTATCAAAATCTAACATGCTGGAATATACATCTCCAACTACTTTTTAATCATATCTAATACGAGCTGATGCCCGCGACTACGTCCGCGTGGATTGAGGTTTTTCGGTACTCCTTAATTATCCAAGATAAAAAGTAACCTATGTGTTATTCCATACAATAATATATCTCTGTGCCAAATTTCATCAGGATCCGTTCCGCCGTTTGGGCGTAATTGAATAACAAACATCCATCCATGCATCCATCCATCCATACACCTATCCATCCAAACTTTCGAATTTATTATATTATTATAATATAGAATATATATTATCGTATCCTCTTGATACGGAACAATATTAAGCAGAACCTTAGTTAATACTGAGGAAAATAGCCGGTAGCCTCTGCAATACATAATATCAAAGTTTCCTCTCCTCTGGCACATATTTTTACCATGCCCGGATATTAAATCTCGGTAATATTTTATGTTCCCTTGGTAGCTCATAAAAGTTGTCACTTATCATGTACCAAGTTAGCTACACATGACACCCATAATATTCATTTATTTATTTCGTACCCCACATGAGAATCTTTATTAATTAAATGTCAATAATATAATCCTATACTCAAACATAATCGTAATATCGTCTTCAACTACGAAAAGCCATTAACCAAAAGAAGAAGAAGAAGAAGAATCGTCGTCAGCCGAAATAGACGTTTTCATCCCACCATCTCGGAAAGAGTATTTTTATTCTTCGATATCTGATGGTAAAAGCCGTTATTATCCTCTAGAGGATAAAGTAAATTGAATTTAGAACATCGTGTACACGTTAGTAAATATCACTCGTCTATGAAGTTTGTGAATTCAAAACATCATTAAAACCTATTTACTTGTACCCCTATGGTGCCGAATTTCCATACCATCGTTTTTAATTTGTTAAAAACTCACACTCGTAACCTTCTTGGTGTACTTTTTTAATTTGCTTTGCGCGCACCATTTTCTTTCACGTCATATTGTTTAAAATTAAAACCGATTAAAAACAAGAAAATTGAAAATAAGTGAAAAAACCTAAATTCTAGTGACGAAGAAATTAACAGGATTGAATTTAATCTTGTGATTTTTTTTGCATTTAGTCATTTCCTCGCTGAGGTGGGATGAAAAGTTACCTTGTGATTTTTTTTGCATTTAGTCATTTCCTCGCTGAGGTGGGATGAAAAGTTACGTGTTGCACTCGAGTGAAAAGATTTTTCACCTCGTGCTCTTTTGATTCCCTCGCTGACGCTCACGATTCTAATTTTTGAACCACTCGCTCCGCTCGTGATTCAATTTTAGAATCCTTCGCTTGCTCGGTCATCAAAATTGAGCACGCGGTTAAAAAACAACTTTTCACTCTTGTATAACAAATAACTATTTCAATACACTTGCTCGCAAAATGCACTTACAGAGGCAGTAAACAGGGCTTGTAAGTTAAATTTACTGCCCTCGTGCTATTTTTTTGCAGTTTTTTTTTAATTTTTGTAAGGCCACTTTACTTCTAAATAACAAGTTTTCTTGAAAGAAGGTTCATAATGATATTGACTTTGTATGTAGAAAACTTAAAAAATAATAACATTTAGATGTGGATTGATGAAATTAATTCATGAAATTAAAAATTGTATTTAATTTAGTTAATTAAAATTGTTTTAAGTTTTATAAATCAAAAAAGTAAAGGCTGAATAGTCCAGGCTGATAGTTAAGAGCTAGAACCTAGAGCCATGAAGCCAATTAAAAAAAACGCAATTAGAACAACGCGCTATAGATAGGTACTACTAAAACCTTGAATCTGTGCGCGCTATTTTTAAAAGTTTCATTGAGTTTTTCTTATAAATTATTAAATAATAAGATGAGTGGTATAAGTGATGTGTAATAATAAAATTAAATCAACAATAAGGTATTTTAGCTGTGAGAAAAAAGTCGCGCTTGTAATAGCCGCCGAAAATCTCTACTAAGTATGGGCGTGAGAAGCCATTTTCTAGTGAGTACCTAGTTCCTACCTACTCGACTTTTAATTTTCAAGTTTTCTCACAAATGTATTGAAAAATATCGTGTGATACACGGGAGTTAAGGTTTAAACAAACTCGTGACGATGGTCAGCCCTCGACTGGCGTCATCGGGCTGACATTAGTCAACTCGTATGTAATAGTAGATTATTCAACATGGGGGTAATGCAAGGTCTTACGTCACGGGCGCCGGGATAAACCCCAAGCGCAAGGAGGGATTTTAGAGTAACTCCCGAGCGTAGCGAGGGTGTTGCATCTAGAATCCTGAGTGAAGCGCGGGGTTTAGGGGCGCCCAAGACAAAGACAGCATTACCCCTGCGTTGAATACTCTAATTTTCACACCTCGCGAGGCAATAAAATCAAGGGTAATAAAAAGATTATTCAATATATGATCTTATTATATCTATTTTCAAAAACTAAAAATGCCAATGAATGAATAAATAAATTAATGATAGTTTCCACTTGCAGGAATTTTCGTATGCTTTTAAATATCTGTCTTCAAAAGTTTCTGGGATCAAATCAATTATTATTTGACGAAGTCGCCGGCATCAACTAGTTAAATATATATTCAATTTCAATAACAGCACAATAACATTTTGGTAATAATTAAGTGTTGGCGGGAATTTTCAACAATCTTTACTCTGTAGTTCGTGCGAAAGGGACGCCATCACTATATACGAGATAGCAAAATGTGAGACTTGAGAGGGACGCCGTCATATGTCGAAGAGAGAAAGCAATAATAGGAATGAACAGAGTTTTCTTTGGATGCGGGATCTTTCGAAATTCAAATCACATTACACCCCATGGGGGTCATGGATTTCAATACAACATTACAACCCCGCTAATCCTTGAGAATGTAATGACGTACTTTACATTTAGATAACAGGCCTTCTAATAAGGCATTGTCGAGCGAGTGGTGTGAAAAAACCTATTTACCGCCCTTATATCACAAACTACTATTTCTAGTTTACGTCACGGTTTAGAGCCTGCAGCCTATTCATGCAAAACCTGCATCAACCATTGTTACAGTCTCAATTGTTGTGATTGGCTGAATTTATGGCGTTCTTACTGCGTCAATGGGTTTTGGTCACTAGCGGAAAAGTGTTAACCAATCAGAGGTGATTGCAACTGTACTGTCTGTCACTATCACTTTTAGCCGATCACCCCGCTGTATTAAGCAGCTCCCTACAACTCGTTTGATGTAGTCTGTCTATGGGGGATCTATCAACGCTGCGTTTTCTAGTGCGAGATTATCATTTTAATGCATTGGGACTCCAATGTTTATCGGCCCACTAAACCATACTTTAATCGTAACGTTTGAGCTATGTCGTTTCGAATTCCTAATGGATCTTTTCTTTTTTTTAATTAGAATAACTTCGAGCATAGCTATCTTTATTTCCTGCTGAGTAACTTTCAGTTTCTTTATATTATGAAAGAAGAACGTAGTAATTATAAAAGTCCAAATATACTTTTCTAATTTTTTAGATATGGTGGCCAATTCAAAATTCAAAATTCAAAATTCAAATGTTTTTTTATTCAAATAAGCTTTTACAAGCTTTTTTGAATCGTTATAATATGAATCTACCGCTGGTTCGGAATGCCATTCCTACCGAGAAGAGCCAGCAAGAAACTCGGTGGTTGCTCTTTTCCATCAAAACTTACAATCATCATAATGATACAAGTAACTGCAGTCCCACGCATAGCTGGAGCGAATCAAATCCACGCTTTTTTTTTATCATTTACGTAATCTTCGATTGTATAGTATGCTTTTTTCACGAGCATACAATATTCAATACACGCCAAGACTGGCAGACAGAGGCAGCCCCATTTCCGACGGTGGCACCCGTTCACGAGCATGACGCATGATCCAGCCATTGCTTCACTGAAAAAAAAAATTAGTAAAACTAATTGCTTTTTCGGTAATATACATTGCTTTGGCCAGTAAAAATGGAGCCTATTGTCCAAACAAGTTCAAGTAACCGAAAAAAAAACAGTTGAGTTATAACAGTAGATATTACCGGTTGACTATTCTTACTGTTTGTAAGACAGTAAGTAAGAAAGTAATAGTTAGTATGAACTGTTTGTTTCAGTAAACTTTAAAGTTCAAACAATTAAAATAGCTCGTTAGCTCCTAACTATATTCTAAAAAAACTGTTCTGAAGCAGTAAAAATAACTGCTACAATATCAGTAAAGATCTGAAAACGGCAATACTTAAAAATAACCGTTTGCTTCAGTAAACATTAATGTACAAACAATTGAAACAACTGATTAGCTTCTTACTGTTTTTTGCCCATTACGACGAACTGTCAGTAATCAATTACTTTTACAAAAAATCAGTTTTTTTAACCGAATTAAATTTTACTGTGCCAAAAAAGTAAAAAGTCTCGTGCTATTTTTTTCAGTGTTCGCTCAACCATATTTGAGGGAACGTAACAACCCGCACCACACGACACCACCACAGAAACGTTAAAGAGAGTGTGGCATACACTCTCACAATCTCTCACAATTCTCACAATTCTGTTTAACTGCTCTGATCTAAATCTAGTGCTGCCCCTACCACAGGTAATATTTTGAAAGGGATAGCAATATTAACTGCCATTTTAGTTTAGGTCAGAGGTGGTGTACAAAAAAACTGGCCTCAATGTAAACTTACGGAGATTTGATTTGAAAATACCATTTAATCCAGCTCCAGCGGAATCATTTCAAGCAATCCACTTATCAGAGAACTTGAGTTAAAATCGCATATACATCACAAAAATCCAATCTCATAAAGCCGACCCGCGTCGATAGCAAGCGAATCTATTCCAGACTCAGTTTCATTAAAACTCCGCTACGAGTCACAAACGAGTTCAGCTCCGTCATATTTTTAATCTTCTAACAGAACAATGAGATGGTGATGTGTTAACGCAAACAGAAAATACTCTTACAGATTTCACGTATTCGCATTCGCCTGCGTTTTATTGTCACAGTGTAGTGACTTGGACTCAGTATTAGTTGATATTTTTTACACATAAACAATAATTTTATGAGTTCGTATTGCTTTTTATAATGTTCTACCATAGGTACCTATATTTAAAATTTCTAATTTAGAGTTTGACTGCCGCAGAGTAGTAATTTCATAATGTTCTGGTTGATGCTCTGCTGATTTTGGTATTTGCTTATTATAAAAATCCGAATACCTCTATAATAGACTTCTAAATACAGCCGTGCAATTATGTAAAAATTTGGTGCAATTTCATATTACTTGCATTACGTAAGCTTTTTCAGGATTCATGCAATGATTGATGATGGACCACATTGCATCAATGCTAAAAAGATTTAATGCTCTATCTATGAGGGACGAGTAGCCTAGTTGTGACAACGCATATCAGTCGATTGCGAAGGTTAAGCAACGTTGACCCAAGTCGGTAACTGGATGGGTGACCGCATTTGTAGGTTCAAATTTGGCCTTTTAGTTTCCTCCGTACCCCGAAGAACACGTTAAGCCGTCGGTCCCGGTTATTATCACTAACAGCTGATAATAATCGTTACAAAAACCTAAGAGTTTAAATACTCTTAGTCGAGTCGTATGCGGAAGGACCTACGAACCCACCGCATTATTATCCCAAGAAAACTCTTACCATTATTTAATTAATGGAAAGGAGTCACGACCTTCAGTAATGAGGAATACGACGCAGAGAGAGATAAATTGACATAAGACTGCTGATATAATGAGGGAAGAGTGAAAATATTGTTTGAATTTCTTACTGTTGTTAAATATTATGTTTATGTATAATATTGTTATGATTAAAAATTACATTTCTGTTACAGGGATCAATTCAACATCTCCAAATATTTCCAAACCCGGGCACTTATGGAAAGAATGATATTTGTAATGATGTAAGTTTCATATTATATTTTACTAGCTGCCCGCTACTTCGTCCGTTTGGATTGAGGTTTTTTTGGTTCCCGCGGGAACTCTTTAATTTTCCGGGATAAAAAGTAGCCTATGTGTTATTCCAGAGTATAATCTATCTCTGTGCCAAAACATCCATCCATCCATCCAGCTCGCTGGTCCGATGACCTAAAGAAGGTGGCAGGAAGCGGGTGGATGAGGAAGGCGGAGGACCGTGTTTGGTTTCGCGCTCTCGAAAAGACCTATGTCCAGCAGTGGATGCATACAGGCTGATGGATGGATAGATGAATTAAATATCTTAATATCTTATATTATAATATTACGTTTATCTTACAGGAAAAGTACAATACTCTTCCCGATAGTGTAAGTTTTATAATACATCCGGTACAAAGTCTTCTGCTCTATTTCTTTCAATGTACGCTTATAATACTTTTCTGTCTTGTCCTTTATCGTTTGCAGGTTTATTGGTATTTCACGTAATATTTATATTAAAAATATTATCATTATTATTAAGTTGTATTAAGTACTTATTTTATAATACATTTGAAAATAAATGGGTTATAAGTTTTATTTCATTTTATGTAGATAAGTACATAGATTATCAATTATTATTTATTATTTATATCGTTATAAGTTATTTCATCAATATTTATGAATTATGACTACAGTATTATTCTGAATTTATGTAAATTTGTTGCACATTGGGTGGAAGAATACCTTAAAATATAGTAAATATGATGTGGTGAAACTATGTCCTTTTATCTAAGGTTCATAATATAATTCTTTTCCCATTTATTATTGATTGTTATATTTACTTATAATTTACTAGACATAATATTATAATGGGGCACTATTGCATTTTAACATCAATATTTTTTTCGTAGATTGAGTCTAACTCCAGTACCGTCAAAGTTGTAAGTTGTAGTTAGTTACTACTAACTAAGTTTAAACTACTGTTTAAACTTCTATAAAACTACACAAATGACTAAAAAAAGTATAATACACTTTACAGTCTTTATAAAGTAACAAAAATATTTCGAAACTTTGGATTGATTTGACATATTATTTTTTGAAATGCTCTTCACTTTTGTCGTATTATTTTCTTCTTAGTTTGTGTATGTGTATAAATTAGTGTAAATCAGTGTGTGTGAGTATATTGCTTGCCTGGCTTGCCCACCAACAGACAAGAACGTGCACTACGTTTGTATGAAAACCAAAATTTATATATTTCCTTGAAAATACCTTGAAGACAGGTGATCTGACAACAAATCATTTTGTTCTGACTAGAGTCAGAGCTAGAAATAGGTACTAACTCTATCATACTAAAAAGCCTAGATCAGAATTACAATGGAACTATCACCCGCAAAAATGGTCAGCTGGTCAGCATTGTGATTTATGGCCCAATGTTTAGCTTATTTGTGTGTTTTGTGATGCTTAATCCTTTTGTTACTTTCTAAAGTTCCCAGCATTGTAACATTTTAACAACCAGACCTCAAAAATAACCATAATAATAATTTACACGGTGATTACACAAGATTAACAAACTAATTAACCTTAACCTAATTTCAGGATAATTCTCGTCTACAGAATTTTTTAGGGGTATGTGAACTAAATTATTTAATAAACTTAATAAAATAATATCTAAATCTTCAGCTTTCTTGCCTAAGTCTGCTTAAAATCATAAATTTCCAACATAGTCATTTCAATCCATACTTAATTTTATTTAAAATGCCAAAGTGTGTCCGGATGGCTGCCCGCTACGTTTTCTCCGCCTATCTCTATAGATCTCTATTTAAATAAATCTACATTTTGACTCCGTTTGGTACAGATACATAAAGGTTCCAACCTAAGAATGGTATTCTTAGTTAATACTAAGAATACCATTCTTAGGTTGGAAAAGAAGCCTTAATAGGCTTCTTTTCATAAACAGCAAAAAAAGTTCCCACAGGATTCTTAGAAAACATAATTACCTACGTAGCCAAATCACGGGCATCGTTAAGTCAATATTATATTTTGGTACTTTGTCGTTATCAGACTTGAGTTGGATTCTGTAGTTTCTCAAAAGTGATAAAAAAGTAAATAGTCTTCAAATATTATGAAATACTGCAATAATTCAAAATAATAACCATTCTGGGATGGGATCTTGTACTCACCTATATACTTACTTAGTACAGTATTCTAGTACCATTAAATTGTTGCATGTTTTTTTAGTTTAATGTTAATAATAATTATTAATTGTAAGAAAATTCTTTTTAATGAGTGTTACTTGTGATTACAGTTTCGCGGTGATGTTCCGGAAATTAACAACGGTAAGTTATTAATAAAAAAATATTATTTGAACAAAATCCATATAAATATTATAAATGCGAAAGTTTGGATGTATGGATGTATGTTTGTTACTCAATCACGCTCCAACGGATGAACGGATCTGGATGAAATTTGGCACAGAGATAGATTATAGTCTGGAATAGCACATAGGCTACTTTTTATCCCGGAAAATTAAGGAGTTCCCGCGGGAACCGAAAAACCTCAATCCACGCGACGAAGTCGCGGGCATCAGCTAGTATTTTATACTTTTAACCCCCAACGCAAAAAGAGGGATGCTGTGCGTTTAACGTGCTTTTCTGTCTGTGTATCTGTGTGTCTATCAGTGGCATAGCTCCCAAACGCATGAACCGATTTTGATTTAGTTTTTGTATTTGAAAGGTGACTTGATCGAGAGTGTTCTTAGATATCGTTCAAGAAAATCAGATCATAAGCTCTTTTCTAGTTGATGAATAGATGTGAGCAACTTCCACAGGTATGATCGAATCGAAATATAGGTATCCTGCTACTTTTATTTTAAATTCTCAATTTATTAGTTTAAATTGATGTAAAGAACGTACAATTACTTAAGCATGAATCTGCAATTTATAAAAATAATTTTTTTATTGTACTCTTTACAGATTCATTTTCTGAAACAAAGCGCTTTGAAAAGGGAGAAAAAGGCGATAAAGGAGATACAGGAAAACGAGGGGAAAAAGTAAGAAATATATTATTTGATGCAATAAAGGCTGACAATAATGTTATTATGAATACTAGATATAAAAATTATATTTAACAAGTGTTTTTATTGTTTAGGGTGACGATGGTAAATCTATTACTGGACCAGAAGGCTCACCTGGTCCCATAGGCCCTCAAGGCCCTCGAGCAATAAAGGCTGAAAAGGGTGATAAAGGAGTAAGACTTTTTTACATTTAGTATAGATTGTTATACTACTCTAATTTAATAACTCTACTCAGAGGAATTTACTTTTCAGGTCTTAAAATGTTGAATTTATTATGTACAATTGAAGCACATGTCAGTTTATGTTTCTATAAGTGTGGTTACATAACCACTTAAAAGCCTATGATTTTTTTTGATATATAACTTGAGGCCTTTAATCTTCAAGAAAATTTTAATTATTAGACATGGCGAATTTTCCACAGGAATGTGAAAAAATAATTGGCCCACGTGGAGAACCTGGTCCACAAGGGCCCCAGGGTGATGTAGGCGAACGAGGACCGCCCGGTTTGACTGTAAGTTTTTTTTCATAGTGCACGTCGCTAATGGTAAAAATATACATTTGGGGTACCTGTAGGCCTAGCAGGAGGTTTATTACCTATCCGAATGCGTCTAAGTTAACGACCATTATGCGAAAGTTTGTTTGTTTGTTGGTTTATTAGTTGTTGGTTTATTGTTGGTTTGTCCTTCATTCACGCCGCAACGGAGCAACGGATCGACGTGATTTTTGGCATGGGTATAGTTGAGGACCTGGAGAGTGACATAGGTTACTTTTTAATTAAGAAGTTCCCGCGGGAATCAAAAAAACTTAAACCACGCGGATGAAGTCGCGGGCAACAGATAGTTCCATATAAATCGTCGTAAATTTTAACGCGATCGAAAAAATCTCCCACTAGGCCCCTTGATCAATCTAAACGCAATCCACATTACTGATTAATGCAAAATTATTCAGATAAATACGTCATGTTACGGCGCCAAAATCTGAAATGTTAGCTTTTATAACTTAATAGATAGGTACATGAAAGGTCTTAATCTTGTACGCTCAAAATGTTTAATCTAGTTAGCCTGTAAGTTTCATTTAAGTGAATTGTAAATTCTTATGAAACAATAAATATCTTACACCAGAAAAGTCTACAGGCATAATTTCGGCCAATTCGGCTTTTCTAAGTAGTGTTGTTTCAGTGCCCGGTATTCTTTTTTAATCTCATTGACGATATGAGTAACCATCTTTATTTCTAGGGTCCGCCAGGTAAGCCAGGAGAACGAGGTCCACCTGGTCTGCAGGGTAATAATGGTGAACCAGGGGCTAAGGGTTTCCCAGGAAAGGATGGCGCACTTGGACCAAGCGGGGAACCGGGGAAAGACGGAGCCCCAGGACCTAGCGGACCAACTGGACCACCCGGACCCCCTGGAAATCCAGGTTATGTTCATAAGGTGATTAACTTGCTATTAAAGCATAAGTAAGCAATTTTTAAATTATGCAAAATTATAAAACTGGATTAATAAAAAAGATGCTATCCATAAACTAGCCACACAAACTTACTACTAAATTAAAATAATGTGGTATGTGTGGGCGTTAAAAATTAATTTTGTATTAGTTAATGCAAGATAGATTTCTATGGAACAAATAGTGTCAGAGCTTATGTTGACAGGAAATAGTAGAGGCAAAAAAACCAATCAAAGGTGATACGGGGCCGATAGGGCCCCCTGGGCCCCCTGGACGAGATGGAAAAGACGGCATCAAAGGGGATAAAGGAGACTACGGAAATAAAGGCGAAAAAGGTGACGAAGTAATAAAACATATTCAGGTAAGTTTGAATGTAGACTTTTTTTTTTATCCCGTACAAGTTAGCCCTTGACTGACTAAAGGTAAGTGATGATGCAGTCTAAGATGGTAGCGGGCTCACCTGTTAGGGGCATGGCAGTTATATTAAACCCATACCCCTATTCGGTTTCTACACGGCATCGTACCGGAATGCTAAATCGCTTGGCGGCACCGGTCTTTACCGGTAGGGTGGTAACTAGCCACGACCGAAGCCTCCCACCAGGCCAGACCAGGGAAAATTCAGAAATTATAAATTTCCAAACCCTGCCGGGGATGAAACCCGGGACCTCCATACCACAGAATAGGTAATAGTAGTAATCCATACGTTAAAGCTACAGCGATCAACACTGCGCCACAGAGGACTGCGCAATACACACTTAAACCGCAATTGCCAAAATTTTCTACTCAATATTTTATTATATTTGTCTTACTGCCGCACTCAGTCGCTAATCATTACTTAAGGAACTCCTTAGTAATAGATTTGATATGAAATGTACACTAAAGAGGTCTTTAAGCAATAATTAGGCGACTCTGAGTGGGGCATTTAAAGATTTACTGATAATATTATTTTGGATACAAAAATACCAGAATTTAACTGAGAAAGTTAAGTCTCAACTTTGTTAAAAATAATACTTATTCTGCTTCAATTAGGGTAAGGACGGAAATCCAGGACCACGAGGAGACAAAGGTGACACTGGACTGCCTGGGAAAAATGGAGTACCTGGTATACCAGGTCATGATGGCGAAAAAGGAGAAAAAGGTGAAATGAAGTATGCTAGAAGTGCATGAATTTTAGTTGTTATCTCTAGAGAAATTAGTTTTAATTATCATAAATTTGTTTATAATATTAATTATTTGCAGGAGAAGCTATAATAGTACAAATTAAAGGAGAGAAAGGTGAAATTGGTGTATCGGGGAACAAGGTGGGTTAAAATATATACTTTTAGTTTTACCGTTATATTAAAGAGCATTACTGCTATTGATTAATTATTTTAATAAAAAAATAAGTTGGTAGTGCATTAAACTATCCACAAAATAGAATACTGATATAATTAAAAGTTGTGATTGAAATAAATGTTGGAAAATTTAAGGGCGATAAGGGAGATAAAGGATCAGAAGGCCCTAAAGGTGATACAGGGACAGATGGGCCACAAGGACCTCCTGGAGAAAAGGGACTTCAGGGGGGCAAAGGAGATTCTGGTACTGCAGGACCAAGGGGGCATAAAGGGGAAACTGGTGAACCCGGTCCCCCAGGCAATGTACCAACACCGGCTATTACTCTTGTGAAGGTAATATGATTGTAATTTTAAAAGCGATCCTTGTTTTGATAACAATATTATGTAAGGACTTTTCAAACAGTTTAAGTGTGCGGGCACGAAATGAGCGGGAGCGGGGCGACGGCGGGAGCGGGGCGATGCGACTAGTCGGCGAGCTGGCGACGAATTTCGGGAACAATTTGAAAGAGGTCTGGTAATACTTTTTAACCGACAAAAACGTCTGGGATTTATTTTTTCGAATTTTCTAAGTATAAAATTTAAAGTTAAAAAAATCAAGTTGTCAAAAAAATGTTTTTTCGGATTTTTTTTGCAAAATATGTTATATGCTGCGCAGTAGCGAAATAACCGCAAACGCTCTATCAGACTGGCAGAACTGGATTCGCCAATGAACGAAATTATATTTTTCCACAATTTCAGATTGCCTAAAAACACCTTCCCGAAATTCGTCGCCAGCTCTCGAATTCCATCGCCCCGCTCCCGCCGTCGCCCCGCTACCGCTCATTTCGTGCCCGCACACTTAGAAACAAAACCTTGCGTTGTACCCCGAAAGCAGATGTTTCAGTGAAACAATAGAGATATCGAAACAAATGGCCTGCGTTATTTCAGGTACCTACAAATTTTGTAAGTAGGTGCCTAACTTGCTGTATAACTCGGATTTTTAATTGCGTGGAATTCTGACGTTTGTGACGTTCAGTTGACACAAACATTTTTTATGCCTTTTTTATTTCAAGACTCAGGTTTTTTATGGTTAAAAATTACTGTATGAAGCAAATTGATCACATCCACCTATTACAAGAAATAAATAGTTTATCATTTGTCACAAGCAAAATCCAAATAAGTACTTATGAATTAATAACTTTGCTAAGAAAGGATAAAAGATAAAATAAAGAAACAACAACCAATAATAATAAACTTTATCCATACTTACTAATATTACAAACTAGATTCCGCGTGGATTTAGGATTTTTGATTTCCACGGGAACTTCTTAATTTTCCGGGATAGTGCCTATGTCCTTTCCCGGGATACAACCTACCTCTATACTAAATTTCGTCAAAATCGGTTGAAAAGATGGGCCGGAAAAGCGTAGCAGACAGATAGACAGACACACTTTCGCATTGATAATATTAGTATGGAAGTATGGATCCTTTTTGAAGGCAATGAACACAACTTATTCCACGCGGACGAAGCCGCGAGCATCAGCTTAATAATTAATTAAGTATTGTAGGGTAGAAGTAAAAGAAACGCCAATGACAGTAACTTGTACGTATTGTACGGCTATCGATCTCCTAGACCTAGCTTATAATAAGTAACGGAATCTAGCTAAAGCCTAGGTTCCCTAGATTTAGACGTGAGAATCGACTGCAGCGATTTCTGATAGTACGGTCGCTAACTAGCGAATGGAGTCAATATCTTCGTCGCGCTCGGGCTTAAATAGGGCTCCGCCGCTTTGTTCTTCGCAGAGACACGTTGGTCGAAGCGCTCCGAGCGAGAAGTTTAGTCGATGTGTAAGCGAAAGTATTCGAGGCCGAGCCGCGCGTGCCATGCTTGTTACAGTATTAAATAAAATCATCATGATCATCGTTGTCGTCGTCATCCTCATCATCCTCGTCATCCACAGACACTAGGTCAATCAAGTGGGTTATACGACATATTCTTTAATTACATGTTCTATGCACTCTAGCCATTTGTTTGAGGTGACGTTAGCTCCCTCAACCAAAAGCTCTTTCACTTCAACCATTTGCAACATCCAAATTGCAATCCAAGTTTGAGCCCAAAAGCTCACAATAGTAAGCGGGCGATTGGAGTACCTACAGTAATCCCTTGTTCTGCTGCCAACTCGTCCACGACATTTCTATTACATTTATGCTTTTCTTTGCTAGTTATGCCCAATAAATTTATCCACTTAAATTTATTTATCCACCTTAGGCTGCATCACCACTTGCAAGCAAGTCAGATTGCAGCCAAGCGTTAGCCTATATATTTAAAAAAAAAAATTACCTTCAACTACAAATTGACTCAAAACATAATGAACATAAAAGTGTCGAAAATAATAATTTCTAATTTTCAGTTCAAAAGGTTTGTTACTCATGCGTGGTGTGACCAGTTGTTTTGCTTTTTTCTCCCACATTAATTGTTTCAATATTGATATTTAATATCATTTAACAGATCAGCCTGGCAAACGAAAGAGGGAATAGCTTTTTCACTAAAAACATAATTGTGTTTGTCAGTCCAACGCATGACTGGAGTTTACTCTTTACGAAAGATTATCTATACTAATATTATAAATGCGAAAGTTTGGATGGATGGATGTTGGTTACTCAATCACGCCAGAATGGCTGAACGGATCTGAATGAAATTTGGCACAGAGATAGATTATTGTCTGGAATAACAAACTTTTTATCCTGGAAAATTAACCAAAAAACCTCAATCCACGCGCACGAAGTCGCGGGCATCAGTTAGTAAAATATATAAATTAGTAAAGGAGGGTAAATGAACGCATTTTTTATATTACTGAAATCATACTTAGTACATTTATTTATATTAATTATATAATTTATATATATTTATCAAAATATATTACATAGTCATGGAAACATGAACAAGTGTTACCATGGAAACATAAGTCAATAACGTGACGGAGAAAATTTGATTTTACTTCCCATTTTTCATACCCCGGGCTTATAATCGATTCTAAAGGAGGTAAACTCCAAAAAAAAAAAAAGTTTTTTCTAGGTGTCTGTCGGCCGTCATCCTGATGATCATGTCATTCGACTTTCAGCTTGAATGTTCAAATGTGCTGTTGTTGCTACTTGCTATTCTCACTACGAAAAGTTGAACGAATACCAACAACCGGCTGGAAAAAGAATGATATTCAAGCATGGTTAACGTCAAAGAATTTAAATTATGATGAAACTATGCTGAAGGTAAACTTATTGGGCATAGTTAGCAAAGAAATGCATAAATATAATAAATATGTTGTGGACTAGATGGCAGCGGAACGAGGGATCACTGTGCTCCGATTACCCCCTTACCATTTGAGAGCTCAATCCGATTGAGTTGGCTTGGGCTCAAGCCAAGGGGCATGTGGCAAAAAACAATAAAACTTATAAAATGGTGGTAGTGAAAGAGCTTTTGGTCGAGGGAGTGAACAATGTCACCCCAAACAAATGGCAAGAGTGCATAGCACATGTTATTAAAAAAGAGGACAAACTATGCCGTTTTGACCATTTGATTGACAGTGTCTGTGATACTTTCATTATAAATGTCAGTGACGATGACGAGGATGATGATTATTTTAATAATTCATTATTTACAAAATGTTTACTGTTATTAGTTGTTGGATTTTTCTTTATCCTTTCATAGCAAAATTGTTCTTTCTAATTACTTTAAACTCTTTCAGTCTTCAGTCGGTAATAAGTGTTTAATTTCTGCTAATGCATGTAATTACATGTGTGCACAATATTATGTATATTACTATTAAAATAGTGCTCTATTACTTAATTAAGTAATTAACAATTTAATGTAAACTAACACTGTTATAGATTTAATCTTTAGAATCCATTAGCATTACTTATATTTTATTAGAATTTGTTACCCTTTTTTTGGGGAAAATGTTTTAACCAAGAAACGTCAAGAAACGTCAGAATTCCACGCAATTAAAAATCCGAGTTTAGTTCACTAGTTTTAAACTATTGAACCTATTCCTAAAATTTGTCCGATATTATAAAAAAATATATATTTCGGCAAGCAATCACTGGGCTAAAGTCATGACTTTAGAATAACAGGTGCAACACTGTGAAGAAGAAAAACTCACTACCGTGAAATATTGAAGCGCCTGGGGGAGGCCTTTGCTAGGAAGCAATTAAAATGATTATTTATCGGTGTCTTTTTATTTATTATTTATAGTAACTTTAGTAATGAATACACTTTTGATGTAAATTGTAATCATTAGTTTATGGGAAGATTATTTGTAAAATTGTCAATAAAGGCTTATCTTATCTTATCTTAATCACTGAGCCGCCAGCAAAGCTCTCGCGGGCCTCAGGTGGCACGCGGGCCGCGTGTTGAGGACCTCTGAACTAGATGATGCCCGTAACTTCGTCCGTGTGGTTTAAGGTTTTGATTCCCGTGGAAAATCTTTAATTTCCTTGGTTATCAAGTAGCCTATGCACGGATGCCTAACCTAGCACGGAACCTAGAATTTGTACCAAATTTCATCAAAATTGGTGGAAAAGATGAGCCGCGAAGTGTAGCAGATAAACATACAGACAGGCACACTTTCACATTTATAATACTATATTAAAATGGAACAACTTACTATTTTATTTGACACATTCTACCTTTTATACCTATATTAATTAGGGACCCAAAGGACAGCAAGGACCCCCAGGGCCTCAGGGCCCACAAGGATATAACGGGACAACAGGGCCACGAGGACCAACAGGCCCTAAAGGTCCTAAAGGTACACCAGGTCTACGAGGTCCAACGGTAGGTACAAAATATTGTAATTTTTAACGTCTTTGATAGATGCTTCATAGCTATGAAAAGGCATAGAATAAAATAAAAGAAGGAAGGGACGCTTTGAGGACTTTTTAATGCCCCAGATTTAACAAGTTATGTGGGCGGTAGATAGGTATAGTTATAATTTCGCACATTTGACCAACTAGTTTTTGTCCGCGACTTCGTCTGCGTGGACTACGCAAATTTCAAACCCCTATTTTACTTACTTAGGGGTAGAATTTTCGGAAATCCTTTATTAGCGGATACCTACGTTATATATAAGCTTTCTGTATGCCTTTACGGCCAGTCCGTCCAGAGGTTTGAGCTGTGCGTGGATAGATCAGTCAGTCAGTCTGTAAACCAATCAGTCAGTCACCTTTTCCTTTTATATATTTAGTCTAGCGATCCGCCCCGGCTTCGCACGGGTAGCACTAATAATCCTAATAGTCTATCCCTAATATAGCCAGTGGGCAGTGGGCAAGTTTTACATTTTAATATTACATTGTAAGTGTGTGCCCCGTCCTTACCACACCTGCCACAGCCGCCAGCCCACCATGATGTAAAGTTCGAGGACCATTTTTATCTTAATTAGATACTTGAGATGAATAACATATTTATTTTGCTAAGGATTATTAATACTATGTCGGTAAAAACATCTTCGCAAGTAAAGCAATGGTTTAGACCAAATTTCAAAATCATCAAAATGGTTATTGTGAGTCAACCTTAAAATATAGACTTAAGCTATTCCGGACTTTTTTTTTAAACTTTTTGAGAGGAACTATTCCACCATACACGGTTTTCGTGTAACTTTAACTATTTACGGAACGCACGCCATGTAAGCTTTCAAAAGAGACGATTTTTTCCGACTTAGTTCACGTTATTGCAATTTTTGTAAGGATCTCTAATTTTTTGAAAATAAAATATAGCCTATGTTACTCGCTGATAATGTAGCTTTCTATAGGTGAAAGAATTTTTAAAATCGGTTGAGTGGTTTTTGTGTTTATCTATTACTAACAAACAAACAAACAAATCTTTCCTCTTTATAATATTAGTTTAGATTAGAGATTAATGACACACTTATTTGATTACTTAAAAAAATGACCGTAGGTTGATTGAAACTAATAGAACAACATACATAAATATTATTTTTACTAATTTAAATGTGTAGGGGCCAACCGGACCTAAAGGTGATAAAGGTGCTATGGGCGAGAAAGGCGAAAAGGGCGAGACACCTTTCATCGATGTCGGGAAGGTAGGTAAACTTAGCTTTCAATTTTAGTAACTCATCCTCCGACCTCCGTGGCGCAGTGTGTAGCGCTGTTGTCTTACCGTGCGGAAGTCCCGGGTACGATCCCCGGCAGGGTCAATTTGGGAATTTATAATTTCTGAATTTTCCCTGGTCTGGCCTGGTGGGAGGCTCCGGCCGTGGCTAGTTACCACCCTACCGGCAAAGACGTGCCGCCAAGCGATTTAGCGTTCCGGTACGATGCCATGTAGAAACCGAGTAGGGGTATGGGTTTAATATAACTGCCATGCCCCTAACAGGTTAGCCCGTTACCAACTTAGACTGCATCATCACTTACCATCAGGTGAGATCGCAGTCAAGAGCTAACTTGTAGTGGATAAAAAAAACTATCACAAAAGCTGTAACGTGTGCAATTTCCACTTGAACGTTGTATTAAGGGTTGCACACGCTTGACATTTCTTACTACCGATAAGAAATAATAGTAGTAAATCTGTTTGTTTACAGCTTAAAGGAGAAAAGGGAGACAGGGGAGATATTGGTCCAGCGGGTGAACCGGGTACACCTGGTATACCTGGAAAAAGTGAAAACTGTAATTCTATAACGGTGTCCGGTCCACCAGGTCCACCAGGACCACCCGGTCCACCCGGTATTTCAATAACCGGCCCTAAGGGAGAACCAGGCGAAATTATACAAAGCTCGTTTTTTAATTTTGAAAATGGTAAGGGCACGTACTCACTACACATTCAGGTAATAAAACAGGAATTTTAATGGTAAAAACTCGTTCATAACTCACATGCCATGTGACGCGACCCAAAGCCATGTAGTTTTGTGCCGCTTGGTGTTTCTTCCTAAAGCGCGGAAAAAATGTGGGGAAATTTGCAAATTATAAAAAAAAATCTATTCCAGGTAAGTACGATGATGATGACTTCTACACGACGGGGACTGTAATATACAAAACCAGTAGAGCACTTTTTAAGGTAAGTTGTTAAACGTATGCATTTTTGTGAAGAAGGTAATAACATCATTAAGGATCGCACCATGTCGCTGCTATGTTATAGGATACAAAGCATAGTTTGAGGTTTCGTAGTTTTCTTTTTAAATAATAATTGTGGTATGCTCACCTGTACCAAATTCTGAGAGATTTGATATTATAACCTTTTTATCAGCTGCGTTCGATACTCCAACAAAAACGTATTCAAATATATTTTTGTTCCAGAGAACTTCAAGCATACCGCTGGGAACATTAGCTTTTATTATAGAGGAAGAGAAATTGTTATTGAGAGTCGAAAAAGGATGGAAATTTGTTATTGTAAGTAGAAAAACTATTCGTTGTTTTCATGCTTATGTATTCAGCAAAACCTTACTTCTGATCTAAAAATATTTATTTCAACCTAGTGGTATCTTCTATCGAAGATTGGCAAGCAATGAAGGATAATTTGAATTTATTTACCGCTGCCCTAAACAGTGACCTTGAGCGTATGTAAGACTACTGACGAAGGTTCTTAAGTCGTTCTCCATCGTTCGCAAGACCTTTATTTGCCCTTTATCTTGCCTAGACTGAACAGATTAAAAAAAGTTTCGGCATAATAATATTATGTGTGCCGCGGTCTGAGCATCGAAGACTCAAAGGGTGCGAATTTAGGTTGATCTCCCACCGTTACAGAAAATGTTAATAATATGTAGTTAGTTTTGATCATTTTTCGTTTAATTTTTTCACAGACAGACTCAATCTTACACACAACTGCAATATGGCGACCGCCGAAATATAAAGCGGTACAATCGTCAAAGATACAAGCAAAACCAGACAACAATATTTATGTAAGTATGAACTGTGTATTAATTATTATCTATGTAAATATATAAAAGGCAAAGGTGACTGACTGACTGACTGACTGATCTATCAACGCACAGCTCTAACCACTGGTCGGATCGGGCTGAAATTTTGCACTCAGATAGCTATTATAACGTAGGCATCCGCTAAGAAAGGATTTTTGAAAATTCCACCCCTAAGAGGGTGAAATAGGGGTTGAAAGTTTGTATGAAACCCCGTCATTTCTCAAGTTATATCCATGAAACTTGGTTTACAAGCTACGGGTAAAAAATTAAGAAATATATGTTTCACAGTTTTTGAAATTTCTACTCCCGAAGGAGTGAAATAGGGGGTGAAAGTTTGTATGAAAGTCCTTCATTTCTCATGTTATATCAAGGAAACTTGGTATTTTGGCTTACAGTAATAAATTAAGAACTATGTGTATCACAGTTTTTCAAAATTCTACCCCCACGGGGTAAAATAAGGGTTGACAGTTTGTATGAAAGTCCTTCATTTCTCAAGTTATAGCCATGAAACTTAGCATTTGGGCTTTCAGTTAGATATGCAAGAGTACGTGTTTCACCATTTTTGAAAATTCGACCCCCAATGGGGTGAAATATAGAGTTCAATCACGCCGTAACAGAGCAACTGATCAACGTGATTGCATGAGTATACCTGGAGAGTGACTGGCTACTTTTTAAACCAGAAAATTAAGGAGTGCCTGTGGGGAAAAAAACTTATACCACGCGGACGAAGTCGCGGGCATCAGCTAGTTATAAATTATAAATTGCAAATTGAAGATAATGATAAATTTATTTCATAATCACACAATATGGGTAAGTTAGTAACATTTAAAGAATTACGTCTAGGATATTAATAATGTAGTAGAATAAAAAATATGTATTTTTTTGCATAAAATTACATAATAATATAATATTGTGAATATTTTTGCAGATCCGATTAGTAGCTCTAAATAAACCATACCCTGGAAATATGCTGACTGCGACAAATAGGACAGGGCGGAACGCCGCAAGCCAGGAATGCTTCAGACAGGGTGCGAAAGCATTCCGGACGAACAATTTTGTCGCCTTCTTAGCTAATAAGTAAGTACTTCCTGATACATTTTTGTACAACAACCGTCAACCACTGATCTTGTAAGCATTATGCGATTTAATTAGGTAAATAGGTATGAACTATGTAGTGGATATAGAAATAATGTTGCCGCCAGATTGGTTCGTCCATGAACTTTTTGTTTCGTGCGCAGTATGAGAGGGCAACACCTCCTCTCATAGCTGCCTGTCGTCCAGCGTTCTGATGACCAGAACATACTACTCTTTTCTTATCCAACTTCTCTTGCTGCATCTTACTCAATTTATGGTAATTTAGTACCATCAGATTTAAAAAAATCTTGCCTAGATTCTGCTTTGAAACCAATTTGCGATTTAACGATTTTTTGCAACGAAGTAAGACGTGATGGCTGGGTTTCTGGTATCCCGCTACAGAATCCTATCGTACAAAGCCTTAAACCTTTTAGTTTACTTACGTAATACCAACTGTGATTGTAAACTTCTTAAATGTTTCAGTGTGGATGACCTGAAATCAGTTGGGAAAACGGGTATCTATAATAACCTTCCGGTTAAGAATTCGAGGGGCGAAGTTCTCTTTGATTCATGGACCAGTATGTTCAATGGATCCCGTGCCTTGCTAACCAATGTCAGTATCTACAGCTTCAGCGGGAAGAACATACTGATAGATCCAACATGGTACGTTTTAGTCCATTTCTACATACACGTCTTACTCTTTAAGCCATAAGGGTACGCGCAAAACTTACAACATTTGCTACAACTACTACTTACTTCTTGACAAAATTAACTTTTTTTGATTCTTTTTGACTTGAGAATAGAACTCATGATCTCATGATCTGCTGTTAAATAAGCTTGTCACTAAAGTACCGAGCCTGTACCTCACAAATACTTTAAATAAATAAATTATTATTGAAAAATGTACCAACATGACCGACATATATTCCGGCAACAGACACACAGGCAGACTTAGGTACTTTCGTATACATAAACATACCTAATTAATTAAGTTTTTTAAAAAAATAATTTTAATTTAGATTATAATGTACTATTTCTTGGTTTTAATTTGATATTTTTGTTATAGACATAATAAACATACAAAATAAACATAATATTTACGTATTATTGAAAAAAAATTAGTAATTAGTATATACTAGCTGATGCCCGCGACTTCGTCCGCGTGGTTGAGGTTTTTTTGATTCCCGCGGGAACTTCTTAATTTTCCGGGATAAAAAGTAGCCTATGTGCTATTCCAGACTATAATCTATCTCTGTGCCAAATTTCATCCAGATCCGTTCATCCGTTGGAGCGTGATTGAGTAACAAACATACATCCATACATACATACATCCATCCATCCAAACTTTCGCATTTATAATATTTATTATATGGATTAAGTATGCTATGCTAGATAAGTGTAGACACGTCACGCCGAGTCGATGCCCTTTTTGGAGTTATTTTTTGTGTCACAGTTTTGTGTCACAGTTCCTAAGTTTTGTAGTAATGATTTTGTTTTGTATTTTATTTGTGTCCTTATTAATTCCAAATTAAGATTTATTTATTATTTATTGAAGTGAAAACTTCTTGAGCCGCGTTGAACACTTTTTGGTAGGTGATAAACTTGTGGATTCGCGTCACCGACATGCGACATGATCCGTGCCGACATGCTCGCGTTGTTACGAAGACAAAAGGTCTTAAATATAAATATACTGCATTCGTAATTAAACGTTAATGTCTTAGTGTTAAGGTTTATATTTTAATTATTTTAGATTTTATTTTTTATTAAAAAAAACATTAAAATAATTTAAAAAAGGAATTAAAAAATTCATTTTCACTTCTATCGGCAGTCCCTATGACTGCCATTTTTTTATGTATTTATTTCTACATGAGTACCTAAAGATGAAAGTCTTAAACGTTTTCCCCTAACATTACAGGAGAATGAAAGCAGTGTGGCACGGAAGTAATGCCTATGGCACCAGGTCACCAAGGGCTTCTTGTGAGAATTGGGAAAGTGACAGCCCATCCAGCCAAGGTGCTGGATCCTCACTGTATAGCTATAGACTTTTAGACCAAGAAAGGTAAGCGATTTCTATAAATGGAGATGCCTAAATATTTATTCCGTTTCTAGGTCGGGTAGAATTTCGTTCTTAGAGACAAGAATTATTGTTCCAACTAAGTCATAAGTCATAAATATTTATTCAATTTAGGTAGATGCACTACACTTATTGACATCCAGTTACATAAAAATATGATGGTGATAATCTGTTACGGTATCTTAAAATTAAAGCTACGAGGGTTCCAAACGCGCCCAGGTCTGAGAAGAGCCCACAACAAACTCAGCTTGGGTTTTTTCTACAACTAATTTCATAAATACTGAGTGTGTGGTAAAATTTTAGGTTAAACTTGTTGTTGATATATATTTATTTTGACGCACAATTATTTTAATTTTTACAATAATTTCGCGTGTACATTAGGTCAGTTTCTTGGCCCTACTCGACTGCAGCCGTTTTCGGTCACGGACCTAATGTGAACAGACTAATTATTATTCGGTTAAAGAATCTGGTTAAAGCGAATGCGGCCGACTCATTCGGTCACCATGTAAACGCACCATAATGTAACATATTTTTTCATGATAGTACACATTATAAAATAACTATATAAAACTAGATGATGCCCGCGACTTCGTCCGCGTGGATTAAGTTTTTCTGATTCCCGCGGGAACCCCTTACTTTTCCGTGATAAAAAGTAGCCTATGTCCTTCCCCGGGATGCAACCTATCTCTATACCAAATTTCATCAAAACAATCGTCCGCTGTTCTAGATGTCCCAGAAAATATGGACTTTAGTTAACATGTTACACTCTATATTATGTTATGTTGTATGTGTTCTGGTGGGAGGCTTCGGCCGTGGCTAGTTACCACCCTACCGACAAAGGCATGCCGCCAAGCGGTTTAGCGTTCCGGTACGATGCTGTGTAGAAACCGAATAGGGGTATGGGTTTAATATAACTGCCATGCCCCTAACAGGTTAGCCCGCTACCATCTTAGACTGCATCATCACTTACCATCAGGTGAGATAGCAGTCAAGGGCTAACTTGTAGTGGATAAAAAAACACTCCTAAAATTTTATCTTGAAAATCTATTGTTATTTTCCGGTAAGATACTCAAACTGTTAATAAAGTTCAAATTACATAACTGTTTGTTTGTAAACAAAACAATATTCAAAAGCCTAACGCTGGTGTATCATTAATCTAAACGACTATTGTTCCGCCGTATCGTTGGAAGACATAGATGGACATGGGTAAACCGTTAAAACTTGGATATTATACCCTCCTGAAACATGTTTGTAACTCATCTAGGGTTGTCAAATCGAAAACAACTAACTTTATTTTGGCCAGATATTCTCTTATCTATAAGAGTGTAGATCATTTATAATATGAGTATAGAGATACTCATATTATAAATGCGAAAGTTTGGATTGATGGATGGATGAATGGATGTTTGTTACTCAATCACGGCAGAGCGGATGAACGGATCTGGATGAAATTTGGCACAGAGATAGACTATAGTCTGGAACAACACATAGGCTACTGTTTATCCCGGAAATCAAAGAGTTCCCGCGGAAACCAAAAAACCTCAATCCACGCGGACGAAGTCGCGGGCATCAGCTAGTAATTAATAAAAATGTATTGCTGTTAGTTATTCTCACTAAAACTCAGAAACTGCTTAACTGATTTGGATGGAATTATTTGTGCGTGTTTGTGTGGGTCCCGGGATGGTTTATATTCTCAATTGGACCCGATGGGAGCACTGCAATCGGGTTCTAGGTTCAAGGCAGGACAACATCTGCTGGGACCTCTTGTGGATACTTAGTTAGTTAAATATTTTTTAAATCACGAATATTATATTATTTGTTGTAATAGTTTTAGCATGAAATAAGAAACAGACGAATACAAAATAACAAACACTATAAAACTGTACCACCACACGATGCCTGATTACCTATATGTATCGCCGTCGACTTACTCAGGCAAGACATATGACTTAACTATTTTAAAGTAAAGTTTCTGTTGGCAACCCTAACGATATCCATTACCGAATACCATTAATTACATTCGTGTAAATTTTGTTATTCCAGTGCGTGAATATTCTTTTTTTAAATCTACCTGTTTGCCTCTTGCATTACTGCAATGTCCAGGAATAGCAAATGATACAGATTTTACTCATACATTTGCAATTAGTAGGTACCTACTTTTACTTGTTACTACGCGGCCATGAGCCCCATCTTTTTGCGTACGTTTTGTAAGTTTTTAAGACAGCCGTTCGACGCCGAAACAGTCGAGGTCGATACAATCGTCCAGATACTCTACAGGGGCGAGACATTGAAGAGGTTTGCACCGACCGGTGAAATTGTCTGTTCACACTATAATTGGGTATTTGACAACTATTCAAATAAATTATTTTTTTGTGATTATTAAATAGACGATCTCCCAAAAGTCGTAATATCCATATCCCCTGTTAGTTTTATATTGAATAACTATTTTAAACTATCGATTAACGTAAAAAAGTGCGTCGAACTTTGATGACGTCACTATGCAATATTTCATACAAAATCCCATATTAAGCACACGTATTGACGTTTTGACTGATTTGACTTGTTGTCAAATACCCAATTACTGTCATGGAACATCAAATTATTATTCTTCACACTAGTCGTCACACTGCACCTGAGCACTACACTGTGCAATATTTATACGGTGACAATATATTAAGTGGACAGTTTGTAAGGTTTCACCATGGAGGTAGGAAATTAGTACCTTCTGGTGTCACGGCATCGCGTTCGGAATTTTGCAGCGTTCCGTTTGATGTAGATTTTTATATCCTTGATTATTTCAAATGTACATATTCCTCTCTTTTTTACTCCGATACGGCGGTCGGAGCCTGGTATGGGTCGGGACTCTAAAAATTTTGTTTCGCAAAGTTCATGCATGAGCCGTTGGAAAATTCACGGCAACGAATCGGTCGCGGTAAAGAGCAGGCTTTAAACTTTAGTATTTCTTTGTTCCCAGATTTTCCTGTGATAAGGAACTAATCGTTCTCTGTGTAGAGGTTACATCTCATACACAAGTCTTAAAACCAAACTTGAGAAGGAGACATCATCGGTAAGTTTTATTGTATACCTTTCCTGTGATAAGGAGCTAATCGTTCTCTGTCTAGAGGTTACATCTCATACACAAGTCTTAAAACCAAACTTGAGAAGGAGACATCATCGGTAAGTTTTATTGTATACCTATACCTACTGAGTAAATCATATAAACTTACGTAATATTATTATTTCGCACTAAAAAACTGTATAGCTACTGCACACTGCAATAAATAATATATCTTTTTATAAAAGAGCATTTTGCTCGAATTCTCGTCTTCACTAAACTTATGTTCTTTTTGTATTCCTAGTACGTTCTTAATGATATATTTTTCATTTTTTATCCTCTTTATATTGAAATATTAAGTCACAAAAAATCATGTTGTAGTGTCAACATGATTATTTGTAATGTGTATTCGGGGAAAAGACCCCGCGGACGAAGCCCGAGACGTTGGTCTGACCAGATAAAAGAAGCGGTCGACACCCCGGTCTGCAGTGCCTTTCGCACGGCCTCCAATAGGGAGAGATGGCGTAACACCGTGAAGGCTATAATATCTCGAGGGAGCCACGATCCTCAAAGTTGAGGAAGCGACGCGAGAAGAAGAAGAATTCGTTTCGAAAAAATAATGTGGAGTGATAAAATGAATTATTATCTTCCTTTGCCAAATTTACCCAAAAACATAATGGGTAATTATCTCTTTAAATTAATATCATAATAATATTATTTTGTTTCAGATCAAGAAATTCACATGTTTCACAAAACACCAATTACAATTAAATACCTGGTACATAGCAGTTGTAATAAGTTAAACTAGGCTATTAAGTATTAACTAAGTGTCATATTTTATAGTCATTAGTAAAGTATTTTTTCTCTAACATGCATGGAAATATTGTCATTATTTTGAAAAAGAACACGCGAAATATCGAATTTTCGGAAAAAGAAAATCAAATCCATTGCAGGAGCGTTTTTTGAATTTGGAACATTACAACGCTCCTGCAATGTTGTAAGCAAAGTTGTAATGAAAAGGCGTGCTGGGGTTATTAGATACTATTTGATCGGATCTCTTTTGTCATTCTTGGCCATAGTCTCTTTGCTTAGTACAAATTGCGTTTACGTGGCTGTATAGCCATAAATGCGTTTGCCTGTCGGCACAGATGATAAGAAAAAATTGGCGGCAAAGCTGAAAATTCGTCTTGATTTGTTATTTACATACTTAATAAATATAAATTTAATAATAATTAAAATGGTTTCCAACGGTTCAGAGAGTGAAATGGAGATTGATTGTACTCACCAGATTTAAGATAAGAAGCCAAATTGGCAATGGAAAACCTGCTTCCAGCGAAGTCAAAAAGAAAATACATGAAAGTATATGAAAATTTTATGATAATATAAAAAGTATATTTTATTTCCCTGCATTCTTTTGAGAAAAGCACTATATATGCCTCGGTGGAAATGGCAATTGCCTGTCTCGTATTAGTGAAATCCTCGCCTACGGCTCGGCCTTCAAACTCATACTCGACCTCCAATTGCCTATTTCCCGGCCTTTGCAATAATGTACTATAGATGATTAAGTCGATATAAAAAGTAATTAAGTATTTATGAATCCATTACTTACTTAATAATATTATAAGCTTAGATCCTAAAACCTTGTGACGTTAATTACTGTAAATTTATTTAAAATTAAGAAAGATGTTTTAAAACGCTTACTAAGTTTACTTACATACACTATAAATAGTTTAATAATATTATTATCATACAGTGCTACTTATTACTTCATATTTTAAACAATGGTTTTTCTACTCGTGGCCAATTTATGTGTAAGTCAAAAGGAGTTTTCTTACAAAAACTTATAAAACTCTCACTTTTATTTTGGACTTAATAATGTTGTACACTTGTACCTACTCATTTTTGCAGGTATACGTTGAGTGATGTTTAGTAAATCACATGAATAACTATTTTAATTTTTTAGAATTTTACCTATAACTGATTTTGTGAACTTTAAGAAGTTTTTTTTTATTGTGGTATAAATTGTTATTGTAATTAAGGTAAAAATGATCCATGACAGGTTCTATTATCTTTCTTATTTTCAAGGATATTTTAGAAGTAGGTACACATTTTTTTTTAATTTCCAGCCCTGTGATTTAAAAATTAATGGAAAGGTGTATAATAATACAATATCTTTCGACGAAAATATTATTCTATTATACTATCGTGACATCATTAATATTTTACGAATTATAGCAATATTTTTACTAAAGAAAAGCATATAAATTAATATCTAAGTAGTACATAGAGGCAAGCGTTATGAATGTGTGAGAGTAAAGCTGGGATTTTCTAGGAATAAGGTACATGTTTTTTATACAAACAAGACGGCGGCGTCATATTATTATGATAGATTTTCCTAGGAACAATGTCACATATTATTACACTAGCAAAAAAAAATAATAATGTAGCATCGAATTTATTTTTGTCCTGCATTCAGTCGAATCGTGTATTTAAAGAATGCTACGGTCATAAATCATAATACACAGATAATATTTATGTATACCATAATATTGTCCGTTTCAATTAAGTATGCCTTAATTTTAGGGAACACTTTAGACTAATATGTGACAGTTTTGATGTACAATACCAATTAAACTATCACCTAAATATGGGCTAACATGTTTCCTATTATTTCATTGTTGGTGAAAAAGAATTTTTTTAATTTCGATTAAAAATAGTAGTTTATGCAACTGTCATATAATGAAGGGTATTAAAACACGAGTGTGAGTTTATGAAACGAGCGCAGCGAGTTTCATAATAGTAACGAGTGTTTTAATACCCGTGTTATATGCAGTTGCATACACTACTTTATCTTCACTAATGCAATTTATCAAACAACAAGAGTAAAAGCTGACAATACAAAACACATTGCGAAACATTAAATTCACGCGTACGTGTATTGTCACAGTGAACTAGCCGCCATTAAAATCTAACCAATGAGAGCGCAGCTGCGCGCGCAGGGCCAATCAGGAGCGAGCGCGCGCTGTTCGTTTTTTATTTAATTGGCACAAGATCTTACCAAAGAGTTTTGTGTATGTAAGTTTAGTAGTTTCGACGAAGTTTTCACGTATAACCCAACTGTTTTCAAAAGCCAGCCTAATATCAAAATTTTATACAACTTGTATGAGGATTTTGACATAAGGCTCGCCAGGTTAATTGCTCGCGTTTTATTGATGTTATAATGAGATTTTACGATATCGATGTGGATATTATACCATCATGTGAAATTGCTTAAATTGAGTGTTTTGTTATCTGCGCTATAACAGTAGTAATTATTATAAGTCAAGTATTGGAAACATAAGTAGAATGTTATAACATTAGTGTAGATAAAAAATATTACGTACCGGGTAAGATACTTTTATCGGAAAATTGATCTATCTAAAAGCTTGCAAGGTTTCGCTCCTCTAATGAAACCTACAGAGTGTACTCACCTACTGCACTAAAAGCGTCGCAGCTTTTCATATTCACTGTGTATAATAAGTTATCAAACATAGGTACTCAACTAATTTAATGTAACCTATAAACCTCATTTTTTCTTTTGTACACCTATTTTAACTTTAGATGCCTTTATTTTATATTTAATAAATATAAGAAACAGGTTTTTTTTTTAATTTTTACAATAAATAGGTGATAGCTTTTGTATAATTCCAAATTTTAATAAATAAGAATCGCGATCATTTTGTTTTTTTTTTCACCAGAATTTTGTAAGTTTAATTTTTAATGAAATAATGTACAACAACTCCACTTAGCGAATGTTTCGTTAACCACATCAGTAGAGTAATTATTAACACTAACTATATTTTCTATGTAACCAGGCAAAACCATAGTTTAATTCAATATTTTTAAAATAATAAATGGAAATGTGTCTCTGTTAACTTTTCATAACATGATTACCGACCTACGAGTATCTCGACGTTTGGTAGACATTGCATCTTGGAATCGGACCTTGATCGGATATTTCACATAAGAAAAGCAAAGGAAACTTACGGTATTTAAACTTCAAATCACATAGACGTAAATAGGTTTGAAAAGTCTTTCAAACTCGTCCGATACAGCCCAAGAATTGTGCTTAATCTGCCCAAACTTCGAGTTTGTCAAACATTGAAGGTCAATGAGCCAAAAACACTCGTCCATGCAGAACTGAAATACAACTCCACTTAGCGAATGTTTCGTAAACCACATTTTCACACGCTGCTGCAATTTGCGAAAGCGTATTTCGTTTTAAATTTTTCAAAAGTTGAGTTGACAAGTAACGTAAAATTTTATTAACAGTCAGAAGCACTCGTCAAACTTTACTCCAGCTCCACTTTACTTGTTGCCACGTTTTCACCTAGTTTTAAAACAGTTTTCACACATGTGTAAAGGTTAGGTCGCACTACGGATGGTTTGTCTTATAAAGTTTTGTCTCGTAGACTTAAGGTATAACTTACATTTACTTCATAATATTATGTACCTACGATTTTTTCTTACTTTTGATTTTCATTTAATTCTTTAAGTATGAAAATTGCAATGATATTTAATATTTTTGGTAAATCTTTCGTTTTCACTATAAAATTCTGTTTATTTTGAATGGCAGGTATTTGATGCTTTCAGCTCTTTGAAAATTGAAAATATAAGCGTATCAAAATTTTGTGTGGAAACATTATAAAGCTGTTAAAGCCAGTTTTAAGAGGCGTGCGCAATGAAAGCTGAAGTTTCACGGAAATATAAAAAACATACGTCGATACCGAGGTCGCATAAAATAAACTTTACAACATTTTTCTCCTATTCAATATAACATAGTAGTAAATAAAAACAGAAAACAAAACAATATAATATTATAGTCTGTTGCAATAGGGTGATCTTTTTTCAACTTCTTTAACGTAATGAATGAACGAGAAGTTTAATTCGCTATAATCCGCCACAGTAGACAAATCTATGTGGTACAGTGCGTGTCCTTCACCAATAGCATGCGAAGACCCACCACCCAGCAATTCGCACTGGCACAGCACCACACCACACAAAATATCTTCCAAATCACTCTCAACGTACGTTTCACTCCGAAACCGGAGCATCTTCAGGAGATGTTGACTCGACAATGCACGATTGTAAAGTCACAACACACAATCAACTTTACTGTGCACTGTAACTGTACTGTCTACTGTGGCGGATTATAGCGAATTAAACTTCTCGTTCATTCATTATACACATCAAAGTAACGCCTGCTTCGATTCAATATTCTTTAACGTAGTTACCCACCAACTTATCAGGCCCGGTGGTCAAAATTGGAACAAATGTTTATGCCTGTTGAGTTTTTGTTTTTATTTCATTTGAATACGAGTATAATATTATTATACGAGTACTAGCGACGCTGTCACCGGGTCAGATTGTGGGACTGTAATCTCATCTGCCATTCGACCATTATTATTGGTCTAAGATCCCGCTATGCAACGACCTCCACCCATCTGATAACCAGACCAAAGGTAGGTTTTTTTTTTGCTTGCTTGTTTGCGCAGCTCTCACACTATTGACGGTGCCCGCGGCCCGCTGACATCTAAAATATGCTTCTTTTTTTTTATCCACTACAAGTTAGCTCTTGACTGCGATCTCACCTAATGGTAAGTGATGATGCAGTTTAAGATGGTAGCGGGCTAACCTGTTAAGGGCATGGCAGTAATATTAAACTCATACCCCTATTCGGTTTCTAGTTTCTACACGGCACCGTACCGGAACGCTAAATAGCTTGGCGGCACGCCTTTGCTGGTAGGGTGGTAACTAGCCACGGCCGAAGCCTCCCACCAGGCCAGACCAGGGAAAATTCAGAAATTATAAATTCCCAAATTGACCCTGCCGGGGATCGAATCCGGGACCTCCACACGTAAGACAACAGCGCTCAACACTGCGCCACGGAAGTCGTCAAAAACCGGTAAAACCTATAGCCAGCAAGTCTAGTCTAGTCTTATATACTTTTGAACAATAATATTTGTAATGCATACTAGGTTTTCTAACCGAAAGCCATCCAAGTTTCACCACGATTTATTAATGCGAAGTGCCGCAAGTAGTAACGAATAAGCCAACTGCCGACCGCGGTTGAACCGAAAACTTTTTTAATATATATCCAACCGCGGAATAATTCCAACTTCATTCCGAAGAGTGTGTCTTACAAATTTTTATTTTAGTGAAATGGAAATTGGACGTCTGTATTCATTACATTTCCAATGATGTCGACGTACTCATACGTAACGACAATACGAACATTTATTCTTGTGAAAATTAAATTGATACGAAAATAATCATGTTACTTACTGAGCAGAATAATTAATAGTCCGTTATTCCACCTGGACCTAGAAATTACCTATTAATAGTAGGTAGTAGTTTTCCAACTAACCATACTCAATACTCAATCCATTGATTACATGTAGGACATAGTACTTATTTGATTACATGTAGGACATACAGGTGTTTCTGTTACGTCATGTTCCTACCATCGGTTCAGAAAGTAGATTCCACTGAGTCTTAGCCGGCAAAAAATTCAGCAGTTGAGCTTTTTAAAAAGCAAAACATTACAATAAGTAGGCATATATAAATACAGTATTGTAAGTTATTGTACTACTAGCTGATGCCCGCGACTTCGTCTGAGGTCGTCAGATATCTGCATTTAGTGTAATAAAAATAATCAATTTTTTATTTATAAATAGTACGAAGACACCTAGGTACTAGTATCGTACCTAAATATCACGAAGAGACGTCAATCGCCCGAATAAGAAATCAATTTGCAGCTGTTATACGGAACGGGTCTCTCCGCAGCGAATCGATCGCAGCTGTTGCAGCGGAATAATTCCAACTTCATTCCGAAGAGTGTGTCTTACAAATTTTTATTTTAGTGAAATGGAAATTGGACGTCTGTATTCATTACATTTCCAATGATGTCGACGTACTCATACGTAACGACAATACGAACATTTATTCTTGTGAAAATTAAATTGATACGAAAATAATCATGTTACTTACTGAGCAGAATAATTAATAGTCCGTTATTCCACCTGGACCTAGAAATTACCTATTAATAGTAGGTAGTAGTTTTCCAACTAACCATACTCAATACTCAATCCATTGATTACATGTAGGACATAGTACTTATTTGATTACATGTAGGACATACAGGTGTTTCTGTTACGTCATGTTCCTACCATCGGTTCAGAAAGTAGATTCCACTGAGTCTTAGCCGGCAAAAAATTCAGCAGTTGAGCTTTTTAAAAAGCAAAACATTACAATAAGTAGGCATATATAAATACAGTATTGTAAGTTATTGTACTACTAGCTGATGCCCGCGACTTCGTCTGAGGTCGTCAGATATCTGCATTTAGTGTAATAAAAATAATCAATTTTTTATTTATAAATAGTACGAAGACACCTAGGTACTAGTATCGTACCTAAATATCACGAAGAGACGTCAATCGCCCGAAGAAATCAATTTGCAGCTGTTATACGGAACGGGTCTCTCCGCAGCGAATCGATCGCAGCTGTTGGTGTGTGCCCACTCTAAGGTAGCAACTAGCAGCATAGCTTAACAATCAAAGAGTTGGGTAAAAACTTAGGAATCAATTTGAACTTTGTCTTTCAATTCAGCGGCGTCAAGCGGCTGTAAGGCGTCAGGCACGAAACTAGCGACGGCCGAGCGACGGCGACAGTGGGGCGATGTGGTCCGAGAGCTGGCGACGAATTTCGGGAAGTTCCTTTAGGCAAGCTGAAATTGTGAAAGAATATAATTTCGTCAATTGGAGAATCCGGTCTGGTAGGACGTTTGCGGTTATTTCGCTACTGCGCAGCATAAAAAAATTAATAAAGCATTTGCAAAAAAAAATCTTGGCAACTTGATATTTTTATCTTTAAATTTAGTACTTATAGAATTTGAATTCGAGTTGGTTATAAAGTATTACCAGACCTCTTCAAAATTCTTCCTGATATTTGTCGCCAGCTCTCCGACTACTCGCATCGCCCCGCTGTCGCCGTCGCTCCACCGTCCAGTATTATCACATGAGTAGATAAACCGTGGTATTATTACAACAGTCAGTCCACTAGACGAGTTTTCATCTCTTTACGATAATCTGGAAACACTGCAGACATTGCACGCAGATAAAAAAGTTCGGTTCGCTTTTTAGGGTTCCGTAGCCAAATGGCAAAAAACGGAACCCTTATGGATTCGTCATGTCTGTCTGTCCGTCCGAATGTCACAGCCTCTTTTTTCCGAAACTATAAGAACTATACTGTTGAATCTTGGTAAGTAGATGTATTCTGTGAACCGCATTAAGATTTTCACATAAAAATAGAAAAAAAACAATAAATTTTGGGGGTTCCCCATACTTAGAACTGAAACTCAAAAAAACTTTTTCATCAAACCCATACGTATGGGGTATTTATGGATAGGTCTTCAAAAATGATATTGAGGTTTCTAATATAATTTTTTTCTAAACTGAATAGTTTGCGCAAGAGACACTTCCAAAGTGGTAAAATGTGTTTTTTTTTAAAACAGTACCTAGGTAGTTATGAATACGCTGATATAATGTTTTTAACTTAATAATATTTTCAAACTGTGCAGATAGCGCAGTCATAGTAATGTTTAATTGTTTTCTTCGTTAATCTAAATTCTTTGAAAGTCCGAAGGTCGTTCGTGGGAATAAGCATTCTACGAGTATTCTTTAACAAAATTCCACAACCTATTAAACTTGCCTTTAAACAAGTTTAAGAAATCCATTAAAATTATGCTTCTTCTTATTATACTGTTGAAGATTACGTAAATGCTATTTAAGAGCATGGATTTATGACTGATGACATGACATGATGACAGCGGTTTATATAATATCTACATTGATGAAATTGTAAATTAATTTTTTCAAAAGAGCAACCACCGAGTTTCTGGCTGGTTCTTCTCGGTAGGAATGCCATTCCGAACCGAATAGAAATACTTACTAGATGGGCCCCTTTTATAGAAAAAAATTGGGCGTCCGACCTGTGGAGCGCGCTCCACACCTGTATAAGCCTGTCCTTGCCCCCGCCATAGCGCTGTCCCGCTTTTCAGACTAGATGGCGTTAGTAAAATACGCCTACATTCTTTTTTTGACAGAGCCCGTCTATGTAAATTGAGGTCGTTGGTGATAGATTCACTCGACGATTCAAAAGGTAACATTTTAATTTGAATTTGAATTATCGGATAAGGTACAAGATCGCCTAGCCCGACTGCATGATTTTGAAGCAGTGGCAGCACTTGCGGCTGGCACACGTCCAAGTTTGTTAACTGTTCGCAAAACCTAATGCTTTTTGTTTGCCCGGCGGTGATTAGCGGAACACGATAAATTCAGGTAACACGCAGGTATCTGCCGGTGTAAATCTTCAGTCGTGAAAAAAGGGCAACGTAACTCAATGTGGACAATTTGTTTTACGATTTTGGCTTAGTTTGCAGACGTTAACGAATTACTGGACTTTAAAAGTATTACTAGGCGATAAATCGGTAGCCACTTGATGTCTAGTCTTTGCGATTGCTCGAAAAGTCTGCTCGTCGTTGTCTTATTAGGCTGAAAGCCATCCAATGCTGGGCATATATTAGTGCTGCATAACTATCGATAGTTGACCTTGAAGAACAGAAAGAATATCGATAAGCCTATCGATAGTATCGATATATAGTTGAAGAGTCAAGTTTATTATTATCTATTTTTAATTTTTTTTAAATAACTGCCTCGTTGGTCTAGTGATTAGCATGTTCGACTGCGGCCGACGAGGCCCCGGGTTCGGGGCCCGGGTCGGGTCACAACAAGTACCTACTGGGTTTTTCTGACAAGAAATTCTCAGTACTAGCCCGGAGTTAGGAAGTTGGCGGTGTTTCACCGCCGTGCCTCGGAGAGCACGTTAAGCCGTCGGTCCTGCGCCTGATCTCTCTCCGGTCGTGTCGGATTTTCCGTCCCATTGGAACAAGTAGTAAAGGAACAGAGAGTGCACCTGTGTTTGCGCACACACTTGTGCACTATAATATCTCCCGCGCAGATGGCTAATCTCTCTGGAGATTGGCAGCCGTGGCCGAAATTCGGTCGGGAGGACATTATTTTTAAAATTATAATTTTTAATTAAAAAACTTTTTAGTTTTTAATTTAGATTTAATTTAGATTTTAATGTATTTTGTTTAATATTATTTCGAAAAATTAGTTTAGAAACAAAATTAATTATAATAGAACGTATACCTATTCAATTTCAACAATTTAAAAAAATATAATTAAGGTGTCGCGTGGAGTGTATCTGAAAAAGTTGCATTACCCAACACTTGATATTTATTGACTTTTATTGACCTTGTCATACCAGCCAGACTAGATCATCAGTGTGTGAAAAACAAACACATCGACCTGACAAAACCATAAGTGGTAACATAGTAGCTATTCGAGCAGGCAACGCGCAAAAGTCATTTCCTTTTATATTCCTTGAGATTTGTAACTGCATACCCATTCTTACTCTCTCTACATCCCAAACATTACTCAACTGAGCCATTTCTTGGCGGATATTACAGCATCCTTCAATGCCGCCCACTGCGCACGATATATCATGAGTCGGAATATCTATAGTTTCAATCGCTTTCCTTCATTTCATTCATAATGAATCTAGTAGCAAACCACATGCAAACGCAATTAAACTTGTGTTTTAAAATTTTTTCGGTTTTTCATGTAATACCAGTAGTAAGTAGTTTAGTAGAATTGTAGAATTTAAATAAAACCGACACATTAAAATGAACTCTAATTATATTCTTACTCATTTGCTCTAAAACCCACTTGCACAAGGTCACAAATTTAACCAAATCAGTTTATAATATGCAGTATATTGTGCAAGACGGCTAAACCACTGAACAGAACTTTATCAAACATAACCGCAATTGAATCGGTGTATTCGTTTCAACTTTAAGCTTTTCTACGACACCCACCCACACACAAAATTCAAAATTCAAAATTCAAATGTTTTTTATTCAAATAAGCTTTTACAAGCGCTTTTGAATCGTTATAATATGAATCTACCGCTGGTTCGGAATGACATTCCTACCGAGAAGAGCCAGCAAGAAACTCGGTGGTTGCTCTTTTCCATCAAAACTTACAATCATCATAATGATACAAGTAACTGCAGTCCCACGCATAGCTGGAGCGAATCAAATCCACGCTTTTTTTTATCATTTACGTAATCTTCGATTGTATAGTAAGCTTTTTTCACGAGCATACAATACTCAATACACGCCAAGACTGGCAGACAGAGGCAGCCCCATTTCCGACGGTGGCACCCGTTCACGAGCATGACGCATGATCCAGCCATTGCTTCGCTCAACCATATTTGAGGGAACGTAACAACCCGCACCACACGACACCACCACAGAAACGTTAAAGAGAGTGTGACATACCCGACACGCACACATATACACACACAGACACACACACATACAATAAAATTCCTCTTTTTGAGTCGAGGTTTACTAAAATATTGGTACACTACCAGTAATTGTAACTGTCGTTATTTATTCTCCAAAATAAAAACAGAGCCACTATATGTGGTCGTAAAAATACCATAAAAAATAATGCAAAAGTAAAGGAACATTTTTTCTGTTAACGACTACTACGAATAAAATAAAATCGCTATTATAGTGTACTCACAAAACAAGATACCGCTCAATGGTTGTAATAAATTTGAGCACTCTATCGAAATTCAATATGCAAACAGCCGTACGTAAAATCACTAGGGTAAGATATGGCGAGGGGAAAAAACAAAAAAAAGATATGATATTCAAATGTATCTACTGGAATCAAACATTCCGCCTATATTGCAGACCACTGATAAAATAGATTAGAATCGGCAAAAAGGAACGAAGATCTTTCTGCGTACCAAATGCGGAAGAGTTTGTCCGTCTGTCTGTCTGTATATTGATGAGTCATGACAAACCCGCTTAACTGACGCCCACGGGATTTTTACCGTGCAAGTAAAGTCGCGGGTATTTTATTACACCAAAAAGAGAAAAATATTTTGACTTTTATGTCATATAGTAATGTTTTAGGTCTGTCTGGAACTAAAGGCACTTTATACTTGGGTAATGTATAGACATTACCCAAGTATAAAGTGCCTTTAGTTACGCACTTACTAATTAATATTAACGGCAAAATTTTGCGGGATAAAAAGTAGTTTGTCTCTCTTCAGATACTCAACTCATGCAAAAAATCACGTCAATCCGTTGCGCTTGACTGAAGGACAAACTAACAAACAAAGACACTTTCGCATTTAAAATATTTTAACCAAAATTTAAAATTCTGAACTGAAAAGGTTTGGAGCAATTTTGTTCTTTTTAATTAGCACTAGAAGTTTCGCCGTGAGCACTTGAAGTCGATGCAAGCCGGTATAGAGCGGAGTGCACTCGCAGCCAATGCCGAACTTTGCAACATGTTGCCGCATTTTCACGTGCTGTAGCCGATTTATCAAAGTAACTTTCACTTATAAACTTTCAAAATTCGGGTGAACAGTTTCCGAACACTAAGCAGAAATGCTTAGTGTGGAATTTTTTGCACACTTCTACTCGTATGTAATTTATTTACCAAATGATAAAAACAAAATTTAACACCAGATGAATTATATTTTTTTAGAATGTCTTTTTTAAACAACGTAATAATATTACCATCACCTTTACAAGCAATTTTGGATTGGTGTACTCACATACAATTTTGGCTCGATAGCTAAATGAAAATATGTTTCTTGGGAGACTTGGCTAGTTACCACTCTAACATTGGCGTTCCAAATGCCACGTAGAAACCGATTACACACTCAAAGTGACATGGACAGAACTATGGTCAGGGTTTATTTACATGATCCAAACAGAAATGAAGAGATCCGTAGAAGAACTACAGTGCCTAACATAGCTCGATAGATTGAGAAATTGAAGTGGCTGTATAAAAGCAATTATTTCGAAGAACCGATAGACATAAACTCGCACTAGAATGCGTAGCGATGGCAGACCACTCACAAAGTGGATTTGCGACAATAAGTGTGCCGGTTGAGAAGATGGGCCGGGAAAACGTAGCAGACAGACAGACAGACAGACACACTTTCGCATTTATAATATTAGTATGGATATGGATGCTGTTGATTTTTTTTTCGTCCATTGTATCATTTTAAAGGGCAGAATCGTAAAACAAATCGCTCACCCTAGAGTAGGTACAATGTTTTTCGAGCGAGGAATTGCAATGCCAACAGATATCTGCGTGTTACCTGGATTTACCGTGCCCCGCTAATCACCGCTGGGCAAACAAAAAGCATCAGGGTTTGCCTGTGGGTTTTGCGAACGGCTAACAATGTTGGGAGAGCGCCAGCTAAGTTCGAGCCTGTAGGTTATTTTGTGTAAAATGCGCGTTAGATAACAGCAAAAAATTAATGATTTAAGATAAAATTTTAAAAAAATCAAAATTCGAATCTTCTTTATTCAAGTTGACTTTGACAAGTGCTTTTGAATAGTCGAGTGAATCTACCACTGCTTCGGATTACTACCAAGAAGAACCAGCAAGAACGTAGATGGTTGCTCTATTGAAAAAATTTTTTTCAATTACGAGTAGGTATTTCAAGGTGTATATGTTACGCTCAAAGATCGAAAACGCTCATTGAGCGGAAAAATAGCTCACAACGCGATGTGGTCACAGTAAAACATCCACATAGCGAAATTCGTGTTATGGCTCTAATGAAAACGCTCTAATCTCAACGCGTTGCGGCACGTGCCGCAACGCGTTGAGATCGAATAGCATGTAAGCCACGACACGAATTTCGCTATTTGGTCTTTCTTTGATTGCCACAACGCGTCGTGCGCGTTTTCATTAGAGCCATAACACGAATTTCGCTATGTGGATGTTTTACTGTGACCACATCGCGTTGTGAGCTATTTTTCCGCTCAATGAGCGTTTTCGATCTTTGAGCGTAACATATATACATAACGCTGTCCTTAGCATTGCTGGAGCGAGTCAAATCCATGTTCTTTTATTATATAGGTACATAATCTTCAACTGTATAATAAGCTTTTTTCACGAGCATACATTTAATGGATTTATTTTCTTAAACTTGTGACTGACCGGTCCCTAAAGTGTTCTTGCTTGATGACAGTTTACTAAAATTACCTATGGGTTTTGAACTACTTGAACTTACAAAATTAGTAATCTTAAATTTTTTTTTAATCACTAGGTACCTCCAACTACGATTATTTTTTCGATTGTACCCTAAAAATTTAATCCACTTCAGTGTTTTTCTAATGACTTAACAAGGAAAGGACAAAGGAGCTAGTTTACATTTTCAATAAATAAATTCAATGCTACGTGTACCTACCTAGATTAAAACACCTAAAGACTTTGAAGTTGTATTTAATTTGAAGAATTAAGAGCGGCTTTATAAGTACTTTCAAGACCTTAGATTAGCCTTTTACTAAATTGTAGCTTATTTTATAACGATTTGATAGACTATGATCTAGACTCTAGAGGTAGGACCTATTACAAAAACAAGAGAATCATAGTTTTAGTAGCGCGCGGCGATGTCGTCGGGACCACCCACGAAGAGGGCACCAGATGCGTCATTGTTCAAAATGGCGGCCGCCAGTACTTATAATACAAATTATAAGTTGATAGTAGCTATATTCACTTACAAAATCCATACCTACATAAATAGACTAAATTTTTATAGCACCAAAACTGCCTTTATTATACCTACCTAGTACCTACTTGTATCCCTGAAATAATGGTGCCCATAAACAATCAGATGCATAACAGAATAACCAAACGCGAGCAAGGTGTGAACTGACGGGTAATAAGTTAGTTCCTGTTACGTGCTTCCTGCTGCAGTTAGCTAGAATAAGACCTCCATTGATTAAGGCTGGAAAGCGGCCAAATCTACGATTGTAAGCACTATTTCATTTCCATATTTACTAATCATACTAATATTATAAATGCGAAAGTGTGTTTGTTTGTTTGTTGGTTTGTCCTTCAATCACGCCGCGACGGAGCAACGTATAGACGTGATTTTTGGCATGGGTATAGTTAAGGACCAGGAGAGTGACATAGGCTACTTTTTATCCCGGAAAATTAAGTAGTTCCCGCGGGAATCAAAAAACTTAAGCCACGCGGACGAAGTCGCGGGCATCAGCTAGTTTTATATATGCGAAAGTGTGTTCGTTTGTTGTTTGGTTTGTCCTTCAATCACGCTACAATAGAGCAATGGATCGTCCTTGAATCACGCCGCGACGGAGCAACGTATAGACGTGATTTTTGGTATGGGTATATAGTTAAGGACCTAGTGAGTGACATAGGCTACTTTTTATCCCGGAAAATTAAGTAGTTCCCGCGGGAATCAAAAAACTTAAACCACGCGGACGAAGTCGCGGGCATCAGCTAGTTTTATATATGCGAAAGTGTGTTCGTTTGTTGTTTGGTTTGTCCTTCAATCACGCTGCAATGGATTGACATAATTTTTTTCATGGGTAGGTACTGACGGCGCCACTGGCGATGGATCCACAAGAACCCGGAGCCGACCGGGCATCAACAATTAAAAACAAAATTGTAATGTCATTTAGACTTTGACAAATTTCTTTGGCATTTCACATTAATTCAATTCAACATTTCGCTCCGCCATATCAGTTTGTACTTTGTACATTAAATTCTTATATTTAATACAAATTTATACAAATCAAGCAGTTTTCTTCAAGAATTCCCACGCCCGTTCTGCGCTGAAACGAATCGCCGCAACAATTTCGAGCCGGATGCCGAACACAAGAAGAACAAGGGCATAGCGTCGGTCGTCGTCACGAATAGAACAGGGCGTGGTCCAAGAATTTTCCATTCAATCTTTCCAATCCTTTAACCTAACAGTCCAATTCCAATAATTATTCACATCCACATTGCATTTCTCGAATAACCTTGCCATTTATATCAATTTCAGATTGTTTCTCGCTGGACGCATGGCACGTGGCACGTGGTGTCCACGGCTGGGTTTGTTGGTGCTTCAGCTGGCTTTGCTTCGCGATTTTGCACTGCTCTGTTAATTTAAGTATTGCACATAATATTTCCTTTAATAATTTCACAATTTATTCACATATTTTCACAAAATTCGCATTCAATTCTCAATCTTTTCAAAATAATTTACATATTTTCACAAAGTTGCATTCAATTCTCAACCTTGGAACACAGTTATTAGTCATTTAGAGTTATTTCTTTATCATGGAGTCAATCAAAACACTCAGAAGAACCCGTGCCTCGCATAAATCCAAATTAACAATTTTTAAATCCCACTTAGAGCCACTTTTGCTCTCCAAGGACCTAAATAGTTTACAAACACATGAGTTAAGCATTCGTTTGCAAAAATTTCAGGAATTATATGATGAATTTGACTCAAATCAAACTTTAATTGAAAACACGGACGTTCCAGATGAGGAGTTCCGAGAGCGAGAAGCATTTGAAGCCGCCTACTTCAGTGCAGTAGCAGCTGCAACAGAGCTGCTAGGCCGAGGCGCAGCAGCGGGCACAGCTTCCGCTGGGCAGGAGCTTTCATCGGTGGCAGGTTCTAATGTTGTAGCACAAACAGGTGGACCAAATTTTAAATTACCTATCATTAACTTACCTACCTTTAGTGGACGCTATCAGGACTGGTTAGAATTTCACGACACATTCAAGTCTCTCATTCATTCAAACACATCCATTACAAACATACACAAATTTCATTACTTGCGAGCTGCATTAAAGGACAGTGCAGCGCTAGTCATTCATTCATTAGATTTCTCTTCTGAAAATTACACAGTTGCTTGGGATTTATTATGCAATCGTTACAACAATACTCGCATATTAGTAAACAATCATGTTCAGGCTTTATTCAATATTCAATCAATTACTACTGAATCATCCAAATCTTTGCGATCAATTATTGATGTTATGAACAAGAATTTGAGATCTTTAAAAACACTTGACGTTCCTACAGAACACTGGGACATTTTGGTAATCCACCTAGTTTCGAGCAAGTTAGACCCAGCTACAATACGTGACTGGGAAGAAGAGCGTAACAAATTCAAAGAGCTTCCTACATTGGACGAGTTCAATTCCTTTCTCAAAAACAGAGCTGACTTGCTGGAGACTATGGAGGAGGCGCATCAGCCAACTTCATCACGCAGACACAGTGACCTGACACATGTGCGACCAAAAACTTTCATTGCCAATCAGATGTCACCACTGCGGCACAAGCAAAGCCAACCTTCATGTCCTGTTTGTAAACAAAATCATTTAATTTACTATTGTACCAAATTTAAATCATGGCCAATTGAAAAACGCATAGAGAAGGTTACACAACTAAAGCTCTGCAAAAATTGTATGCGGGGCCCTCATGAAGAGCGCTTTTGTAAATTCGGATCATGCAAATACTGTTCAGCTCGTCATAATAGCCTGCTTCACCCCATAAATAAACCCCCAAGCATCGATGACAAACCGCAATCACAAAGTGAATGTGTCGTACTCCCTACCATGCAAGAGCAGGAGCGGAATGTATCACAAAATATCACCTTATCCACAACACATCAAGGCCAGGTGCTACTTTCCACCGCGCCGTCTTGATTTACATTGAAGACCACACAGGTCAACTACACAAAGTGAGGGCACTGCTGGACAATGGGAGCACATCAAGTTTCATAATTGAGAGTCTGCGATCAAAACTGCAGCTCCCAACTTTTAACACAAATGTGTCCATTCAAGGACTCAATAATCAAAATTCTATCATTACTCAACATTGCAATGTTACCATGCACTCCTTGTCCAGCAGTGGGTTTACTACAAAGGTAAACTGTTTTGTTGTGCCTCAAATAACACAGCTTCTACCAACTCACAAAATTAATCATTCCATTCTAAACATTCCTAGCAACATTCACCTTGCAGACCCTACATATTATATACCGTCCGAGGTGCACATGTTGCTCGGTGCAGACTTGTTTTGGCAAGTACTATTACACAATCGCATTGCCTTAGGCAAACACATGCCAACCCTCGTTGAAACAACACTTGGGTGGTTAGTCTCCGGCCACATAGGAGACATCAATTTCAAAAATACACATACAGTCCATTGCAATTTCACTCAGAACACTGAGCTAGATGAAAAACTAAACAAGTTTTTCGAATTTGAATCAGTCAACACCACTCAACAAACCCGTTCAGAGGTTGCGAGTGAGTGTGAGAATATTTTCACAAAAACTACTGTCCGTCAACCAGATGGCAGATTCACAGTTACAATTCCACTAAAGGAATCCCCTGAATGTTTAGGAGACACAAGGGAACAAGCCCTGCGTAGGTTTCATGCACTAGAAAGAAAATTCAGACGTCACCCAACTTTCAAAGAAAATTACACAAATTTCATACATGAATACATATCTTTAAATCACATGTCAGAAAATACACATCCAAATAACTCAGAAATTTCATATTTTTTACCACATCATGGTGTCTTGCGGGAGGATTCACTCACTACACGTTTAAGAACCGTTTTTGATGCTTCCCTGGTTTCCAGCTCAGGCAAATCATTTAATGACATACAGCACGTAGGGCCCACTTTACAAGACGATTTGATAAGCATATTAATACGTTTTCGCCAGCACAAGTTTGTTGTTACAGCAGACATAGAAAAAATGTATAGACAGTTTCTAGTTAACGAAGGTCAAAGATGTTTACAACAAATTTTGTGGCGCTCAGATCCTTCCCAAGAGATCAAGCAATACAAATTAAACACAGTCACCTACGGGACAGCCTCCGCTCCTTACCTGGCAGTCAGATGTCTTGTACAGTTAGGGCGGGACAGCAAGAACAAAGCCGTGAGTGAAGCCATATTAACAGATTTCTATGTTGACGATTTTGTAAGCGGCCATGCAGACGAACTCACACTTACACAAATATGTAAAGGCGTCATCCGCGAACTTCAAGGTGGTCACTTTCACCTACGCAAATGGCATTCAAATAGCACCACAGTACTCAATCAAGTTCATGAAATTTGCAATGATGAAATTGTCAATCTGAGCAAACATGAACACACAAAAACATTAGGCTTACAATGGGCCTGCAAAAAGGATATGTTATTCTTTTCTCCAACAGACATAGACTCACACAGTTCAAAGGTCAACAAACGCACAATTCTTTCAATTATTGCACAAATCTTTGACCCATTAGGTCTAATCAATCCATGCTTGTTACAAGCTAAAATCATACTACAAACACTTTGGGCAAAAAATATTTCATGGGATGACCACTTACCATCAGAAGTTCTGTATCAATGGAACAGTTTCATTCAACATTTGTCAGAGTTGAACGATATTCAAATACCACGTTACATTCTATGTGACAATTTCAGTAAGATTGAACTTCACACCTTCAGTGATGCATCAATAAAGGCATATTCTGCATGTGTCTACATACGTTCAATCAAAGACAGTGGTGAAGTAACTGTTCATCTATTATTAGCAAAAAGTAGGGTTGCCCCACTCAAACAGAAACTTACCATGCCGAGACTGGAACTCTGCGGGGCCCTTCTAGGCACACAATTAGTAAAAAAGGTAAAACAATCACTGCGCCTCAACATTAACTCACAATACTTTTGGTGTGATTCTACCATTGTTTTAAGTTGGATAAAAACATCTAATAAACAGAAATTAAAGCAGTTTGTTTACAATAGAATTACAGAAATTACAAATAATTCAGAACCATCTTCATGGTATCATGTTCCAACAGCATCCAACCCAGCTGACATAGGGTCACGTGGTCTCAATGCACAACAACTCAAAAATTCACATTTGTGGTGGGAAGGTCCTCTCTTCTTACACCATGCATCTATTCAAGTACCTACACAGCCTCTAGATATTCAAATCGAAAATTTGCCTGAAGTCAAGTTCCAATGTCTTTCAGTATCAAGTCAATCTAATGATGCTGATTTCATAAATAGATATTCAAATTTCAGTAAATTACAACGTGTTACAGCTTATGTAAAACGCTTTATTTACAATTGTAAAAATCCACATAGCAAAAATACAGGTCCATTGAAGACATCGGAGCTTGATCTTGCTACAAAAACTCTTTGTAAATTAGTACAACGAGATACGTTTGGTAAACAATACTCATATTTAAAACATAATCAGTCCTTGCCTACAAAGGATAAGCTTTTAAATTTAAATCCATTCATTGATGAAACAGATCTCATGAGAGTCGGAGGAAGGTTGTCCAACTCTAATTATGATTATAACACAAAACATCCAATTCTACTGCATGCATCACACCACATCACTAAATTACTAGTACAACATTATCATATAATTTTATTACATGCTGGACCTCAATTACTACTAGCTACTTTGCGACACCAGTTTTGGATAATCAATGGTCGCAATGTTGCTAGAAAAATTACTCATGAATGCATTAAGTGTCGTAGATATTCAGGTAAAACATACCAGCCTATCATGGGTAACCTGCCTGAACAGAGACTTCATGCAGAGTATCCATTTTGCAACACATCTGTAGATTATGCAGGACCAATCCTGATAGCGGACAGGAAGGGTAGAGGATGCAGGTTGAAAAAGGCATACATATGTATATTTGTATGTTTGGCAGTCCGTGCTATACACATTGAGCTGGTCACCGATCTCTCCTCACAAGGTTTCATCTCAGCCCTAAACAAATTCATAGGACGCCGAGGCAGGCCTGCTACTGTGACCTCGGACAATGCCACTTGCTTTGTAGGAACTAATAATGAAATTTCTAAATTCATTAAGCAAAATTCAGATAATATTATTTCATATTCAGCAGAGAAGGGAATTGAATTCAAATTTTGCCCAGTTTACAGTCCGCATTTCAATGGCCTAGCTGAAGCATCAGTAAAGTCGGTTAAATTCCATTTAAAAAGGGTTCTAGCAATGACCCACCTCGATTACGAGGAAATGAACACAGTTTTGATAGAAATTGAAGCTATTCTCAATTCACGACCTCTGACTCCATTATCCTCAGATCCTTCAGATCTTATTCCGCTCACACCTGCCCATTTCCTAATTGGACGCACTCTCACTATGTTACCGAGCCCCAATGTACAAGACAGCGAGATTCACACACTTCCTCGTTACAAGAGAATTCAAGCTCTGAAAGCTCATTTCTGGAGTCGATATTACAAAGAATATATTTCAGAACTCCAGAAGAGGCACAAATGGCGCACAGATGGAGGACAACCACAACTCGGGGACATGGTGCTTATCAAGGACGACCGACTGCCTCCCAATCGATGGCTGCTGGGTCGAGTTGCAGCAGTCTACCCAGGTGCAGATGCGGTCAACCGTGTAGCAGATATCCGCACCACTTCAGGAACCATAAGGAGGGCATTTAATCGTCTATGTCCACTATTGGAACATAATGTTCCAAGGCCGGCAGCATGACGGCGCCACTGGCGATGGATCCACAAGAACCCGGAGCCGACCGGGCATCAACAATTAAAAACAAAATTGTAATGTCATTTAGACTTTGACAAATTTCTTTGGCATTTCACATTAATTCAATTCAACATTTCGCTCCGCCATATCAGTTTGTACTTTGTACATTAAATTCTTATATTTAATACAAATTTATACAAATCAAGCAGTTTTCTTCAAGAATTCCCACGCCCGTTCTGCGCTGAAACGAATCGCCGCAACAGGTACCTATAGTTGAGGGCCTGGACAGTGACAGGCTACTATTTAGAAAATTAGGGAGTTGTTGTTGTTGTTAGCTGATTTGACGACACACTTTCGCATTTATAATATTATATAGTATCCAGAATTATGTACTAATTATGTACTGTACTAACAGCTTATAGTGTGGATCTTTGTCCTTTGCAGTTAGTTTCGTTGCAATTCGTACGAGAGCAACTCACAGTTGATAATGAGGTTTGGTTCCAGTTTGAAATATTCACCACAAATATTTAGTTTCAAAGCCAATGCATAAGCAACTAGACCAGGCGTTAACCGAAAGATAATAAGCGCGGTCCTATTTATGTTTCCTACCGGAGTTAAAGCCTGGACACACAGAAAGCGTAACAGTAGCAGAAGCGCTGAACCCTTATGTCACGCCTCCTATATTCCTCATGTCTCAGGGTTGTGACCCTTTTTCGTAAAACAAATAGAGGATAAAATGCGGTAAGTTCCTGGCATCCCTTCCGCATTTGACTCGTACATGATGCGTACATGTAACGAAATTTCATAGAAATTACTATTAAAACGAGATGACGCCTACAACTTTAACCACGCATGTCTCGTAAACATCGTCAAAATTGCTCAAGAGCGGATTTACATTAATTTATACCTAATATTGGTAAGGTTAAAGTTTTAAAGTTCTATTGAAACGCGTCTTGTTCTGCGTAGAAGACATTAACAAACTAGATGAATAAGACTACTCAACCGAGTAAAACGTAACCTCACTCTTAGTAAACTCCTACATCCGTTTCCTTGTATTAAACCTTCTAAAAACGAAGTCTTACACACGACGTTGACGTCCCATGCTGTGATTGCCTGAGCCTTTACTGTGCAATGGGGGATCCCCATTGATTAGCTGTTGGAAGGAAGCCAAATTCCAATTTGTTGCGGATACTATTTGAACTCGAACTTGTTAAGAGATCCGATGGAATGGCAAATGATTGCAATTACATCTGATTGAAAGTGCTATGATGGTCCAAGATCTAGCTTTAAATAGTTATGACGACCTCCGTGGCGCAGTGTTGAGCGCTGTTGCCTTAACGTGCGGAGGTCCCGGGTTCGATCCCCGGCAGGGTTTGGAAATTTATAATTTCTGAATTTTCCCTGGTCTGGCCTGGTGGGAGGCTTCGGCCGTGGCTAGTTACCACCCTACCGGTAAAGACGTGCCGCCAAGTGATTTAGCGTTCCGGTACGATGCCGTGTAGAAACCGAATAGGGGTATGGGTTTAATATAACTGCCATGCCCCTAACAGGTTATCCCGCTACCATCTTAGACTGTATCATCACTTACCATCAGGTGAGATCGCAGTCAAGGGTTAACTTGTAGTGGATAAAAAAAAAAAAAAAAGTTATCTTGCTTAAAAGTAAAAGCCGTAAGGTATCGTGGGACACCAAACAGAAACGAAACTTCTGTCGCATTTTAGTACTGTATACTAAAAGCTCATGACGTCATCCGCATCGTTGTAGGTATACAAAAAATCTAGGTATCAAAAAAGGGGACTCTTTGGTTTTGACTTTTTGGTAAAAAGGGTTATGACAGAAGGCACACTTTCGCATTTACAATATTATTCGTTTGTATAACCTCATGTTTGTGTGTTCGTTACCTATGCATTCGCGCATTGTTCATCCGTTTTCTGTATTCTACCTACTTGAATGCCGTCCGCACTTACTTCAATTAGCTGATTTTTATTACCACTACAACAGCCCATTAACGTCCCACTGCTGGGCCTCCACTCTCATAGGAGAGAGGGAATTAGAGCTTAGACCCGCCACGCTGCTCCAATGCGGGTTGGCGGGCTTTATAACGACTATTATCATGTCAGTGAAAATAACCGGGACCGACGGCTTAACGTGCTCTCCGAATCACGTGGATGAAACACCGCCAACTTCCTAACTCCGGGCTAGTACTGAGAATTTCTGGTCAGAAAACCCCAATACTCAATTATTGCCTGACCCGGGACTCGAACCTGGGACTTCGTCGGCCGCAGTCGAACATGCCAACCACTAGAGCAACGAGGCATTGAACACCCGCCGAGTTCATAACTGGTACAAATGAGGCACTCTAATTTTCCCCAATCCTTTAATATGAAAGTGAAGCTCCAGCAATAAATGGGCCGACACAGAGTGCGAACCGAAAAGTTTTTTAATATATTCGACCGCGACATAATGCCACGCTCATTTCAACTCGCTCATTTCATAAAATTCACCGCACTTTAGAGCACCGGCGTTAATATTTATAACTACTGATGCCCGCGACTTCGTCCGCTTGGTTTAAGTTTCTTTTATTCCCGCGGGTAGGTACTCCTTAATTTTCCGGGATAAAAAGTCACTATCCAGGTCCTCACCTATACACATGCCAAAAATCATGTTGATCCGTTGCTCCGTTGCGGCGTGATTGAAGGACAAACCAATAAACCAACAAACAAACACACTTTTGCATTTATAGTATGATTAGTATGATATGATAAAGTATGAAGTATAATAGCTGCACGATATCATTTGGAATATTAAATTCCATTTCACTATGAAATAATATTATTAGGAATTTCAAATTGCCTAATACCTACGAGTATATCGGGTATATAATTGACCTCATTTTACCGAATATAAATGCCGTCAAATTGCGAAGCTGAAGTGGCAATGGACAGGGTACGTAGTTCGAAGAACTGATGGATGTTTGATGGATGTTCTTGGATGTTGGAGACCAAGGTACTAGAATGATGACCTTGCACAGGAAAGCGTAGCGTTGGCTTAGCGTTGGCCTAGCCTTGGCGTAGCCTTGGCGTAGCGTAGCGTAGACCCCCACTAGGTAGACGAGCTTTTTTAGTGTTTAGAGAGGCAAGACCACGGTGTGTGGAAGTTTCTACAAGAAGCGTAAGTTAGACTGCATAGCACTATAGATGCCTATCGTTTGACGACGATGACGCCAAAACGGGCAATGCAAAAAATCATACAGATGACAGACATAATGCTGGAAAACATTTACCAATCAACGCTAGGATGTGAGAGACATTGACATATTATAAATAATTTCAAGAAGTTATAAAATATTCTAATATTCATATTCTTTATAAATAATTGAAGAGCACAAAAAGGCAGAAGATTTTATCTGTTAATTTTGGAAACGATCTGAACTAATTATGAAGTCTTAAAACTTTTTACTTAGTCTTAAAACAAAGGCTAAAATATTCTAGATTCATAAAGTAATTTCAAAGTTTTACAAACTAATTTATCTTTTATGTAGTTATGTGAAACGGTAGAAACGAACGAGTGCGAAATGAATTTTTTTTTAATATCGTAATTGATTCTTCCTAGAAATAATCTATAAATAAGCATGAACTTCTTTCCGCGTATGTTTACTTATTTTAACCACATTTCAACATTTTTTTAAAGTGAGAACTTCTTTAGCAGCTTTGAGCACTTTTTGGTAGGGGGTAAAACAGTGGATTCGCGGCGTCATCGTAAAAAAAAAATATTTAAATATTCGTTTTCACTTTTATCGGCAGTCCCTATGACTGCCAATTTTTTTGGGTATGTATGCTCTTAGATGAAACATTTATGCTCTAATACTAGGTATCCGTATCGTCACAATATTAAATTTAAAGAAACAATTCCAGCATGGCCGACTTTGTGAGAAAAATGCGAGAAAATGACGAGATGGAAACGAAACTGACAGTTCTTAAAACACTAAAGAATACTATCAAGGATACATAATACATATAAATTTAATAATATGCATATTTCGTCATAAAATGAACAAACTTTCATACCGAATAAAAACAATTTCTAATTAAATAATTATGACACAAGATTTTTCTAAAAACACGATGTTTGCCCGCATTACTTAAAAATCGATTTTTAGCCACGCAAAGTCACGTAATATGAATTTTCTTACAAAAATTACGGTCTTGATAGTGCGATTCTGGGCTCTGGCAGACCAAAACCGATAACCCTATTCATTACACACTTAGGTCTACGTTAAAGGAACGCATTAAGTAGGCACTCCACAAGGGGTCAGCAAACACAAACATTTCAGCTGACAGTGAAAAATAAGAGGCGACGGGAGACAAATGAATCGCCGTATTATGGTCCAGCAATTTTCAGCTCTACTCTACCCTCTACTAGTTAAATCGTAAACGCAATAGCGCATGAAGGAATAAAATGGAAGACTAGTGTTTTTACTTTTAAGTACTATATTTCTTACAATTTGGTACATTATTTTGGATTTTGCTCTTTTAACATAGACATCATCGCTCCGTCTTTTAAGTGCCTCTTTGTCATAGTTGTCAATTTTAGGCTGCAAACACGAAACTAGCGGTGGCGGGGCGACGGCGGTAGCGGGGCGATGGCGACGGACTCAAATGTATGACTTTGTATTCCGCGAAGTGTAGCTGAACTTTGCATTTGTTGTGTTATTGTTAAAAGCATAAAACTGGTATCAAAGCTGTACGGAATACGCAGGGTTGTCAAGGTCTAGCCCCTCTTGAGATACACGAAGCGGCGCGGCACGTAGCTGCAAATATTATTTGTTTTATTGTCCATTGCCAGACACCTAGTACCATTGCAACCCCCTGTCAGACACCCTGTTGTTTTATAATTTAAGAGTATCTGACAGGGGTTTGCAATCGTACTAGGTGTCTGACAATAGACAACGTGGTTTCTAATATTATTCCAAAGGAAAATATTAAAAATCGGAGCTTAATGCTTTAACGAATTTGAGGTGCCACCTTTTCTACCTGATACCTAAGCAACCGTGGTTGCTCCCCGATCCAAACTTCATAGTCGGGGATCGTTTAGATACCTCTATTAGAGACATACATAGAAAAACTTTCAGCTTTAATAAAATAACGAAGGTCTGATCGTCGCGGGATCTTGGACCATACAAGTGTACACACTCACACAAATGCAACGTTTTATACATTTTACGCACGCGTGTGATAATTTAACAGTGACCATCAGATATACCGCAGTGATTTAATTAAGTAATGCTTGTTACTACAAAGACCAACAGATAAGTAATAACATTATTTATCTGTTGGTCTTAACAGATAAATAATACCATTATTTATCTGCTCGCAACAGCATTAAAATAAACGTGTTTCAATTAATATGATAAATGGAAAACTTTATTTTTCAAATTTTGAGAGTACATCGAAAATCAATTTAATCACTGACAAGTAAACAGAAATAATTTGGACGGCGATCTTTCTGCATACACGTATCATTTTCAAGGCTGCAAGTTGCAACATAGAAAATTCGCCATATGCGGGTTTGTGTGTCACGTATATAATTTCGGGTGTTGGGTTCCGTATCATTTATTAGGCCAGGTGAGACGTGGGTATCGCGGCCCGCGCCTCGGACGTTGATTGATGTAGGCTGGTTGACAACGGCCAACGGAAAATTAATGTTTTCTAAATATTGGCAGTATATCTAACAATTTAATTGTCTTGTATTTCTATTCTAGCCTTTTTCCACGACAAAAGGGGACGATATGCCTATTATACTGTGTTGTAATCTATGCTGTAGAAATCGATTAGGGGTATGGATTTGATATAACTCCTGATCTTCACTCACTACCTTTATGGGTGTGTGGATATCCGATTGGGGCTGGATTTGTCCCCTGCGGATGGTTTCTACCGCTTGCCATATCTCGGGCCCTGACATTGGATAGACCCTTAGTAAGGTAGTGTGTATCCTCTCTTATTATATACGTTTTGACCGGCAGGGTATTTTTTTTGGTATTGTATTAAATCCAAGTCTCACTGAGCTTGTTCGAAGCCCCAGTAGGTGGAAGAGGTCCTTGACCTTGCGTATAACTACCATACCTATGCCATGTTAACCCGCTGCCAACATAGTACTCTCTTAGTCATCTCTTTTAACATCCAGGTGAGACTGGCAGTTAAGGGCTGACTTGGATTTAAAAAAGGACAATGAAGAATAATCTAGATAGATAGATAGATAGATAAACTCTTTATTGCACACACTTAGAACTAGGACAATAAACAAAAAGATTAAAAGATACAACAGAAGGGTGCAAAGGCGGTCTTATTTCTAAAGCAATCTCTTCCAGACAACCTTTGGGGAGAGGAGATTAACATTAAGAGCACAGGATAGTGCAACGTCTAAACAGTGAAATCTATATAATTATATAAAAGAAAGTCGTGTTAGTTACACTATTTATAACTCAAGAACAGCTGAACCGATTCGGTTAAAAATTTGTGGGGAAGTAGCTTAGAACCAGGAGACAGACATAGGATACTTTTTATCCCGGAAAATTAAGGAGTTCCCGCGGGAATAAAAAAAAATTAAACCACGCGGACGAAGTCGCGGGCATCAGCTAGTATATAATAAATATACATACAAAGATACATACATACATATATGTATACATACATATACATATCTAGATTTAAATATTGTGAAACGCGATTGTAATCCATCACAATACACACTTTATCAACACAGCTCGCATTGCTCTACGATACCATTTCTTAGCGGATATTACAGCATCCTTCAATGCCGAGTTGCACGTGATAAATGACTCACACTGCTGTCTCGAATAGCTTCAATTCCTCACAGAATATTTACTGTAAAAAGAAATTCCTTTACTATATAAATATTAAATATCAAAATCATCCTTTTTGTAGAACCAATTTAAAAAGCTTGGCAGTAGGACACTTCTTTTTACACTTTGAGTATATTTCCAGCATATTTTGTAATTCCAGCTAATGTTTGTGCACGGTTTGTTATTCAATAGGAGTAATCCAAAAAGTGTGTGTGTGCAATTCACATACAGCAGAAGTGAAACTTCAGAAAGGTAGCCTAAGAGAGAATGAGACAACTATAACTTGTGTGCTCTCGCAGGCTAAAGCCTACAAGAGAATGAGACAAATATAACTTGTATTTTATCTCATTCTTTCGCAGGCTAAATCTTATTATGAATATGTTTGTCTCTTTTTAGTGTCGCTTTTCTTTTCATCGAATTTTCAAATCACAACGATTCTAAATTAGTTTCACTTCAAAAAGAAAGAGTGTCTGTGCGTCCAGCTGTCGTACTGTCTGCTACGCTTTCAGTGTCCATCAACGTATACAGTACCTACTCGTATGTGTTTCATCCACGCAATCAACCGATTATGCTTGATTGTATTCGGTACAAAGATAGGTTACTGTGCTAGGGCAGAGTAAATGAGTGAATTTGCGTATTAGTTCGAATGATGTTTGTTTTAAAGAATACCAAAACCTTTTCAACAAAAAAATTGTTTACTTAGCGCCCTCAAATCCCACGGCGGTTCTCTTTTTGGATAGACTGCAATATTTTTGAAACATAGGCGTGGAACTAGAGGTAACTTATAGTACCTCTTATTTTCATGAAAGTAGGTAGGTACGAGCAACAATTGTATAATAGAATCTTCAAAAAAGCTTTTTTCATATGAAAGCTTTTTATTACTAAGTACCTACTAGAGAGAATGTTTCTCGAAGTTGATATAAAATGCAATTACACATTTCGTTTAACAAAGAACATTACTACGGAGATAAGTAGTTTCGTCCACAATAATTCCTTCTTAATTGCGTCATATATTATTAAAGTAAATTGTAACGTTATTTCGGATTCTTGCTGGACTAACAGCAATGTTGTTGTTGTTTTATGTGTTGGTAACATTGGCGTACATTTTTTTTAACCAACCATGCAATGCGTAGGGATGTCTATCTCTGTTCCAAATTTCATCAAAATCGGTTGAAAATATCTGCCGTCATAGCGTAGCAGACAGACAACAGACAAACTTTTGGATTTATAATATGTATGGAAGTATTGATTTTAAACTTACTTGGGCTGTGTTCCGAAATACTGTTCAGAGCTCTTTACTGTGGAGAAATTCGTTCCGTTATGTCAGTAAACTGCCGCAGTATCCTAGGGAACTAAATGACGTCATTAATCGACGCCATTTTTGTACTGTGAGCACTGGCGTTTTCGAGGTATTTAAGGTGCTCTCAGTGTTTGTCTCATTGCTGACTGCGTTCCGTTTTAAGCAGTACCCAGTACCTATACATAACTATAAAGGAACGGCTTCGCAGTGTACTAAATTGACGTCACACCTTACAGTGCTCGCAGTGTATTTCGGAAGACACCCTTGATCTTTTGAAGATAAATGCAACAAAGAGAACTCTTTTGTTCAAATAAATACTTAGCCTTAAAACATTAATTTGGACTATATTTGATCATTCATGGCGAAGTTTGAAACACTAGGTACACTCCGTTCCAACTTTGTAAATTGGTAGAGCGGATATGCGGTTACAGCTACACTCCGAGAACTTATCCAGTTATGATCCCGGGCTAAAGCTAGTTCAAGATATTAAAATCCAGCTTTCGCTTCTTATTCTCGGGGTCAGCGTTCGAATCTTAGACACGGACCACTGTCATTCTCGAAATTTTGTGCCTAATAAGCAATGAAATATTTCTTGCTTCAACGTGAAGGAAGAAATCGTGAGGAAACCTACAGGAATGAAAGTTTTCCGTATTGTTGTCATAGGTGTGTGGAGCCACATATGACCAGCGTGGTGGACTACGGCCTAAACAATTCTACTTCCTAGAGGTGGGTTGAGTTGATGAAGATCCTGATTATATTAATATTTATTTATAGCTTACCATTATAGTTAGCGCCAATCAAATAGTCGTCTCTGAGCTGAGGTGCGAGTGCTTGTTTGCGCAGCTCTCACACCAACTGTCGAAGTCAACAAAAATATGCTATTGCGACGCGTCTTGCGGTCAACTTCAGATGCGAGTAAATGGTTGGCAACAGCTATGTACGTGTCACCATACATAAACTCTGCATTCAACTCGCGCGCGAACTATAGCTGTGGCATGCGACTATGCCGTGTACTCCAGATATTTTTCCGCGACGGAGAGCGAGTTGATTTCATTCATGAATTATTATAAATGCCAGCACACTCTAAAAGTCATGTGCCAATCAAAATTCGATCAAATTAAAGTCAAAGTAGTTGCTGAAACTACATGGCAAACGAATTCCGGCGCTGTTTTTTGCGTAGACCGCACGGGGATGACGTGGTCTGGCGTAGCATGAATTGCATCTCACTCGTAGTTAGCCTAGCCGCAATTTCGAGTTTATAATCTACTTGTGAACATTTTAGCTTACAAACTCTATACTCTTGCAATAGAGTTCATTTTAGATCGTTCGATTTTCCCATTTTGTACACTTCTAGGTACTAGATTCAAAAGCTATTCAGGTTGTTAAATGAACTTTATAGCATAGCTTTAAAGGTTATACTTGCAAAGCAAGCAGTGATGTCCAGTTGGTATAGTGTCGTTTGCGGCGATTCTTGATCGTCGGAATTGAGATGCTCGGTAGTTTGTAGCCGCTGTTGATTTCAACTTAGAAAGTTTTAAGTACGTCTAGACAAATTGCCCAGTGGCAAGATCCAGTCTTCGATATCATTTAGGATGCAGTCTGCGTTTTACATAATGTTCCTTAATGGCAGCAAATTTTCAAGGAAAATCTCTTTAAATGAAATCTGTTGGTAAGTGTGTGGGTCCGATAAGAGAGTCAAAGTGCTTATTTAAAAATGAAATAGCTGCAGCTTAAGCACAGTCAGAACGGCTTATTATTATCTCTCTTGTGACTTTTTCTAGATTATTTTGTACCAATACATTATAAAATTTTTTTAGTCGATACAAAAGCTACAAGAATGCACGTCTTGTATTGTTTGTGCTTGGAAAGTCCAGATAAATGCAGCTGCCGCCGCTCGCCATCAACAGATCTAGATGAAAATATGTCTCTTAACTCGAAGCATGAATTTAAAATATTAATTCTATATAGTTTCGTTGCTATAAAGGTGCATTAAAACATTTAAATCAGCTTTTTATAATAATTATATTAGTTAGGCTCGTGTATTTACTATGGAAAACAAGTGCACAGGAAAATGTTGTAGGTATCATTAAAATAATTAAACCAGTTTAAATTTTTGAAATAATATTCAAGATACGGTTGCAGCCAAAATTTACTTCATGCTGTTGGTACAATACATTAGAACTGCGTTTTCACTTAATCGTTCCGTCTTGTATTTGTCTTCAAAATAATAGATGCAGGGGAATTGCCTGAATTTCTTTAAAATAGTTTAGACACCCATATTTTGATTTTAGATTGACTATGTCAGGTTTCATCAAATAATTTAGTGCCCTATCCCTGAAAAACAGAACAAAGAAAGTAATTTCTAAGTAAGTACTAAAAGACTACGCACAAAAAAAAAGCTGGCTGACAAAAAGTACTCCTCCGACGCGGACAATCGGTCCTGTTCAGTGCTTAACTTGTGTTTTCCTTTTCGCATTAATTTGACTTTAAACACAAACTTTGTCAATTTTTGGTTAGAAAGTGCAAGAGTAGAATAATTAATTTGCGGCAAAAATATTATGGGAAACATTAATTAATAAATTATAACGATATCAATCAGACAATATGTAACCGAATGCTCAGTTAGTTCAGGTATTAAACGGTCCAAGCCAACAGCCAATTAATTATACCTAACAGCTGCAAAGGAGGTTCCTTGAAATTTAATGCTGTTTCAGCACACGGTGTTTAACAGATACGTGCAAATGCTGCATGCATTTTTGGAAAAACATTAAAGATTAAACATTTCTCCTAAAAATACGAAATAGCATAATACCATCATACTGACATCCATAGAGCTTTTCTTCAGACGTATTTCACTCAATCACTTCAACTTGTTGCCGGCTCACTACTGAAAACGAGTCTCCTCTCACAATGAGAATGGTTTTGGCCTTAGTCTACCACACTGGCTAAGCGCGGATTGGCAGACTTCACACATCTTTGAAAATATTATGAAGAACTCTTGGAGATGCAGGTTTCCTTACGATGTTCGGATAATGTTCTCCATAACAAAATTTAGTCACCTACAGGTATTTATGGTCTCCTTAGAAGGAGGCATTTACGTAGGTATATTATAAATACTTGTTTCTTAATAATATGTCCTTCAGTCACGCCGCAACCGATTATTGAATGGATAAAGTTAAACAATGCTAAATGAATAAGTTATTTTCCACTAGCTGATGCCCGCGACTTCGTCCGCGTGAATCGAGGTTTTTCGGTTCCCGCGGGAACTCCTAAATTTTCCGGGATAAAAAGTAGCCTAGATGTGTTATTCCAGACTATAATCTATCTCTGTGCCAAATTTCATCCAGATCCGTTCAGCCGTTGGGGCGTGATTGAGTAACAAACATCAATACATCCATACATCCACACATCCATACATCCATCCAAACTTTCGCATTTATAATATTTGATTTGATGACGAGTGCACATTAGGCCTGTAGTTTACAATACTTGTTTCGGTCTTTTAGGTATAAGCAAAATATATACTTACGCTTTAGTGGTAGTATTGCAGTAAGTAGTAGCTAGTTTTAACAAGTTATAATAAATATTAAATATACGGCTTTATACGGTATACTACACGTATTCTATTATTATAAATAATAAATATTATATTATACCTACACGATCATCTCTACACAATGTGAACTGCGTATCCCGACTTAACCTAGTTTCTCTTACTCGCTATACCGAAGAGGCTTCAAGTATTTCTACGAACAAGTATAGCAGTGAACAATACGTTTTATCTTCGACTTAAAGTTTCCTTGAATTTAACAATGTTGCTTTTATAGCCTACTAGATGTGGATTAGGGTTTTTGATTCTCGCGGGAACTCTTTAATTTTCCGGGATAAATTGTAGCTTATGTACTAATTCAGGTTATAAAATAATATGTCGATTCCAAAATAATTTCAGCCAAATCGCTTCAGTCTTTATGGCGTGAAGGAGTAACAAACATCCAAAACTAACTTACAAACATACAATCCAATCAAACTTTCACATATAATATCCCATAGTTCTGCTATGAGGCTAATCGTAGAAAATTAAATCACAGGCCGAATAAAGGAGTTTTACCTAAAAGTCTCCATATTATACAGACTTAATTTAAAAATAAGTAGTAATAATCTTTCATGAGTAACTGCAACACATAATACTTAATAATTTTTGTCCTACGACTTTTTAAAATTCTAAAAAATGACATGTTATATGAAAAAAAAAAAACATACGCGCCGTATTTAGAACCTCCTCCTTTTTTGGAAGTCGGTTAAAAAGTGGCTCCTATTAGACAACACTACTGCACGCCACACGCGATCGGCCCGCGGCCAGAGTCTGCGCGTGATTTTTCGCTATTTCGCAAGAATTGCCCCTGACAAAATAATAAAAGCGATCATTGTTATACATACTAGCCCAAACAGCATCGACCCTAATGGATACCTGAGTAAATGTCGGAGTCCGGACAGTAATTAATGTGTCGATTAATAATACCTTGTTTCAGAGGGACTAGGTATATAATACACACGTATTATATACAGTCATTAGTTTCAAATAAAGGAGCATTTTTTTTATTAAAAACAATACAATAGAAATTAAAGCTAGCTCGCCTAACCTAATTACTATATAAATCATGGCCGCGTGGAATGGTGGTCAATTTGGGAATTTATAATTTCTGAATTTTCCCTGGTCTGGCCTGGTAGAGGCTTCAGCCGTGGGTAGTTACCACCCTACCGGCAAAGACGTGCTGCCAAGCGATTTAGCGTTCCGGTACGATGCCGTGTAGAAACGGATTAGGGGTATGGGTTAGTTATAACTGCCATGCCCCTAACAGTTTAGCCCGCTACCGTCTTAGACTGCATCATCACTTACCATCAATACAACAAAACAAGTAAGTAAATAGAAATAAAGCCTTGTCTAGGAGGAAGCAAACAGTAATGAATGTAAGTAATGATGGACATATTTTAAAGTACTTACCATAATCTGGACAATAAATGAATTATGAATTAGGTATGAAGAGAGAAATTTAAAGAAGAGCAGCTTCTTTATTAAGTACCACTAGCCATGCTGTACGAGGGACGGAGTGACGGAGATGGACGGAGTGACGGAGAGGGACGGAGTGACGGAGAGGGACGGAGTGACGGAGAAGGACGAGTGGTCTCAACGCAACGCATATCAGTCGATTTAACTGGTTGGGTGACCGAAGTTGGAAGTTCTAATTTGGCCGTTTCGTTCCCTCTGTGCCTCGGAGAGCACGTTAAGCCGTCGCGTCGGTCTAGGTTATTATCACTAATATCTGTTAATAATCGTTACAAAAACCTAAGAGTTTAAATACTCTTTGTCGAGTCGTATGCGGAAGGACGTGGAAACCCATGGCATTATTATCCCAAGAGAATTCCTACCATTATTTGATTAATGCAAAGGGGTCACGACCCTCAGCAATGAGACAAAGACAGAGAGCTATACTCTAACGTGTATCTAAAGGTACTAATCTTTCAAATTACTATGTAAGAATAATAAATTTAACTAATTATATTTGCGCATTAAAAATTGGTAATAGCTTAATGGTTAACTTCAGTGTCCTATTAAGAAGGGTCCAGGATAGGTACTCTGACACTCTCCTCTAACTTTTGGGAACTAAGCAATCAAATAACTTCACGGTAAAGGAAAACATCGTGAGGAGACCTACATGTCTAAGAGTTCTCAATAATGTACCTATTTAAATGCGTGTGTAGTTTTCCAATGTCCACTTCTTCAACATGGTGGACAATGGCTTGAACTGTTCATTTTGCGTGCCCAGGCTGCGACGGGTTAAGATGATAATTTTAAGGAAAGAATTAAGTATAATTGTAGCTTTTCATGACAAAGGAGGTGTAGATATATGCGTGTACCTACCTAGAATTCCAGATAGCAATATTATTAATACCATTCATTCATATCCAAGTCACCTATCCAGCATTCGGGCTGTTTAATTGATAACATTAGTTCCCGTCTACGTCCAACATCTACAGAGGTATTAATTAGGTACTGTCAAAGTTTCTCCATGTGAATGTAGTGTGAATGTGCCATTGTTCTTGGGCATTTAAATTATAAGTATCCTAGTTATGTTATACGAGCGCGTCACATACAAACGACATATGCACTGTGTCCTTAGACTGATTCTACTTAATTATTGTTTCATCCAAATTAAGAAGAAGAAAAAACGTTACTGGGGGTCTACTCTCTTTCTCTAAAACGAAACTTCGCAAAGAAACGAACGAAATTTCGTTAACTCCTCTCCTACATAATATTATCTCTATGCTCCTCTCTATTTCGTTTTCGTACACGCAGACGAAGTACGGATCCATAGAAAATTTTCGTGACCGATTGGATTGAACGATTTTGAGTGGGTCTAATAACAGACTAATTACGTTCGTTTGCGAAGTTTCGTTTGAGAGAAAGAGAGTAGACCCCCTGGACATCAAACTTATTTAAAAATAGAGGCGTATGTGGTGGTTCGTCATTGATAGCAATATTAAAAAATCCTCATATAATTTCTAAAAATTCAATCGTAATTTTAAACGCAAATCTGACACAATACATAACCTCTGCATTCAACTCGCGCGCGAACTAATAACCGTTACCTATAACCACTAGTTACCGCGTAACTATAACCGAGCGAGCGAGTGCACTGGGTAAACCTGAATGGCTCTTGTGCACTATTTCGGTTCGATTTGAAACCGAATTCGAGAACATACAGACTGAGTCAAATTAGAGAAATCGGATGTCATTACTCTGTCGGCCTGTGATCCTATTTCCGGGTCCAAGTAATTCCGGACATTTAATATGGCTAATTCAGACCGTATTTTCTCAGATACAGAGTGGTGCGCATTCACACGGCTGAAACAATATCAAATGAAAAAGGGGACTATTGGTGGATCAGTAATTAATTTAATAAATAATTCCCAGGGCCGCTTGCAGAACACTGCCTAAACTGATTAGTCACTTTTTGATAAGTTTGAATAAGATTAACATGAAAAGGACACTTAAATATAAAACTTTAATACATTTAGCGGCCTTGCGCAAGTGGGCGTTAAACATCTCCGACCCTTTATTTTCATGAATTCCGAGAAAAGTCCATTGACAGCGGATAATTACATATCAATCAAGAAGATAGATAGCTTTGGGGCTGAGTAATATTAAGAGTTGGATAGATGTGTTCTAATTATCTCAAGAGAAGAATTCTTATGTGTGTTTCAAAGTAGCTACCAACTTGACTTCCAGGAGACATTTGTGCGTGTGGGAGTGAATGTATGTCTGAGTTTAGCAGAATCTTAGGTTTTTATGTATACAAAGAGCCCCCGTTAAGTCGAGCGCATTTTTACGTCGGACGTTGTCGTTATTTTTTCATTCAAAGAGAACACAATAAAGCGCTTGGCGTAAAAATGCGCCAGCGTGTGAATACATACAGGAGAATTCATAAAGTTCTTTTTTTAAAATGGAAAAAATAACATCAACGCCCGGCGTAACGAGGCACACCCGCCAAAATACGTTATGATGATTACTAATAAATTAAAAATCTTTCCAAATAATCGTTAATCGATCGGGTCGCAATAAGTCCACATCAACGCCGCGGTCATTTGTCCAGCACTAATTGCCAACTCCGACCCTAGCTATCGATCTCTTTATCTAATAAATTTTGCTCCACCCAAACACTTTATTTACCTGTCGTAAAACAAATTAATAAAACCTAAGGGTAGCTCGCTACAATTTTAAATCACAGACCATGGAATCCCGTTCCACATAGAATTGCTATATTTTATTTTAAAAAAACTCTTTCATAGAAGCTTTTAATAACTTAGAAGATAAAGTAGAGATACAAAATAATATAAAGTTTTGCACATTCCCGTCAATACCAATGAAGAGCCACTTAATCTTGGATGTGTGGATGTATGGATGTATGGATGTTTGTTACTCAATCACGCTCCAACGGCTGAACGGATCTCGATCCATCCAGTCGATTTCGATAGTGTCACAGATCACGAAGTTTTATAATTGCATAATTTGTAATATCTGTGTATTGAGATTTCCATTTGATTTGGCAGTGCGTGTTATTAAAGCAGAGATAATAATGTAACTGAATTGCGAATTAGTACCAGACAATTAATGATTGCGTGGTTATATTGCTGTAATAATGGCTATCGATTGGCTGGATGGCTTGATAATTAAATATCTTTCAGCGTACGGCAATTTGGCTCGAAGTTCGGTTCATCAGTTTTGGGTTAACAAGCTTAGAGTTGGAAGGGGAGAATTATGTTTTGGCAATTTAATGTAATTGTAGCGTTCATCATACAATTGAGATGTTTTATTAGCTGGGCCCTCACACAAAGCAAAGCGTCACTGGACTGCCGCAATTAGTAGGAACCCTGCTAATTGACTATTTTAATGACTGCTCTGACTTTAATAATTAATTAAAGCTCGTCCGGGTTAAATAATTTTGGTTAATTGATGAAAGAAATACCTTAGACGTGAGCTACTACATGTGTGCTCTACGAGTATGAAAGCATCTAGGTATTAGTTGACAGTAAAATATCTGACGTCAAAGTTGGCTATGCGTATGCAATAAATCAGTAATTTTATGCTTTGCACGGGCCATGCCGTGACCAGGCAACAATAACACAACAATAACACAACAACAATATTACAACTCGCCACAGCGGTTCAAGAGTTCGTCTAGAATGTACAGTGAAAAATTCATATGTTGTTAGTGCAGTTATTTAGTTATTATTGTTTATTATTATAGTTTTTTGTTATGATGTAGAGAAATTGACTTGCGGTTATTAGTCTTTTCAAATTGACCCCGTATACTCCATATATATTCATATATTGTTAGTTCTTTATTAGGTACTAATCGTGCGATCCGTATATCATGACATCAGAACCTTTGCATGCTACATTCACCTTGATTAATATTTATTTTATACAAATAGAGATGTCTCTCTTCAAAATGTACAATAACAATGAATACAAATCATTGTAAATTCTAATTCAAAATGCGGGCAGGATAAATTTAGGTCACGTCTCCCTTTTATGACAATTTTGGGCAAGCGTTGCCTTTCGAATAGAGATATACAAACCGGACCAACTCTCTGTGCCTATTTATTATTTATTGGGGGTATATTAACAAATATTTTAAGACAGCTGTCATCGTCATTTCTTGTTTTCTTTCCTGACTTGACACGACTTCACGACTTGAATCACGCTCCTATAACTTTTAAGAGTTTTGTGCACCTTAAGCAATTTTATATCACTCGCTTTAAATGTGAAGGAAAACATCGTAAAGAAACCTGTAGGTATGCCTGAGAGTTCTCCGTGAATATTTTTTTTTATTTGCAGGTTTCTTCATTGAATAAATAGGTATGTCTGGGTAGCTCACGAAAGCTAAAGTACAAAATGTATCCAACCTACCTACTGCTTTTATCCAACAAAGCACCGAACTACGCGCCGCATACTCTCCTCAGTCATTCACTAGTATAGTGCTCATTTAGTCCTGACTAGGGCTTCCAATACCGGGATCCCGGTATTGGCCAATACCGGGATCCCGGACTTTTTTCGCCGGTTTTCAATACCGGTATTGAAATGTCTAATACCGGGATACCGTTATTGGTGACACTATAAACAAAACAGTGACTATTGCATATATTTCTTGGTAGATGCCACTGTTTTTTATTCGGCTAAGTTTAAAACTTGTATCTTAAGCATATTAGCTCAAAAAGAGCGCCTTTATTGCTTAAAACCAGTGAAGAACATTCGTTTTTGTTCACTCAGAGGGAAAAATTAGTGTTTGAATTTAGATAGCTTGGCATTTCTATTTCATTGTCTCTCAAAACGTTCAGAAATTTATAACTAATGCATATTTTAATAAGATATATTATTTTCTTTTAAATAATAACTATTGAATTTAAGATTAATTTGTCAAAATTATCGTTTTCTTCGACTTCGATTGACTTCTTACAAAAATATCGTTTATTACTCATTTGTTAGTTCCTTAACAGGTGGGCCTAAAAATGAATATGAGCAAGATAAAGATCATTTCTATTGCACACGTTCAGCCCCAACCTGTGTTAGTTGAGAATTCTGCACTCGAAATTGTTGATGAGTACATATACCTAGGACATACAGTCCAGTTAGGTAGGTCCAATTTCGAGAAAGAAGTCAATTGCCGAATCCAACTCGGCTGGGCAGGGTTCGGGATTATGAAAGACAGAACTATATCCATGTCTGTAAAAAAGAAACTCTTTGATACCTGTATACTACCAATTCTCACAAACGGATGCCAAACCTGGGCATTGACAAAGCACCACCTGCATAGACTCCAAGTCTGTCAGCGATCAATTGAAAGAAGCATGTCTGCAATCAAGCTCAATGACAGGAAAACAATACAATATATTCGACATATAACAAAAGTTGAGGACGCAACACTGAAAATAAGAACTTTAAAGTGGAAATGGGCAGGCCATATGATAAGGGGAAAAGATAAGTGGAGTAAACTGGTTACATTGTGGCAACCTAGAATAGGAAAGCGTAAAAAAGGACGACAAAGAACCAGATGGGAAGATGAAATAGTCAAGATAGCTGGCAAAACTTGGACAAGGAAGGCAAGGGATAGACATGTTTGGAAAGGGTTAGAGGAGGCCTTTGCCAGAGGGCAAGCAGACACCGACCAGGCGAAAGCAAAGGAAGTTTTCGGGAACTGATGTGGTTTAATGAGAGTTTAGTTAAAATATATTGTGTGTAAATATGTAAAACTTTATGTAACTATATTGTAAATTTAGTGTCTGAAATAAAGGCTTTTTATTATTATTATTTATTATACATATACCTAGGACATACAGTCCAGTTAGGTAGGTCCAATTTCGAGAAAGAAGTCAATTGCCGAATCCAACTCGGCTGGGCAGGGTTCGGGAAACTCCGCGACATCTTTTTGTCCGAAATTCCTCAGTGCCTGAAGACGAAAGTTTTCGAACAGTGCGTGTTGTCAGTGATGACTTACGGCTCCGAAAATGGTCGCTAACTTTGGGCCTGATAAGAAGGCTCAGTGTCACTCAGCGGGCGATGGAGAGAGCTATGCTTGGAGTATACCTGCGTGATCAAATCAGAAATGAGGAGATCCGTAGGCGAACCAGAGTAACCGACATAGCTCGAAGAGTCCAAGCTTTAAGTGGCAAAGGGCGGGGCACATAGTTGGTAGAACCAATAGGCGTTGGGGTCCCAAAGTGCTTGAATGGCGGCCTCACACCGGCAAGCGCAGTGTTGGACGACCCCCCACTAGGTGGACGGACGATCTCAAGCGTGTAGCTGGGAGCCGCTGGAAACAAGGGGCACAAGACCGTGCTCTGTGGCGATCCATGCAGGAGACCTACGTCCAGGATGTCTATAGGTTGAGACGACGACAACGATAGTAGTTTAAATTACAATCTTCGACACTAATTTCACTAATTATTTAAAATTCCCTGCCATATTTATTTAATTTTGTGGGTACGTTGAGAAAGTGCGTCACAAATATATACTTTATATTAAAAGTTCAAAATTCAATGGAGGTTAAAAATATATATTTTCGTAAGAATTCATCCAAAAATAGTTCTATTTTAAAAATCATATAGTTGATATTCTGATTGATATGAATAAGAAATTGATTAAGTATTTGATAATAATATAAGTATTACTTCATAAGGTTGTATTAAAAATGATGTGATGGAGTTTCCGAACATTACGTGGTCCGTAATTTTCACCTTATACATACATGAAACAAACGATAGTTTCGTACGAATTAAGTCAACGCGTAAATAACTATCTCAATACTCAAAATACAAATAAATCTAAAATCAATAGGTACTTGGTGATTTTTTTTAAAGAAAATACAATTTCATAAAATATTGCATGATATAAAATAGAGTGAAGGAGTTACTTAACGTTTCGTGAGACAGTGAAATAGACATACCAATCCACAGCGTAATAATCAACCACAGCGTTCTAAATCCAAAAAAAATCTCGCTGAGTGAAAAAAACGGCTTTTCTTCACTGAATTTATGCAGAAAAGGCACTTTTTTGAGTTAATTTGTTGAAAAATTTTTTTTATGAAAAAACTGTTTTTTATGGTGCCGTTTGCTTCAGAAAAGACTAATTTTAAGTTAAAAAACATCTACCACATTTTAAATTTTTTCCAATACCGGGATCCCGGGATCCCGGTATTGAAAAGAATCATTCCGGTATTAATACCGGTATTGAGAAAAACCGGTATTCGAAAGCCCTAGTCCTGACCCATTGAAGGCGCCTAAAAGGGTCGAGTTCATTTAGCACCGCTTTGTGTCTGAAATAAGGCGTTTGCAGTGCAATTCACCAATTGAGGATCGTTTACAAAATGGTTTCTGTATGCTTGTCGAATCAAAATTCTATACTGTTCTATAATATGTGCTTATTATTTCTTTAGTAGAACATAAGGATCCATACTAATACTATAATAAACCGAAAGTGTGCGTTTGTCTGTCTGCTACGCTTTCAAATCCCATAAATACTGTTCAATCGATTTTGACGTTTGGTAGGATTAGTAGGTTTCATTCTGGATGATCAAAGAGTTTCATAATTATTATTCTAAGAGTTTTATAATTATCATTATAAGAGTTTCATATTATTAGTTTAAAACCTAAGGCCCCCGTCTGAAATCGTGGGTTCATCTACTATAGTATGAAATATATTATTGAGCCATTATTTTAAGTGAGTAAGTAATTAACGCCTAGATATCGTGATTTTATCAAGTACACCAATATGACTGGCCAACTTTAACAGTTTTTACTTTTGATCCTCAAGGCAAGCTCTGGTCATAGCATTAGTAAGTAGGTCATTTTATGATTTTCTTTGAAACTGTGTTTTAACTTAAGGACTAAAAGTAAATATATTCAGTGCTAGAAATTTAAATCCAGGCTTTGCAGCCTCATTGCATATTCTCCACCGATGTCATTTTACGCTGACTTTTAATGCATAATATAGAGAAAGCACTTCTTCTTTGATAAATTTATTTTCATTTTCATTGGCATGATTTTTAAAATGTTAAGCCAAAAGCCACAAAAAAAAAGCTAAAAAGCTGGAGGAGTTATAAAGATTACTAAAATGTGCCATTACGTCCAATGAAATCGCTACTTATTGTGGATGTGGACATTGCTCATACAGTCACGAATAACAAAAAAAATAAACAAAACAAAAAAAATACTATGTAAAAAAAATACTTCTATCTGTCGGTGTGTTACCTTTTTACGGCCTAATTAAGTACAGAGAAAGGTTGCGTACCTAAACAAGGTGACGGCATAAACTAAACAAAATCTAAATTCACGAAGGCGAGATAAGTCGCGGTCGTTATCAAGTTATTAATAAACAGTAACAGAGAAGCACCAGATTTAAATTTAACGCATACCTCAGGTATAAAGCGGAATTCCTAATGATATTTGGTAGGATAAACACGAGTTACTAAACTATTCCGTTGGCCACAACTCGGCCCCAAGGGGATTGCTTAATTTAGTAAGCTTAAGCTGGAAAATGATACTAAGCATGATGAACGTTTTGTGTACCGTTTACTGTTTTAATTAAATACTTAGTATGGTCAGAGTAGGTATTTTATCATCCAGCTGATTTGATTGATGATGTCAAATCATCAACATTGTTATTATGTAGGTAATTGACTAAATAAATATCACCAATATATAGCTGTATACCGATACAGTAAAAAGTATTTACTTGTAATTAAAAATAGTATAGAGGAAGGGAGGAATATTTTAAAAGCATGCTAATAAAGCACCAGTAAATCCAAATGTATGATACGAAGGCATTTATGGGCTTCCCTTTTGAAGTAGGCTGAATGCCGTTAAAGCTTTCGCCCGTTGTAATCCTTTACCTGACGGAAGCGACTCTCGCTCCGTCGAATGGAAGATTTCCTTTTTCCTGCGCTCTTCTTGAAATGGAATGGCGAAATGCTTTATACCACCTTATTCTTGTTTTACTTGCACCTGCCTCTAATGTAGACCGCAAGTCACCCACTAAGTTTCACCGATTTAGCCAACGCGTTGAGTTTCTCTTTTTTCTTTGAAATTGAGTTATGGTTGTTAATTTTTTGGTTAAAATACTGTAGGAACAAGAAGGTAAGTTATGCCAGCCTTGTTTCAGTAATATTGGTTGATATATCAAATATAGAAAGACAGACACACTATCGCATTTACAACATTAGTATAGAAATATGGATTTATTTGAATAAAACCCTCCCCTCGTAGCTTTAGTTTTAAGATACCTTAATGACCGTAACTAATTATCACCATCATGCTTTATAAGTAAGTAATCGACGTCAATACAGTGTACCTACAGTATACCTAAATTGAATAAATGAATATTTGATTTGATTTGAAAATATTGGTAAAAATTTAATTTGAACAGCGTTTCAAATTAATCAATCAAAGTGAAAAACAAACTAAAGAGTCACTGTAAATCAATATAAATAAATAATTTAAATTAATCGAAGGTTAAATTAGTTACCTCCAATAAATAGCAGTGTCTTTAAAAGATTAGTCAGGTTCCGAACCGGGGATTACCGAGGATAAACGAGAAGGTAGAAACAACGTTACGACGTTCTCATTTTAAGGCGATTTCTGGCAACTAGGAACGGATTCTAAAATTCATGATTCTTTATTTTTTACGAGTTGTATCTACGATCCGGTGATAACCTTATTTTCCTTTTATAACGGACTTTCAAATAGCTACTTCTTTTTCGAATTTGAGAATTCCAAGTTCTCAATAAAGCGTAGTTATTTTTGTTCTCAAATTCTACATCTATTTGCCACAAAGATGTTCTGTTTAAAATCCGAACAATGCAACATTATGAATGCGGTAATATTATGTACATGTCTCTCTATTTATATGTACCTTTCAAGGCTTGACTGCTGATCTTGACAAAACAAGGCACTAATATAAGATGAGCTTCCAGCTTCGAGACGAAAGAAAGGCTATACAATTTGAACCAGAAGAAACACCAACGTATTCTGATAAAAAAAACAGAAAAATCTTTATGGATAAAACATAGCGCCCACGACTAAATTTGGGTGAATTTAAAAACATTCCGTAAAAATAGAGTAGCTTAAATCTATCTCTGGGATGCGACCTGTCACCAAATATTGACAAAACTGGTTAAACTGGTGTAAAAAAGCTTAATAAGCTGAAGCTTAAAAGCTTAAGCAAATAGGGTCCTTATTTGCGAGTAACAAATAACCGGCTACGGTTTGTTACGTGACATGTAGGGCCAGGAAGAAGTAAAGAAGAGGCCCTGCAGTCACATCAGGACAACAGTAGCCAAAGATATGAAACGCGAAGCAGTTTCAGTGGAAACAACCGAAGACAGAGTTTCTTAGCGCAAAAAGACGAGGAGAGCCGACCTCAAATGATAAGAAAAAGGCTAAGAGAAAGAAGAACAGAGAAGGTTAAAGAGATGGGCCCTGAAAGTGTAGAAGAAAGACAAACACGCTTTCGCCATTATAACATTACATTAATATGAAATACATGCAGAAGAAACCACGGGTAAATAGCAACTTAGTACATAAATAGAGTAAATACTAAGTTTACTTGTATTTACAAGAGATTATAATTATTGTTATATCACTGAAGTGGCTTTAGAGTGTTCAGCTCCTGAAACCGTGGATTATCGAGGGATTAGCCATGGGGAAGACAACATTGCGGCCGTAAGCCGATTTAACTCGTTACGGATTTTAGAGTTATGTTTACTCTGATACGGTATGTTTTGACTCTGAACGTAGTGGATTGTGTTATATCGAAGATAATAACTATAATACTTAGCTTCCAAGTTTCATTCTATCCAGCGCTCTTGCTGGTTATTCAGCAAGAGCTATTGCATGTGATCAAAATATGAGAAATAGATCTAGGAACCGAATAAACTTCGAGAACGGAAACTTCGGAACTTCGGAACGAGAGTCGCGAAGCTAACGTTTTTTTTTAAATTAAAATAACTTTGGTATCTATTTTTTTACATTTATTGAAAACAATACAATAGAACTTAAAGTTAACTAATCTAACCGAGATATTTGATATATACAAGATATTTCACCGCGGTCGATTTCCTCATCTGGTTACAGAAGGGCTAGCTCATTTTTTGCGCAAAGGATCAGCCTGGCTGTCCAGCGCGGAAATGCAGCCAGCATGATTAAATGCAAGAAATACTATTATGTACGGTAAGCAAATATATAACTCCAGAAAGAGATGATTTGGCAATAGTTTATTTTATGAAGAAATAAAATTTAAATTGCAACAAAAGTTGCCCTTTATTGCCGCAATAAAGAGGATGCCCCTCGTAAAAATAACTTTATGTCCAACGACTACGTTACCCGCAGACGTGTAGTGAAACAAAAGTTGGGAACAATGAAATTTAGGGGTCGCCTGCCACTTGTTTATGTCCAGAAATAATTACCCCTGGGGTCGTGTTGGCTGATAAAGGCTGGCTTATCATCCGGTCGTAAGTAGGGATCTCATCTCTTGTTGATAATTACGATAATAACTCCTTCCGTGTTCTCTAGTCGCTCCCTTTGTCACGGAAACAAATTTCATCCTCACCGCCTGGACGCCTGTTCTCCGTTCACCTCCCGTTATTCCAGGACTTTTCTGCCACGTATTAGCAAATTATGGAACCAATTTACATCTTCTGTGTTCTCTCATGATTACAATAAGTATAGGACTATTCAAAAGGCGGATAAACAAATTTCTCAAAAGCCGGCAACGCATTGGCGGTTCCTCTGGTGCTGCAAAATATGTACGTAGGCGGCGGTAATCACTTTACTAGTGTCCGACCGAAAGTTCGGTTTCGGTTTCGGTTTCGGCCGAGTTTCGGAAAAAAAAACGAAACTGCATTCGGGCGTTTTCGCGCTGTAATCGGTCATGTTCGGCGCGTTAAATTCCATCCGAGCGAGTAAGCGACGAAGACATTTCGCTGCGTCCACGTGCCTAATCATGTCGTGACTGGCTTGTGATTGCAGTTTGTTTTGTTTGTTGTGACTTTTCGTGTGTTTTATTGTGAATTTGGTAAGTTTTATTACGTGATATAACTTAAGAATAGGTAGACTGCATAGCTGTGTGATTTAAAGATAAAAAAATAAAGACTGACTGATTATAATAACGTTTTCTTTATTTTTCCCTGAAAACATGATCCTTGTAAGGAAGTTTCTGTTGCCGAAAGTCGGTTTCGGTTTCGGTTTCGGTCGTAAAAACCAGTTTCGGTCGGACACTACACTTTACATCAGGTGACCCGTCTGCTCGTTTGCTCGCCATATTTATTTAAATACTAGCACACGCCCGCGACTTCTTCCGCGTGAAATAAGTTTTTTTTAACCACCACAAGTTAGCCCTTGACTGCGATCTCACCCGATGGTAATTGATGATGCAGTCTAAGATGGTAGCGGGCTAACCTGTTAGAGGCATGGCATTTTTATTAAACCCATACCCCTATTCGGTTTCTACACGGCATCGTACCGGAATGCTAAATCGCTTGGCGGCACGTCTTTGCCGGTAGGGTGGTAACTAACCACGGCCGAAGCTGTGCACCAGGCAAAAGTTATTTAAATTCCCACGGGAAATCCCCAATTTTTCGGGTTAATATAATATAGCCTATGACACTATAAAAAAATCGGTTCAGTAGGTCCAGAGATTATCCCCTGCAACTTCACAAACTTTACCTCTTTATAATATTAGTATAGAAAAGATTTTTTTTGCGGCGTTGCCTTCTTCGATATGAGTTTTCAAATGGTCCAATTAGTGGTAGTAACTTCTTACTTTAAAATGAACGAGGAAAAAAAAGCCCTTGCTATCTGTTCGAGGGTTCCATCCCCAAGCACACACCTATAACTTTTCGGAGTTGCGTTTTACGAAATTGAGTATGACTTGCTGTAACTGTCAAGTTCTCGATGGTGTGTGAATTCAAAGGTTCCTCTAGGGCAGCTGAAGATGTTACATGTACATGTAAATTCTTGAGTAGGTAAAATTACTTTAAAATTAATGAGTACGTACCTAGAACTTTCAGGACAGTCATATTTAATTTTCCAAAACCAAAATTTCTCCATCTTATTTTTAATCGAGTAGGTACGCTTGCCACATCAGCACATTATTAGAATGATCAGAGTAACTTACCTGTCACTATAAATCTGATATAGATTATACCTATGTAGTGTTTAGTTTAGGCGAATATCATGATATTATATTAGACAAGGAGTAATTGAGTATAACTAAAACTTCTCTCTCTGACACTCAAAAATGTTCAATAGCAAAGTTATAATTATGATACAAAACTATAAAATAATCTCTCTGAGTAAATAAAAATAAAACAGAAAGAGCTATATTATAAAAGAGAGGAATTACTATTTGCAAAAAAGCCGAGTGAACATTTTATGGGTCGGCTAATTCCGTTGTTTGTCTGGGAACCGTTCAATAGCTCACAAAACATTTGGGTCGCTTGGGAAACCTGTTATTTCATGGAAATGTTGATTTTTCAACCTTATTTCTGACTTGATCGAAGAAAAACAATAAGGAGCTATTTGAAATATATAAATATAATACGAATTGGGCAAATTAATTGGAAGAAGAAAGAAAATTTTAATATTATTCGAGGAAACTTCTGCACAAAATAGCTTACTTATAGTATACTTGAGTATAGTACTTAAACTATGTAATTCATACTACTATTCTAAATGCGAAAGTGTTTTTTTGGTTTGTTGGTTTGTCCTTCCATCACGCGGCAACAGAGCAACGGATTGCCGTGATTTTTTGCTGGAGTATATTAGATTACTTGGAGAGTAACATAGGCTACTTTTTATCCCGGCAAATTAAGGAGTGCGGGAACTAAAAAACTTAAACCACGCGGACCGCGGACGAAGTCGCGGGCATCAGCTAGTAACGTGATAAATACAATCAATGTCGTCTTGTACAGCAGTACAACGCCTAAGATAAGTAAGCTACTTAGCTTGTATTAGGACTTCTAGCATCTCAGATATGAAACCATTGGAGCAGATCTGAGGTTTAAGACCTCCGTGGCGCTGTTGTCTTAACATGCGGAGGTCTCGAGTTCGAACCCCGGCAGGGTCAATTATTTGGGAATTTATAATTTTTGAATTTTCCCTGGTCTGGCCTGGTGGGAGGCGTCGGCCGTGGCTAGTTATCACCCTACCGGCAAAGACGTGCCGCCAAGCGATTTAGCGTTCCGATACGATGCCGTGTAGAAACCGAATAGGGGTATGGGTTTAATATAACTGCCATGCCCCTAACAGGTTAGCCCGCTACCATCTTAGACTGCATCATCACTTACCATCAGGTGAGATCGCAGTCAAGGGCTAACTTGTAGTGGATTTTTAAATAAAAAAAAGGTTCCCTAACGCTGATTATTATCAGTGACTGCCTTGATTCTTTTAGAGTAGTTACCTTTCTGTGGCACACTTGACTGTGACGAATTTTAGTACAGAGATGTTACATCAACGAAGCGAGTATAGGGTACCTACTTTTTATCCCGGAAAATCATTTACAAACCAAAATCCACGAGCTTATTTGTTTATAAAAATCATAATATTATGTACTTACGCTTACGATTGACTGCATCTTCTAATATTAATCAACTTAAATATTTTAATTCATTTATTGAAATCATAAGTCAGTTTTGTATTATACTCGTACCTATTACCTAGTACGGTACGGTTTTCCTCGAACCGGCATACGACATAACAATAACATGCTAGAAACGTGCTTTACTTATTAAGTACACAGTCAAAGTTATACTCAAGTTTCTAACAAAATTACCAAGGAACTGGTTGTCTGTAACTACGAGAAACTCACCTCGGTTCAATACGAGAACTACTAGTTCCGAGGAAAGATGCGGTTGACCGAAGCGAACTTAGTTGGATTATTCCGCTTATAACATACTTGGCTAACAGGGGGTGTGCATAGTTCGATAAATTGCTTTCTACACAATCAATACTCATAAAAACAAGCTTTCTACAGAAATTACAGCCATGTATGATTAAAAAACCTTTCTATTAAGCTATTGCACTGATCATGATTTATTTGCTGTTAAGTACCTGTTGAGAAGTTCTGACCTCTATTTCAGAACAGGAAAACAGGAAATAAAGGAAACTTTTCATGAGGCCAACTTGACAGTATAAAAATTGTAAAGAAAAATAATTGTTAAAATCGATTTAGATTTGACGAAGTTAAATTATTATCATCGCCAAAACTTGTATCCCTTAGCCTGAAAGTATGTACCTTGTTTTTCGGCAAGTCCAGAGTATAAGTTAAGTAAGTAAATAAAGTTGCATTGAAATCCGTCCAGTAGTTTTAATTTTCAGAGTTATATTATGATAACAGGCACGCAGACTAAAATAAAATAAAAAATATGGACTCTATATCAGTGACAAAGCTTCCTCAAATTAAAAAATATCTTATAATGTATGTGCAGGAATAGTTCACTTCATCATCAACATCATAGTTTCAGCCTACCGACGTTTACTCCATGTTTGTTTAATTTCTTTGTACTTATTTTTTGGCTAAATAAAGGATTATTTATTTATTTAAAAATAGAAATCTAGGTATGTACCATTCCTATAACTGACAGAAGTTCCAAGTAACTAAAGTTCGCATGGGAAACTAAACTCGGTTAATTCAAATTGTAAGTTCCAAACTAGCAGAAGCGCTAACCGAGGCGGAATTAGTGGCCTTATATCCCACTTGCTTACTATGCTCATGACATAAACTTGCGATTAGAAAGTTAATACAATACAAGAAATTTAATTAAGGCATTGATACTAACCATTCATTACATTATTGTAGGTTGTATAGGTTGAATATGGTTTTCCGAACCGGTGGTAGAGTACGGAAATAGCTTTTAAGTGTAGTAATAGGTAATAATATTAAATCCATACCCCTTACCTCACACCGGAACACTAAGGGGCACATCTTTATCAGCAGAAGTAGTAGAGTAGTTAAGTAACCAAACCTCCCATTCCACTTAAATCTTCTTATGTTATTTTTGTTTCAAACTTTAGAGTATAATCTGTGTTAATTTTTAACTCCCATAAAATATTACATCTTTATCAGCAGAAGTAGTAGAGTAGTTAAGTAACCAAACCTCCCATTCCACTTAAATCTTCTTATGTTCTTTTTGTTTCAAACTTTATAGTAATATTTAACTCCCGTATAACATTTCATCTTTATCAGCAGAAGTAGTAGAGTAGTTAAGTAACCAAACATCCCATTCCACTTAAATCTTCTTATGTTCTTTTTGTTTCAAACTTTATAGTCTGTATATGTGTGTATAAAGATATAATCTGTGTTAATATTTAACTCCCGTATAACATTTTAAGCAGCAATAAGAGGGAATAACACAATATTAATAATTATTTGGTATTTAATTGAATATGAAACTTGTCGGAGGGAAAATCTAATAGGACCTTCAAGCTAATATCGGCGACATTCCTTCTTGACGGCGGAAAATAAGCACCTAATTACGAATTCTGTTATTTCGACAAGGGTCGTTTAACAAAGATATGGGGAAAGAAATTCTTACTGTTTCTGTATATTAAAGCCTATTTTCATTGGTTTGGTGGGTAGAAAATGTAGGTACTTACTCTATACAGGTGCTCTATTATAACTATTTCGGTGCGGGAGCCTATGGCGCAGCCCCCATGAGGTACAAAAGCATACCGCATATAATTAACGTAGTGATTAAATACTCTTTGAGCATACCGCCTGCGAATACGTCAGTTTTCTAAAGGCATTTGGGTAACTACGCATTTTCTTTGGTCAATACAATAAATAACACAATATAAATTGGAATTTGCAAGATTTCTAAAACGTTGGTGTCTATCAACTTAATAATTCTTTCAATAATTTTGCCTGCGGGATGTCTCCACATACAGTCCGCGCAAGAGCTCCGAGGAATCGGGGTCTGAAGAAACGACGGCTGTACGCCACCCCCGATCGTCGCTCCATATCCAGCTCGCTCCCAGCTCACTAGTTTTGACGACCTCCGTGGCGCAGTGTGTAGCGCTGTTGTCTTAACGTGCGTAGGTCCCGGGTTCGATCCCCGGCAGGGTCAATTTGGGAATTTATAATTTCTGAATTTTCCCTGGTCTGGCCTGGTGGGAGGCTTCGGCCGTGGCTAGTTACCACCCTACCGGCAAAGACGTGCCGCCAAGCGATTTAGCGTTCCGGTACGACGCTGTGTAGAAACCGAATAGGGGTATGGGTTTAATATAACTGCCATGCCCCTAACAGGTTAGCCCGCTACCATCTTAGACTGCATCATCACTTACCATCAGGTGAGATCGCAGTCAAGGGCTAACTTGTAGTGGATAAAAAAAAAAAAAAAAAAGTTTCGAGCTTGACGAGTGTAATTTTGCAGTAGCAGTATTGTTTTGTACTCTAAACTACTCTAGGTCATTACTTAAACATTCCATAGGATTCCTCGGAGCTCGCGCGCGGACTGTCGATCAATAAATGGAGCATTTCGTTTGAAGGTTTGTAAAAATAACGCAATCCGTTTTTTTTATTAATTAATTTATTTTCCTTGTCTTCCCTAAAAATTAACAAACAATAACTTTTAAAGGCGAAAGAAGTTTCTAAACTACATTTACATAGCATTTCGAAATTATATTTAAAAATACATACAATAAATACAATCCAGGTTTTATATTAACTTACATAATTATAAATTACCAATTAACTCCATTTTCCTTAAAGACTAGTCAGGAAGTTAAAACGTCGTCGTCATTCAATTTTTCAGTTAATTTTTTTACGTAATTAGAGAATTCAAAAAAATCTTGTGCATTTTTTCGATTTAAAAGTCGGGATATCACAGCTATCAAAGTTAACTATTTACATATAAAAAGCTTTCGTGTTTTTTTTAAATTTGATATAGGTATTTTATTATAGTCTAAGTTTAAAATTAACGGCAGCTCAAAATTATTATTATTTTTATAATAATAAACTATATTTTGGTATAAGCTAAGTCTAAACTAGTGGCAAACTTTTTTCTTATATTTACAAAATATAAAAATATTAAGAAACTAAGAAATTAAGGATTAAAAATTTACATTAAATTTGTCGAAAGTTAAAATTATTAAAAAGAAGATATTGTTTTAACTGTAAATTATTGTAAACTAAAAAAGGTCTATTTTATTTTTATTTGTGGCACTTAAAATTATGACAGGTAGGATATGTACCCATAGGTTCCAGAAATTCCTTAACATCATACTAATCCATATAAATATTATAAATGCGAAAGTTTGGATGGATGGATGTATGTATGTATGGATGTATGTTTGTTACTCAATCACGCTCCAACGGATGAACGGATCTGGATGAAATTTGGCACAGAGATAGATTATAGTCTGGAATAGCACATAGGCTACTTTTTATCCCGGAAAATTAAGAAGTTCCCGCGGGAATCAAAAAAACCTCAACCACGCGGACGAAGTCGCGGGCATCAGCTAGTATTATAATAATGCGAAAGTGTGTTGGTTTGTTGGTTTATTGGTTTGTTGGTTTGTCCTTCAATCACGCCACAACGGAGCAACGGATCAACGTGATTTTTGGCATGGGTATAGTTGAGGACCTGATACTTTTTATCCCGGAAAATTAAGGAATTCTCGCGGGAATCAACAAAAACTTAAACCACGCGGACGGAGTCGCGGGTAGCAGCTAGTATTATTATATGAAGGACAGTACATACTTAGATAATACACTCTAGATTGATACCATATTCGACTTGAAAATTAAGGGCATAGATACATACTGCAGCATATAATATGTCAAGTCTTACGAGTATTAATAAATACAGAGCAGTTGGTAAATTTTTGTTTTCCAATCAATCTAGACTAAATTAATCTAAGTGAAAGTAATTCTTAAAGGAATTTACAGAAGGAAGAAAGGAAATAAAAGTAATTTTTCATATCCTGCATGATTATATTCAGTCGCTCATTTGAAACATAATTTCGAGTACCTACCTACTTAACGCACAACCCTTTATTTCTGTTTCGACAATTTATCCAAAAACACTAGTTACATTCTATTATACAATAATTTTTTTTTAAATAGAATAGTCGAATACACAATAGTTCAGATATGGTTTTATTTTATATTAAGTTTAGATAGGTTTAGATTTGCTACAAAAAAAATATAAGTTCATTAATTGTGCGAAAAATAAATAGTAACGTAAAATTTTCAATATCATCGATTCATCGGCTTTCAACCAATATTCTCTATCCATGGCGGATGCAACTACCTATTTCCTCCACGTCTCTATTTGAAGTCATTTCCCTCCCTCTAGGCCTCGAGCCCTTTAGGCTCAACTATTATCCTGGTCCAATAATGTGACAGTGTGTTTATGTTCGAAATGGACAGTATACCAAAAACTATCATTCTTAGGTTTGCTTACCTAAAAGGCAGGTTTGCAACCCTTACTGCAACTATGTATGTCTGGTCAAATATTGCATATTATTTCAAGGTCTGCTATACTTTGCACGGAGATTTAATATCATAGAATGTCTTTTTTCTGTTATCCTAAACTGTGTTTTTAAATTTAGTTTCTAGTAAGCATAGGGTTGATCATGATGTTAGCGAGAGCGTTGCGCCGCTTTCGCCATGCGCCGGCGCCTTGGGCGTGGTACTGGATCTGACGGTACCAGATGCGTGTGCGTGCACTCTCTTCTGCCTGTAATATAGAGACAGATATTTTAAATCACCAGCTTCATCAACCGATTGCCGGCCCACTGCTTAGCATGGACCTTCTCTCAGAATGAGAAGGGTTTTGGCGACAGTCCACCAAGTTAGCCAAGTGCGGATTGACTTCTCGCACCTTTAAGGGCAATGTTATTTGTTTTTTTTTCACCGTTAGAGCTAGTGAATATTACTTGCTCTAATAGAGGTCGACGTTTTAACCACTAGACTATTATAGTATTTTGTTTTAATTTAAAATTCTGATAACTGAATAATTAGATAAATATTATAATATTGCTAGAGTTAATTTTTTGGCCTCGTGCTTGGGATGCAGAGTTCGATCCATAGCGCCTCAAAAAATAGGTATGAATAAACGATTTAACAGTGCAGGAAAATACAGTGAGAAAACCTGCATACCTACCTGATTTTTTGCATCTATAGGTATAAGATAGGCTCTAATATTTATAATACAAGAGGATTTGGATTATGCCAATCAATTTGGCCAATGTGGTGGGCATTGGACTAACTGTATATTGGGAACTTAAAAGAACTAAGTATTTAGGTAGGTAAAGGAAATATTGCAAATCTGCAAATCAAAAAAAAAACCAACGTATTTTATATGCAGCCTCTAATTTTAGCAACTAAAAAATATAAGCTGAATATGAAATTTAATATCGCGTGCTGGGAAAAACTTGAAAATTCTGACTAAACATTAAAGAAAAATGTTTTAGCCAATTTATGCAAACCACATGTTAGCTATTGTCCTAACCGCAGGCGCGTCACAAAAACTGCGTGCCAAATAAAGCGGGCATTTCACTCGTAAATAAAGTGCAATGGCTTGTGCCAAAATATATTGCAAGTGCTGACTACACGGTAATGCATAAACGTTGGCGCTGCCCGGAGTCCGCATACTGCTTTAAGTTTAGATAAACGTACAACTAGAGTACACAATAATAATTGACCAACATTTTGGAAACGTAATTAATTGTGCAGTGGCAGACTACACACATCTTTGAGAGCAATATGGAGAACTCTTCATACACTATACAGGTTTCCTCGAGAGGTTTTCCTTCAAATAAAAGCCAGGAATATTAATAACTGTATGATGCCCGCGACTTCGTCCGTGTGGATTAAGGTTTTGTTTATTCTTGCGGGAACTCTTTATATTTCTGGGATAAAAAGTAGCCTATATCTTTCCCGGGATGTAGGTAACGTACTTCTGTACCAAATTTCGTCAAAATATGTTGAAAACATAGCAGAAAGCGTTATGTTGAAAGCGTAGCAGACAGACATACAGAGAGTTGTATCATGACAAAGCTTCGAGAAAAGGTGTGTTTCCGAGAATCGAACCTCGGACCCCGAATAGAAAGCTGAAGTAGTAACCACTAAGCTATCACCGCAGCCATAAGTATTAATAGTAGATTAGTAGCCAAGGGTTGTAAGGCATCAATTGCAGCCCGAGATATTTAGGCGCACGACCGCAGGGAGGGCGCCTATAGTTCGAGGGTGCAATTGATGCTTACACCCGAGCTAACTACTCTGCTTTACATCTCGATTGTGAGGTAAAGTAGGTCCTTATTACCCCCAAATGGAGCTTGTAGGTGACCAATAATTAGCGCTCTAGGGTAATAATGTAGCTAGAAAAGCCCTAGGGCGGTAAGTAATTAAAAAAAAAACCTCTTCACTCTTTCAAAAAGTTCGCGTACATCATACTTTTTTTATTTACTTACCGCCCTAGGGCTTTTCTAGCTACATTATTACCCCAGAGCGCTAATTGGTCACCTACAAGCTCCATTTGGGGGTAATAAGGAACTACTTACCGAATATGAGAGATGTAAAATATTATTATGTTCACATCCCTATAGTGCAACTTAGTACGTGAGTGGGACTTATACTTGGAAGGTCCTGGGCTCGGTCAGTATAATTTTAAATAGCAGCGTTCCTTTGACCGTGTCGGGCCGTTAAAGACGTTCCTGTAAAAAGTATCTACTAAATACTAGGTACATGTAGTACATACTAATTGCTTCCACACGTTCCACAAAGCAGTTTATCGTTCTAGAAGATTCGGCGTGTGGGTGTAACTGTCATACCCCTTTCAGGTTAGCCTGGTTCCACTATCTAAGTTCTACCAGTATTACATTTTGGGTGAAACTGTACAATTTCCCTCCATTTGAGAATCCTTTTTTTTAATCTGAGCATATTTAGTCTGTATCGTCACTTACCCTTTACCACAGGTGATATCACATAAAAAAAAAGTTAATTAAGCTATCTAAATTCGTAACAGTTTTATTTACCTTAAAAATAAAGGAATCCTTCGTAGTAATTTCGTGGACTTCAAAGAAATGTTCGGGCTCGTGATCTGCGGCGACCACGCAGCGATCTAAGAAAAGCGGTTCTCGTTGCAACGTGTATCTTCCTGCCTTTTCTCTCACTAATAGCAAAGCAGCCTCTCTCACTCCACTGCGCGCGAAAAGAGCCTCCCCTTCTCTTTCTCTCGCTTCTCTATCTCTTGCTTCTCTCGTTTCCCGTAATTCGTTCGTTTTGTGAGCGATCGTTGGCTGGAAGTAATAATAAAAATACTTATGGTAAGTTTATACACGCCGTAATTTTAGTAAAGTTATGGGCTTAGTAAAAATGTAATATTATGTGAAATGCATTCCAAGCTAGCAGGCTCTCATCTTATAGGTACCTAATGAATAGCCACCACTAAAAAGAGGCCGGAGCTAAGCTTAAAATAAAACAAATTAAATAAAAAGTAACTGGTATTGTTTAAGGACATCTCTGGCGCAGTGTTGAAAGCTGTTGCCTTAACGTGGGTTAAGACAACAGTGCCCGGGTTCGATCACCGGCAGGGTCAATTTGGGAATTTATAATTTCTGAATTTTCTCTGGTCTGGTCTGTTGGGAGGCTTCGGCCGTGGCTAGTTACCACTCTACCGGCAAAGACGTACCGCCAAGCGATTTAGCGTTCCGGTACGATGCCGTGTAGAAATCGACTAGGGGTATAGGCAGTATAGGTTTAATATAACTGCCATACGTCTAACAGGTTAGCCCGCTACCATCTTGGACTGCACGATCACTTACCATCCGGTGAGATCACAGTCAAAGGCTAACTTGTAGTGGAATAAAAAAATAGAAACAGAAATAATACAAAAATAGGTTCACCTTTCCGTTAGTTACCAAAAGGGCGTTGATCGTCATCAGTTTGATCGTGCGACCCTTGCGCCAGTTGTTGTCGTTGGGTTGTGTAAACAGCAGCTTGCCTTCCATTGCAAACCTTTAAAAACACATTTACAGCATTTAATTTAGTTCAGAGTTCAAAGTAACTTATCACTATCACAATATAGATCACAATATAAAACTTTTCGAAATAAATTCTTTGTTTCTACTAGTTCAATATATCGTGACATATATTTGTACAAATTACCTTTCAAAAGATATTCTACTCTTAGTTTGATGAGTAATAGACACATGAGAGATTATATTGTAGATTATTCTATATTCTGTGTTTGTGAAAACTGAATCGAATCGGTCACGTTTTCTTTTTTTTTCTATAGTTGTAGTAGTCAAAATATGTTTAAGTGCTGTAAATAACCACCAACAAAGCCTCACCTAGCATCGTCATGATTCCAATCCAGTACATCAACAGCCATCTTTCTCAGCCTAATGTCAGCGACGTGCAAATCATGTGCTGTCCGTCTTGCAGCAGCGAGTCTTCTCCACAACGGCACATCCCTAGCAGCTGCAGCAGCGGCGGCGGCAGCAGCATTAATTTCTTCCAGTCTAGATTCAACGCAACGCTGAGCACCCTTTACATCTTCTCTTTCTGATGCGCAAGACGGTGTTGCACGGTACAGCCGCGAAAGAAGGAGGGGATATTTTGTCACGCGTTGAACCGGCACCTAATTAATGAATATATTCACAGTTAAACGTGAACATTGAAAACGAAATTTGGATTGTTTTAATATTATGTCGTCGTTATCAAGATAAAGTAAAAAAGCATCTGTTCCGCGTCTAATACTTACCTAGTTTTTATTATTTCTTTAATTATATAATACTAAATGATGCCCGCGACTTCGTCCGCGTGGATTAAGGTTTTTTTGATTCCTGCGGGAGCTCCTTAATTTTCCGGGATAAAAAGCCTATGTCCTTCCCCGGGATATAACCTACCTCTATACCAAATTTCAGCAAAATCGGTTGAAAAGATGGGCCGGGAAAGCGTAGCAGACAGACAGACAGACAGACTGACAGACGGACAGACAAACTTTCGCATTTATAATATTAGTATGGATACATTATCATGCGATTTCTTACCATGAGGAACGAGTTTAGATTCATCCTCCTCAGAACCGCATTTTCCATTTGCGAGACGCGTAAGAATATCCTCAGTAGTTCCTTCTCCTTCTCCAGGCCGGCTAAAAGCAATGCGGCGCCTGCTTGTTTTACACAGTATGACTGAAAAGCTGTCAGCATACCAGAACACTCCAAAAGAATCTTGCCAACGTTAACCGTCAGTAAGTCCTAAAAGCAATAAATAAAAATATTTAAAATGGGACGCTGACAAAGACGAGTTTAAATACGAGTGTTATTAAATTATTTTGATGAACTACCTCATCCCCTTGTTCCACTGCAATTTCAAGAGCGTCTCTTAGTTTCTCAGATAAGACTTGATTGTTGTCTATCAATTCTTCAACATTCAAAAAGATTGCACTTAATTGTTCTTGTGTCAGTAGACCAGCCACTAACATGGGTTTATAAAATTCTTCAAGGATGATCTGTAAATCACGGCCATATTTTTCTTCTGTTTCCACAATTTCTGTTATTATTTCTTTTCTTTCAGTTCTTTTTTTAGAACACTTTCGACATACTAAAGGAGCGTAAACTGAACCTAAAAGTAAAACGACAAAGAAATATATCAAATTACTAATTATAATAACTCGCATTATAATTCAAACACGGAAACCGTACAATCTTACCTTGTTCAGTAAATTGAGTTTCAACTGCAGTATCACAATCCTCACATAAATGAATTGGAGTATCCTTGTCACTCATCATACTGCTAGGTGTGATTTTACCTTGGAGTCTACTTCGAGAAGATTTACTAGTTTCAGAACCGACTCCAGAATCATTCCTCTCAATTTCAGCTGAAGGTTTTTTACATACCGCAGTTTTTTCTATATTGTCTTGATTTATTGTTAATGAGTTATCTTCACTTGAATCGGATGCATTAGAAAGCTGGCTGGTATTACTGCTAATAAGTTTTGATTTAATTCCTTGGGATTTTTCTTTTGATTCATCTAACATGGTTGAATTGTCATTTTCATTAGCATAGTTCGTAATATAGGTTTCTTCGTCATCGATTCCTCTTTCTTTAGCATCTACTAAGTAAGATAATATATCATATTTGGATGCACCCTCAAAAATGGATCGTGACCCACTCCTTTTTTCGTCATCTAACAACGATAAAGAATTTGGGGGAGGATTTGTTGGTAATGGTGGAGGCATATCTCCAATTTCTTCATAAATTGGATCACTATTTAATCGAATCGATTCATAAAGATGATCGTCATCTGTGTTATTAGCTATTTCAATGTCACAAATTGCAGCATCAACTAACATTTGATAAAACTTTGATCTTGTTGAGTTAGTGTCATCCTCGGTTGACAATTCACTTGCTGACGCATTATAACAATCAGACATTGGTTCCAGGTCTGAAAAAACTCCCATGGCTCCACTCTCGTACTCCATACTTTCATAGGGAGCAGAGCAGCCTCTATCATCATGTTCCAAACAACCACTCCTTCCTTGTGCACTAGTTTCTTCCTGCCTTCTTTCAATCATATTATCTGTGTTGTTTTCCTTTTCATTGCTTTCTTTTTGAACTTCTTCTTTTAAACTTATTAGAGAGTTTTCTATAAGTTTTTCGATGGTTGCTTTGCTGCTTTCTGTCCCTTCTTGATGTTTGGTCTCTTGGAGTTTTATTAAAGAGTTTTCTATTAATTTTTTAACTAGATCCGAATCAAGTCCCTCCGCTAAGTGTGAAAAGAATGGATCATCAAAGAGTTTTGTGATATAATTACCACTTTCTGAAGGTTTTCCTTCATCCTCTGTATTCCTTTGATCCCCATTTTTTTCCAAGATATCACTGTTATCTTTTTTTCCACAAACATGAGGTATCAGGTTTCTTCTCACTGCTTCAACAGGGTCATTTAAAATAGAAGTTATATCATTTTTATGAAAAGATTCTAGATATTGATTTTTATAGGCATCATTACAATAGTCTTCGTATGTATTTGATTCTTCTATTTTATCAGTTTGTACTGGAAACTCTGCTCCAATATATATCTTACTTTTTGACTTTTTCATTTCTGATTTTGGAGAACCCACGCTTATGGTAACAGTAGTCCCTGTTTGATATGTATTACAGGCATTACTATAATCATCATTTACAACAACTGATGAGAGATATATTGGTGTATCATCTCTAACATTCATAGTGGAATAGCATTCGTTGCCGTTAATTTGTATTGAGGTTTTTCTTGGTTCTATTTCCATAGGTTTAAAATTTTCTTTCCTTTCTTTTTGTTCTTCAAATTCATCAGAATCAAATTGTTTCACTCTAAGTACAGTTTTTTGTTCATTTTCATTTGTATCAGACCATTCATCACTAGTTGAGCTGGAGGAATTATGACGCACAAATCTAGTTTTAACATAATTGTGTTTCTTTGATTTTGATTTTAATCTTGGTGGTGGTTCTGGAGAACCTGTTATACCATGCCGAAGATTTTTTAGCACTTTACTTGTTATTTCGCTACTATCACTTAAATTTCCGATGTCAGGATCATTTATTCTTGGAGAATCTTGAACGTTTTCAACACTTGATTTTATGTGATTTTCAGGGCTGGCACATTTTTGTTGCGATATTGTCTCAATTTCATTGACAAACTCTAAGAATACTTGACTTGTATGACCGTGTTTATTTTTCGATCGAAGAGCCATAGTATCTAAAAACTTTGCAGGAGAAACGCATATAGTTGACGCTAACCTTTCTGATTCGGAGCGACGTAGAACTGGAATTCTAGGTACATTGTTATCTGAAATAAATATGTATGTTAATTTAGTATTTTTGTAAATATATTATAATATTATTATTGATATGAAACCGAATAAAAAGTTCAATAAATATTACCTTCATTGCTTGTAGGAATAGCATCATGTTCTTCTTGAATTGTATTATTTATATTTGTTGCTATGATGTCTGTTGCAATTTTATTCAACTCTAAATTGATTTGCACATCTTCATACATCTCTGAATCATTTTGGAGATTAATCGTGTCATCCAAATGTGTTATATTATTTTCAACTGCTTCTAAACTATGACTTACAACATCACCCTCAGCAATAACCTCCTCTTCGGCCTCAACAATAATGATTGGGTTTTCTTCTTTTAAATTACTATCATGTAAACTTAAGTCTGCTGTGTAGATTACTTTGGTTTCTTCATTTTCGACAAGAAATTGAACTCTTTTTCGTTGATACATATTTTGAGATGAATTCAAGCTCTTATCTTTAGGTTTCGGAAGATAAAATTGTGACGAATTAATACGTTTACTTTCAAATAAGGCCTCAGTCACTTCAACTTTATTTTTAGTGTCATTTAGATCGTAATTTCTTGGTTTTTTAAGAATAGATTTAATAGTATCGGAATTGTGATTTTTATATTTGGGACTGCGTGAATAATCACTGGTGGGCTTTTTAATAAAGTTTCTTTCAGATAAGCGCTGATTATCACTTTCGCTGTCATCTTCAGTTTTATTATGTCTAACTCTTCTCGGTGGTCTTTTAGGTGAAACACTCTTCTGCTTTACACGATTTGCAGTTGATATACTTGCTACTTTTTTATTACTACTTTTTCCTAAGGATGCTAATTTAGTACTTTCAGTTTTAATGTTTGGTAAAGATAATGCTGAAGACATGTCAGTAGATTTGAAGTCATAATTTTTGAGATCATAATTGACAGGGTCATATACCGAAACTTCTTCTAAATTATTAGGTTTAAGTTCATTTGACACCCGAATTCTTTGTCCACTGATTGCTTTAACATTTGTATCAGATTTAGACTTATTTAAGGACCTAGGTTTAGAAGATTCCTGAAAAACGTCCCCGTAATCATCGTCAAACTCAATTTCTACCATAGATTTAGAATTACTACTCGTTTTAACCAAGTCGTAAGGGTTTATGTCACAAGATAATATGGACTTCTTTTTGTCCGTTGAATTATCTTCATCAATCCATAGTTCATTAACTCGACTCACTGATTTACTTCTACATTTGCTAAGAGTTTCTGGACTTGGTTGTTTAGTTTTAATCCGACAGGGGCTGATACTCTTAGCTCGAGATCTACTTGTTGAAAACTGACTCCCAATACGAGTTTCATGTGGAGGGGCTAATCTGCTCCTACGCATTAAGTCATAGGGATCATTATCACCATTCGGTTTAAGAATACTAGGCCTAGACTTAGTGCTTTGAACTCTCACAGTACCAGCTCTTAATAAACCACCAGCATCACGACTGACTTGAGGACCACGGACAGTTCCACCTACTAGTAATCGTGGACTTTCAGTGATAGTTAGTGGCAAACGAGATCCTTTGCATTTCTTACATATACTGACTTTGGTAGAGCTGGTTTTCTTCGTACCGTTAAGGTATTCAGGACAGGAACATAGTATAACAGCAAAATTATGCGGAGTTGGTTTTTGAGGAGTACTAATAAGGACAGGTCCGGGAACTTCCGGATATGCTGAGAAGACACTCGGTCTTCCCGTAGGAGTTTGGGTCCTTACAGACCCATAGAGCCACGTTTCTGCATACTTCATAGATTTTGATAGTGCTGAACCGCCTTGTCCACTAATAGTTCCATACATATAAGGACTTTCAGGTGACTTCTCTGAAGATTTCGAACTCCCTGACGTATTGAGTTTCAGTTTCGAAGACCATTTTTTCGGACGCGTACTTTCAGGTGTTTCGTAAATCTGAAAAGAAAAAAAAACAAGTTGAAAAACGTAAACTTTTTAAAATAACTAGCCCCAGCAACACTAGTGGTTTTTAAAATCTTTTTTTTTTTTATCCACTACAAGATAGCCCTTGACTGCGATCTCACCTAATGGTAAGTAATGATGCAGTCTAAGATGGTAGCGGGCTAACCTGTTAGGAGCATGGCAGTTATATTAAACCCTTACCCCTATTCGGTTTCTACACGGCATCGTACTGGAACGCTAAATCGCTTGGCGGCTAGTTTTTGCCGGTAGGGTGGTAACTAGCCACGGCCAAAGCCTCCCACCAGAATTTCGTTAATTTCGAATTTCGTAAAAAAGAACTATCCATACTAAAATTATAAATGCAAAAGTGTGTCTGTCTGTCTACTACGCTATCACGGCTCCTTTTTTCAGCCGATTTTGATATTTTGAACAGGGTTAGATTGTATCTCAGGGAAGGACATAGGCTACTTTTTTATCCCGGGAAATTAAAAAGTTCCCGCGGGAATCAAAACAACCTTAACCCATGCGGATGAAGTCGCCGACATCATCTAGTATTTTATAATTATTACTATGTTTAGATTGTTGTTTTTTACACCTTAACTTTAGGATGCATGATAAGTTATACCTACGTGATGAACTAAGATAAATAAAATACAACTTTTCCATTATTGCTTTAATAAATAATTGATTTATTCAGAATCAGAAACTCCCTATCCATTATTTATTTCTTTAGTATTCACCTCGAATGCCTCGTAATTTCATTTGTTACACAAATCATTTTCAACCAGGCAAAAGCGTTTTTCGAAATTATTATACAATAGTTCCCTTTGTGCGATCCTCAACTGATTAGCGAGGTCTTCTGAATTTCGAAAAGTCTTGTTTCGAACAAAAGGTGCTATACTGAATTGATACAATTGGCGATATTTACACCTATAATTGGAGATTCATAAGGAGAAATGCCTATTATTGTTTGTTCGTTTAACGAATAGGGAAGCATAATTACCTAAACTTACGACGTACCTACTGAAGTAAACGACTAATTAAATTGACTATAAATCATTATATACTATTTATGTTTGACATTTATCGTCTTATCTATACTTATTAGTTAATTCCCAGTTAAAGAGTGCATAAAGATAACTTTTTGAATGGCATAAGTTTCATGTAAATCCCAGATGGATTAATATGGTGTCATTGTAATCTTTGTAAATGGTGACAACTGTGTAAAGAAAATAAGCACCAATCATCAATTTATAGTAAAAGAGCTAATATAATATTAGTTAATATTAGTTAGATTTATCAAAATCTGGACCCTGACTGACCTATTAGTGTTTTTTGCACAGAGGATCACACGGAAATAAAGCCGCATTTATAATACTTATAAAAAACTACAACGTGCCATCACAATGATAATAATATTATAAATCGTAGCTAAAGTATGAAACCACACCAAACGTAACAATAGGCATAGATAGAGATGACTCTATCCCACAATATTGTTACGAACTGTGACGGACAAGGCACGGAAACTAGTGATTACAATCACATAGTTGACTCCAGGATTTTCGTCTCCCATCTAGAATGTGGGATAATTAGAGAATTAGAGCTCATGGTATTAGTAGTTCAAAACACAATCGATAGGTACTTATACAAAAATTACGTATACGTACCCAAATTACTTATACAAAAATTACGTATACGTACCCAAATAAATATTACAAATAGAATAATTATAATTCACAATACTGTGTAAGCTAGTCTTAAATTTAATCTAATGTGTTTGTAAAGTACGAGAGAACCCACATAATACGTATTTATATTAAAAAATGTGAATGTCAAATAAATCATTCATTTCCATGAATGCCTGCTTAGTTCAGTATTATAACAGAGATTTTTCATACAATAGGAAATGTTTTAACAATAAAATATGTTTCTCTCCAGATTGAAAATAACCTTTTATCCAAACAATCAAAGAATATACTCGTATTTTGATTACGGTTTGTTGGTATCCACTATCCAGTAACGAGGCCAAATTGGCTTTCGTATCGTATCGTATCGGGTATTACGCGGTTTTCAATTAACTGCTACAATCGGCTCGTGGAGAGCACAGTGTACTCATCGAAGCTACCAACTTAACAATAGATATTGTGCTTATGAAAATAACAATATCGGTAATATTGGTATTCATAATCAACATCTTTATTTAGTAAACATAACTTTAAGATAAATATCTTTTGTGCGTTAAAATTGTATTTGACTATAAGGCAGCCTTACAAATAGGTAGGCCATATTGAGGTGCAAAAACATCAAGTAAGATTGTGTCTGCGGTTGGCTAATTCCAGCCAGAATCGTATTTAGATAACTAGGTAGGCTTTAATTTGTTGTTGCATTATTTTATCGTCGCGAAAATAACAAATAAGGCTAGAATTATCAGTATCAAGCCTATTATTGATTAATTGAGCCTAATTTTTCTAAATAGTAATGGTTGAGCTGGTTTTATCTGTACGTCTTTGCAAAGTCGTTTGTACGAAATGAGGTCTGTCCTGAAAATTAAACATAGTAGGTACGAGTTATAATTTATGTAGTAGCTATTCAAACTTCTTTGTATGAATATATTTCATTCATAGCTTAGTATAGATTTTAGTAGATATCAATATTGTATGTCTAAAATGTTTATCCGTCTGATACCCTTTCACAGTCACCAATTAATTGATACTGAAAAAAAAAAAACAGAAATTTCTAGTTCTTTGTCTATGTTTTTGTTTATCATTGTTTATCACAACTTAACAAAATAGGTGATGATGAATCATTGACAAGCAAATTGAATCATAATAAGTTTAAAATCATTATTTAGAAATCGTGCCAGTTAATAGTTTAAGCATCTTTATAAACCTGAACAGCACTTCACAACGCTCAAGTATTAAAAGGTACAAAAATTCGAAAAAGACAACGAACAAAATAATTAGCCTCCCTTACTTAGTTCGAATGGGCCATTCTAAAACAAATTCCAACTCCGACGTAACGGGGAACCCTTTTCAAAGTTCAGCAAACAATTTGAGATACAGAACAGATTACGCGAAATTGATTCTGCTAATGAATAAGTTATTTGAACGAAACATTTGTTAAGAACGCAATAAAGTTAATTGCCCTTAAAGTTGGATTTCCCTCGCTCTTGCGCTTTCACAAAAATGGGTTTCGGTATCTTGATGAAATATGGCTCTTTGGGAATACCTTTGAAAATACTTCTATACGGCCAAAATAATAATATTTTATGGCAGAGAATCCCTTTTTCTATAACATTCTCATGAGATAATCCTGTACTTTAACACTGTGATACTTAATTTCGTCTTTTAAAGGGATAAATTCTTATCCATTCTTTAAATATCACTAGATCAATAGCCACGAACGGCTACGAAACCGATGAAAATGCAATAATTTTTTTTTTGTTAAGAACGCAACAAAATTAATTGCCCTTAAAGTTGGATTTCTCTCGCTATTGCGCTTTCACAAAAATGGGATTCGGTATCGAGATGAAATATGGCCCTTTGGGAATGCTGTTCTTATCTTTAAAATACGGCCAAAATAATAATATTTTATGGCAGAGAATCCCTTTTTCTAGAACATTCTCATAAGATAATCCTGTACTTCAACACTGTGATTATTATTTCGTCTTTTAAAGGTAAGTTCTACTTTCTTTAAATATCACTAGCTCAACGCCATTAATAACACAATAAAATTTATTAAAAATATCACTAGATCAACGGTTACGGACTAGCCGTCCATAGCCGTTGAATTAGAACGCGGGCGGTTGAGCTTGCTTGTTTACACGACTGCCCAAAAAAAAAAGTGTAATATTTTCAGGTATGTAAGTAGGTACTAGCTGATGCTCACGACTTTGTCCGTATGGATTGAGGTTTTTCGATTCCCGGCCCGGGAGCATTACAAAGTAGCCAATGTGTTCCAGACTATAATCTATCTCTTTGCTAAATTTCATCTCTCTCAGATCCGTTCAGCCGTTCTGGCGTGATTGAGTAACAAACATCCAAACTTTCGCATGTATATAATATTAGGTAGGACTCAACAATGCACGATTTTAAAGAGTCAACATCTCCTGAAGATGCTCCGGTGTAGGAGTGAAACGTACGTTAAGAATAATTTGGAAGATTTGTGTGGTGTGGTGGTGTGCCGGTGCGAATTGCTGGCACTGGGCTGTGAATATCGCAAGCTACACGCTGTAATTGTAATAAATAAATTTACACGTTGTAATAAATTTGTCTACTTTGGTGGATTATAGCGAATTAAATTTCAAGTTCTTTCATTATTATAGACTTTCGCAAAACAACGACTGCTTCTATTAAATATTTGAAATAAAATAGGGGAGGGTTATGGGACAAATTAAAAAAAACCCATTTATTATGAAGTTTTGTTTAGTAAAGTCAGACTGTTTAATAATGATATAGAGGAAGAAACATCATGGTAAAAGATATTTCAAATGCTAATTACTTTTATCGTGCTCGAGTGAAATGGCCTTTTATTTATCGACGAGGTTAATTTGCTCGGTTGGCTTCTTTATTTACTTGTCACCAAATGCACTAGGTTTTGTTACGAGTACCAACTGAAAAATAACTAATTTTAGCCATTAAGGTATGTTGGGGTAAGAGCGGAAAGGGGGTAAGACCGTATACATCAAATTGCCCGCGAATGAGACCACATTTTTTAATGTTGGCATCATTATGTTCAACGCCATTTTGTTATGCGTCTACTTAAGTTTCGCGCCAGTCGCTCCGACGTACCGTACGTGTGTAATGGTGAATTTAAAAAAACAAGGTAATTTTTGTCTTTTTTTCTTCTATCCGATCTTTCCCTTTCCCTTTTAGTTTCATATTTTGGCGAAAATACAGATTGTTTTGCTAATATTTCGCGTTAATACTAGGTTTTAAGTAGCAATAGCTAGATAGATCTGATCAGAATACGCCTAGGATGTCTATTAGCAGATATCCGATGTTCCCCCTTTCGGGTAAAGATCGGATTAAAACCATCCGGTCTTTACCTGTACAAAATGAGGCAGGGATTGTCAAACTTTTATAACATGAATATTTTTCATCTTAAAACAGTAATAAGGATAAAGGGAAGTACAGTGTAAGGATTATTCTATTTTGATCTCGAGATTTTGATGGAAATGTCTTCAGAAGCGTACAGAAACTACAGATATAGAAAAGAGCCCAATAACATTAAAAATGTCTGTATTGATCTGATCTTGGGTATCGTTTTTATTTTTTTATTTACGGCATTAATTTTTATTTGTCATTTACTTTACCATGTTATTTATTTATGCTTTTATATTTCTGTCTTTTATTTTTATTTATGTTATTTATAATGGATATAAAAAATTGTGTTTAAGCAATTTCTATGCTTGGGATCAACGTTACAATTTTGAAAAAAGGATAGATAGAATTTTTGATGTCTTTACTTCGAACATTGAAATCGTTTTCTGCCCCTTTTTATTCAAAATTAGCTATTATTAATAACTAGCAAAAAATTTATTCATCCGATCTTTCCCGCGGATCTGTATAATTCATCTTATGATGAGAGCAAAGTTTGAGAATCACAAAATGTAAAAAATTTATCACTGGGGGTAAGATCGGATGCCTTTAAGTAAAAAAAAAAAAAGCGATTGGAACATTCATGTTTTTAATTACATAAACGTAATTTTTTTATATATTGTAGTGCGTTTAAGATCGGCTTTATTATTCTTATACACCTTGTTCTCAAAGCCATAGAAGTGGGTTTGAAAGTACGTCCGATCTTGCCCCCGAAGGACATTTTTTTAACCATAGCCATAAAAAAGTATGTCTTGTCTTTACATGCGTATAAAGCAGAAACTGTTGAGTTTACAAAAATAAACAAAATTGAAACCAAAGCTACGTTTAAAAATTAAACACATGCACCATATTTTAGTAATTTATCTTCAATAAATATCGAGAAAATTGAGTTTTTACAAAACCTTTTCAATTGGTCTGAAATCCGTCCGTACTTACCCCAACATACCTTATCACTACAATTAATTATTATTGTACAATATTTTTCCAAATAAATCTTTACTTTTCTTTACTTTACTTTACCTAGTATCATACTAATATTATATCATACTTAATATCATACTAATATTATAAATGCGAAAGTGTGTTTGTTTGTTGGTTTATTGGTTTGTTGGTTTGTCCTTCAATCACTCTGCAACGGAGCAACGGATTGACGTGATTTTTGGCATAGGTATATTTGAGGACCTGGAGAGTGACATAGGCTACTTTTTATCCCGGAAAATTAAGGAGTTCCCGCGGGAATCAAAAAAACTTAAACCACGCGGACGAAGTCGCGGGCATCAGCTAGTTATTCATAGATTGTTCAATACACGCAGTGATGTTTGAACTCTGTAGCGTGTATTATTCCAAACTTTCTCTGGACAAATACTACATTTTCGTATTTTAACCAGAATTGGAATAAAGCTACGAGAATTTCGCAAAGTATTCTCAACCAATCCAGCAAACTATCAAACGGGCGATACAAAACCAATCCCGTGTTCGCGCAGACCCGCGGAAAACTTCGCGTTTTATTCGAATATATCGTATTTTTCTTCGAGAACTCGATAACAGGGTAGTTCCAGAACTTTCTTAAAAGGTTATCGGATACTCGGGATGGGATCACATAACAACTGCCCGCGGATGCGCTAATACTATACGATTCCAAGTGTTACCATTTTTTTGTTTTACTTTTTTAACAACTATTAAGTTTTAAAGTGCTTTTTTGCAACGTGATTGAAACCAACAAACAAACACATTTTAGCATTAATAATATTATTATGAATTTATAGTAAACTTTTATCACGGACAATTTAAATAAAAGGTTAAATCTAGTACAGAATAGTGTTGCCAAAATGCATAAATAATATGAAAAGTTTATTCGAAGCAATATTATTTTTATTCAAACTCTCTCTCGAATATATTTTTGTATATTTTTTCATGCAAACAGTTTTAATTGTACTTTTCGAATATTGGTGTTGTGCACAACAGACCATGTTATTTTTTGTTGAACACATTTCAATCTACTTGGGTACCTGGCGATAGTTGTACAATCTCAAATGATCGATTGCTCTACAATCTACATGAATATTCATGTACTAGATGATGCCCGCGACTTCATCTACGTGGATAAAGTTTTTTCAATTCCCGCGGGAACTTCTTAGTTGTCCGGGATAAAAAGTACCCTATGTCCTTCCCCGAGATACAACAACCTATCCCTGTAACCAATTTCGTCAAAATCGGTTGAACAGGTGGGCCGTGAAAGCGTAGCAGACAGACAGACAGAATGACACACTTTCGCATTCATATTATTAGTATGGATTTAAAAAAAAAAATGTGTTTTAGTTAGCTTTAATTGATCGTACAATATTTTATTAGGTTCAAATTGTTTTCATAACTCAATGCTCACTCTATGGTTATATTATCTGTGTAAGATCTATGAACCTAATAATATGTGTCCGTGGTATTGTTCTCGCCCAAGATGGAAGCTTGTTTAAATACCAGTGTCTTTTTTTAATTAAAATAAATCAAGTTAATAGTAACACTTCTTGCTTGTTTCTTTTCAAATCCTTCACAATTTTTTTACGTCTTGTCAGCTATTGCTGCATAACCGATTCTTGGAACTTTTCACTCTGGTTCATATGGAACACTGCAGTTTCTAACTCCTGAATCCTAATGCTGCAGGGGTACTGCCCACCAAAACCGTAAAAAGGAAAGATCTGCGGATTACAAAGTGGATGTTGTGGCTTTAAACTTTAAAGTATAAAAATTATCATTGAACTTCTAGTTCCTCAATCAGCATAATCAAATCTGATGCAGCAGATTTCAGAATTTATCTTTAATTAGTAGGTATGATAGTTGATAACCTACATAGCTTACAACAAAAAATACAATTTAATAAAGCCTGGAAATTTCTATAATAACAATAACCTGATTCTACAAATAGACGCTGAACTAACCTCGATTTTAACAAAAAAAAGGAGTCTATATAAATGGAATACAAGTACAAAAACAAAGCCAGCACACAATAGGTATCCTAACAAGTGAGCGTAACAAAACGACTGTTTCCAGTCCCGTTCCCACTTTCGAGTGATTTCCTCGCATCGCGTTACCGTAACGTTACCCCGGTAACTGAGCTGGTAACATGCGATACCTTTTGCATATTTCTCTTTTGATATAATATCTTTAACAGGTTTCTGACATCAATTTATATGGATAAGCTTATAGAATACTTTTTGTTTCATTGAATTCTAAATCTTTCCACGGTGTTTTGGTGTGAACTAGAAGTTTTTTTATCAAAATATCTGAGGCTAGAACATAATAATATATTGAGTTCTAAAAACTTAATCTAAAATGTCTTAGCTGAACATTATCAAAATGAGAGCAAATACAGAACAGGGAATCAGCTTAATTAATTTGTTACGTGATGAGGGCCAATAAACTGATATGCAAGCATAGTATTGACAGGAGGAGCATTTAGCAAGAAAAAATTTACAATTATTTTGCTATAATCCGCCTACAGAAAAAATCTGTATGGTCAAATATGCAGTTACAAGCGAAGCACCGCTTACCTTGTAACCACCGCTTAGGAGGAGCATTAATAAAAGATGGTCCTAGATCAATTAATGCTTTAATCATACTTAATATTAGAAATGCGAAAATGTGTTTGTTTGGTGGTTTATTGGTTTGTTGGTTTGTCCTCTAATCATGGCGCAACGGAGCAAAGGATCGACGTGATTTTTGGCATGGGTATAATTATGAACCTGGAGAGTGACATTAGCTACTTGTTTCCCGAAAAATTAAGGAGTTCCTGCAGGAATGAAAAAATCTTAAACCACGCAGACGAAGTCGTGGGCATCAGCTAGTAAACAAAGAAAACTTTATTAGAAACATTCCTGCTAATAATGACTTCTATAAAAGCATAGGTATAGAAGAAATCCAAAGCTTTGAATCGGATATTAGAATCGGAACGCTATGATGTTCTTGTAAAGAAACGAATCCTCAAAAAGTCAAAATACGAAGAAATATTACGAATACTTCTTTTACAATAATAATGATTTGCGCTAACAAGTTTATTTTGACTAAACATATTCAAATACACGGAAATGTTGTTGTTGTTGTCTGATTTTTATTGATTAATTCATAATTATAATCATCGCTAATAGCATATGATTAAAAATTAACGGGTGTTCGTCATTCCACAACTGAAATGTCAAAGCAATCTCTCGAGACCCGGTTAATGGATAAATGTTTGAACAATAATGGGGATAATACCGCGCTGGCTGAATATGAACAGAAAATTTGTTACCTAAAGGCATAATACAAAATTAAATAATGTCACATGTGATTGTGCCATAAGTTGTGGTCCATATTATTATTGATTAAAACAAAGGCGTCATTTTTGACAACAAAGGCGCTACAAGACCGATATATTTCGATCTGACTCGTTCGAGCTACTTTTTTTTTAAGATTTTAAAAATTCTTGATTTAACATTCCGGTACGATGCCGTGTAGAAACCGAATAGGGGTATGAGTATAATATAACTGCCATGCCCCTAACAGGTTAGCCCGCTACCATCATAGACTGAATCATCATTTACTATCAGGTGAGATCGCAGTCAAGGGCTAACTTGTCGTGGATTAAAAAAAAAACTACGAATTTCCTCGTTTAGAATTTTATCCCTGGGCCCTGATAGGTACAATAAACATAGCTGGCTTCAAATTTCAAAAGCACTGAGATAATTTTTATGAGGACGAGGCCAACAGCTGTCAGTCTACTTGAAATGTCAGCTCAACTGCCATGTCGCACACACGCATACACATGCTCGCTCAAACACACAAAAGAATGTAAAAATATGTATATAACGCTTCACAATACATTTTCAGCATCTCAAAAAGAAAATGCAAATAACAATGGGAAAACGTACAGTGTCAGCTTCGACATAAAGTAACACTGAAATAAAGGTCTCTAGAGGCAAGGGTAGGTATTGGATACCGTACCTAGGTGAGGCGGAGAATACCCGCATCTAACGTCATTGTTACGAAGGAATGTTTTGAAAACAGATATTTAAGTAGATCTCATTCATTTGCTGATGTAAAAAGAAAAATGCAGCTGAACAAATGAATATGCATGCAATCAAGATTAGGAAGTGGAAACAAAACGTTTTGTAATTTATGGGCAGTAATTTTAGATAAGCTTTTTGGCAAAGCATGGTTAGCATCAAATAATGTTTCATGATTTTTCTATCCCTGCGATTTAAGCCGGCCTCGCTTGCTTAAATTTCTGAACTCTTCGACTCTCGCTTCTTTTGCTCTATTACCAATTGTTCTGTGAGTTTTCATGCCACGATTTACGTAATATGCTGCACTCCAGAAAACGTAGCGTCGGCGGACCTCCCGCTAGGTGATTCAAGATTCAAGATTCAAGATTCAATTCATTTATTCAATATAGGTACACTGTACACTTATTGACGTAAAAAATTACTTACATAAAAAACATGATGGTGATAATCAGTTACGGTATCTTAAAACTAAAGCTACGAGGGTTCCAAACGCGCCCTGGTCTGAGAAGAGCCCACAACAAACTCAGCCGGGTTTTTTTTATTTTTTTATTATCACCATCTCACAAATCATAACTAAGGAACTATCAGAGCCATTTGAGCAAATCATTGCCAGGCTTCCTTGTCGTTTAGGTAATCCTTTACATGGTAATAAGATTTTTCAATGAGTTTACGTTTTACATTAACTTTGAACTTGTTCAGAGACATCTTTAACATGTCTTCTGGGAGCTTATTGTAGAAGCGGACACTGGTTCCAACAAACGGTGGATGGTCAACATCAATTGAATTGCAGGATTTGCAGAGAGCAGCTGAACGGTACGAGACCCATGTTCAACAGTCAATTTAGCAAGGTATGAGTTGAAGACTAGTTTTTTATTGCATAGGTACTTACCTACATAATTTATTTTGAGTTCTATGGTGAGCACAATTACGTCACCTGACCTCACCATCAACGGTCACATAAATCCGAGACACAATCAGAGCAATCTACAATCCCACCTTCGCCATCAATAAAACGAACGAGAAAATGGAACGAAAAATTACATCTTCCAATCGAGAGAATCGCATTTACCGGTCGCAATAAAGACGGCAAACGAGCTAATGCTATTAATGTGTCTGATAAAATCAGTTTTACCTCTGGAACGCCATAACAATATGACATCATGTACCGTTAACAGAAAAAAAATATTCTTCTTCTTCTTCTTCTATTCTTGTGATTTCTTGGACACCTGAATCGAATAAAGTGACATTGAATTCATTTTAAAAAAAGGTTCATTTTGGTCGCTTTATCCTAATTATGGTTTACAATAAGGCAGAGGTGAACCCTGTAATATGGCTACAGCCTCGATTTTCCAAATCTTGGTTTGACGCCTGGGTTGGGCGGTAATTAAGTACTCATTGGGTTTTACTAACAGCAGTTCTTACCGGCCCCGGAATTAGGGAAGTAGACAGTGTTATGCCCCCGTGTCTCCGAGAGCACGTAAAGTCGTCGGTCTGGCCTCTCTCTGATCGTTTCGAACTTTCCGTCCGATTGGGCTCCGTCCGAGTGTACGGGAATGGATGAGACGCAGATGGCTAAACTATATGAAGATTGGCCACCGTGGCTGACATTCGGTAGGACATTATTAATATGACTATTATTAGAATTAATTGATATTATTTTGAATTTATTGCTTACTAGATGATGCCCGCCACTTCGTCCGCGTGGTTTAAGTTTTATTGATTCCCGCAGGAATTCTTTAATTATCCGGGATAAAAAGAAGCCTATGTCACTCTCCAGGTCCTCAACTATTACCCATGCCAAAAATCACGTCGATCCGTTACTCCGTTGCGGCGTGATTGAAGGACAAACCAACAAACCAACAAACAAACACACTTTCGCATTTATAATATTAGTATTATTTTGATACTATTATTATTTTGATTATTATTATTTTGATATTTAATTGTATTATTTTGACTATTATAATATATAATTAATTTACTTAATTTTAAAGCTTTTTAATAATATATTTTGTTAGATTTTTATATCCATGTATACTAATTTGTATACTTAAAATGAACGATCATTCGAATGGAATAAATTATTATCGCCTGATGATCTTTTATTATCTTGAAATTATATTCTTCTACTAACTTTAGATGTACCTAGTATAATATACCATGAGCCATTTTATTATAGACTCGAACAAACCCTTTATAATAAATACTTATTACGTTCTCAATCAAACTCGAAAACAGTTTAAAAATCGAGAAATAATTAAAACATTCATTCTAGAAAAGTCGTTCGAATTCCAACTCGGATTTTTAATTGCTCAATTAAGCCAAAAGCTGTAAAAATTCTCCCTCCATTTTGACTGCAATGTGCATATATTTTGCTGACGCTACACAACTTAATGTCGATTTTCTGTAGCGTTTATCCCGCTTGCCAGATAAGGGGTGTTACGTAAACGTCAGCGTTTTTGCGAAATCCCCTTTATGTAGCGTATTTCGAGCATTAATGCTTCAAAAGTGATATTGAAATTGTTATGTTTGGGTAAGGAAATTGTGTGTTCATTTTTCCTTATACATTCATATTATTATGCTTGTGCTATCGTTTGTTTAAAGGAATATTGTATTATAAACGATTCTTCTAAAGCCTTGATTAATTATTTGGAAAGTTTCAGTTTCTTTATATAAAATTGTGAGTTTAGTAAAAAATCTCTCAGTTTGTTAAATTGGCCTGCACAAGTTTGAAACTGTCGCAATTTTCTTTTAAAGACGTCATAATATTAATTAAATAATAAAAAAAAATAAAAGATTTTCATTGAGATGTAATGAATGTTCATAGTAATGAATTTACTACCAACTTTGAATAAAATAGCTTCTGACTTTGATTTTCCACTATATACCGCTATTCCCCTCTGATCGTATAAAAATTCAAATGCATTTTCGCTATAATATTCTTCCAACGCAAACGTCAAAACCTCTGCTGTTTTTTCACACTATTGCACCTCCATTTTATTTAAAAATAAAATATCTAAAACCCGCCAGTTTTTTTCATTTTCCTGATAGCAGATGCACGCTGCTTTTTCTATCTTTCTAAAGAATTTATTTTGTTTTTATATACGAACTTGTCATTATTAATATGCGAAGATACTTTCATGTAAGTAATGTAACTAAAAAAATGTAAAAGTAATGTTGTACTTGAACTCGCAAGAAAATGAGAAAATTTAAAAATTCTCGAATCCCAAAATTGTGTTATTTTATATATTTTATTCTTTTGTTATTTTATATTTTTTTTTATTACCTATAAAATAATATAAAGACGAACGTAATATATTACTAAAATCATACTCAGTAGTTGATAAGTACTTAAAAATAAAAAATATCCATCAATAGACAAAGCTATTCTATTTTTATCTAGCTAGTACCTACAAAAGAAGACTACACGGGAAAAATAAGGAATGTCAGTTAAAATCTTAATTTGCGTTAACAGTGCCATCTAATGGTATTTTGAGTATATCTTTCACCCTGCCGATACGGTATTATCAATAACCGTCGCTGTCAGAGTGTATGAAGGTCTAATTATGACTGTATCTCTTTATATTTCGAAGAAAATTATATTTTAGTCATTTAACTATATAAGGATAGTATTATATTTTTTAAATTAGAGATTTTTAAACTTAGGATTCCGCTTTATTCAAAGTTATCCTTTTCTGACAATCCTTTTTTTCCCGTGTGGTTATTCTATTTAAAAAACTTCTACTGTTTTTTTTAATTTCAATTTCGCCTAACAAAATGTCATGAAAACTTTCCAAAGTGACTTCTACATCACAGGTTAACCAGACTATATTTGACTAGCTTTGTAGAATTTTCCATGGCCGGCGTGGTGGACTATGGCCGAACCCGCCTCATTCTGAGAGGATACTCGTGCTCAATAGTGGGCCGGCGATGAGTTGAAATGACGATGATGATTCACATAGTATGGGTGTATTAAAATATTTAGCTTGTCGAAGCCCATATATTTGAAATCGCCAATATTCAAAACCAAAAGCTCACACAAAAGAGGTCCTACCTACTTGTAAAATAATGTAAGTATCTTAAATAATGAGCACTGTGGACTTACAGAATGAGTCCCATCATGCTTATAATATAATAAATTAGAAAGTGTGTTTGTTTGTTGGTTTGTCCTTCAATCACGCCGCAACGGAGCAACAGATCAACGTGATTTTGGCATGGATATAATTAAGGACCTGGAGAGTAACATAAGCTACTTTTTATGACGGAAAATTAAGGAGTTACCGCGGAAATCAAAAAAACTTTAAACCACGCGGCCGAAGTCACTGGCATCAGCTATCAGCTAGATAAGGATAAATTAAAATATTTAGCTTTTCGAAGCCATATAATATTATTATTTATTTCAATTCACCCCAAATCAAAATTAAAAGCTCATGCAAAAGAGATACCTCGATAATTATCTTTTCTCAGTATTCTGTGAATGCGAAACATTTTAAAACGACTACATCAAAAGCATATTGACACGACTTCTAGGAATAATAATGTTATCAGTGAAATATCATCTCTTTGATACTAATATCATCTGTTACAAGTATTTTTTTTAACGACGCGCAGTGGTGGGCGCTATAGTCTTATAAGGAGGTCCCAACTTCGATCCCCTGCAGCAGGGTCAATTCAGGAATTTATAATTTCTGAATTTTCCCTGGTCTGGCCTGGCTGCCAAGCGACTTAGCGTTCTGGTGCAAAGCTGTGTAGAAACCCATTAGGGTTTTCATTGATTTAAAAATATAGAGAAAATTATAGTGTTTAGAGTTTTTATGTCAATTAATCAAGAGTGAATAGGCATCTTCTAGGCAAGCGCGCTCCACCTTAGGCTGCATCACCACTTGCTAGCAAGTCTGATTGCAGCCAAGCGCTAGCCTATATATTTAAAAAAAAAAAAAAAATGTTAGTTATTAAGACGCGGAACTCTAACAATAATAAACAACAACCGGTAACCTGTTAAATATGGATTAGAAATAAAAGTAGACGTTAGAAGCGCTATGAAAATACAAGATAGTACGATTAGAAATCATACTACTACATACTAGCAAAACTTTCCAAAGATAATAGACAAAAGTATTTTTTTTCGATATACTTACTGTATGTGCGTATATTTAAACTACGGGAGATCGTCTGAAATGAAAATGAAATGTCAAGAACGTGACGGGAATTTTCAGTTCTTCGTTCAATCTCCCTTTGGGTACAATGCCGAAGTTGAAAGTGGTTCGTACTATTCAGGCTCAGTGCAATGTTATTTTCGTACTTAAATGTCGGAAGTTACATTTTAGAAGTTATCCGTTGGTCTTATACGCAATTCGTCCTTGTTAAACCACTGTAGGACCCACAAGTGGGGCCTTTTGTCCTCTTGTGAGCTACTTTATTAATTTTATTAGTAAGTGATATTGGAAAGATCAACAGCCTCAATTAAATTGGTATTTTACTTTTTCATCATCACTATCTTTCTAAACTTACTTATATACATATCAAAAATTGCGGAATCGGCAGGATTTGAACCTGCGTCTCTCTGGGATTATTGCGCCCCGAACGCCTTTGACCGCTAGGTCACGTGCTGAAACTTGTAAAAATATTTAAATATATACATATTGATATGTAATTAAATTAGTTTTCATTAGAGAGCTTTACACACTAGGAAAGCCTAGTGTGTAAAGCACTGTAATGAAAATATAAAAATCACTAACTTTCATGAAAGGGCTGTGAGTGATCGAAAAATATTTGGTCTGGCGGACAAAAGTGCACGTTCATAATTTTACGAGTATATGAAACTGACTTAGGGAAGGGAGCTGCACATCCTACCGCGACACGACGAAACCTGTTTCCTATTCGTCGCGGAGGTTTTGCGTGAAGGATTTGTCGTATCTAAAGTGTATTTTCGCCTTAAACCCAAAACTATCGCCAAGGTGAAGTAAAATTTATTCGTTTTGATTATGTAACAGAATGTAAATGCAATCTCAGGTAGGTACCGAAATGGATTATCAAATACGTGACGGGAAAGTTCGGTGTTTCGTTTAACTTTTCGCACAGTACAATGCCAATGTTGAAACTACTTTGTACGGTTTCCTAGACACGATAGTTTATTGCGCAGAGATTTGTTTCACTTTGTAAGAATACGGTAATTATTTTGATATTGTTTAACTTACTGACACTCACAAGAAAATAAGCAGGTTTCATACCAAGCTAGCTTTTAGAATTAGGTCTGGACATTATCCAACCAAGAAATTTGCATATTTGATGAAAAAGACGGATTCACTGAATTGTGAAGTTTGTGGACAGCTGGAAGATGTGCAACATGATGTGCTTCTAATGGAATCCATCCGGAACAGTAGGGAAACGGAACGATGGGGCTGTAATTTTTTTGATTCCCGCGGGAACTCCTTAGTTTTCCGGGATAAAAAGTAGCCTATGTCACTCTCCAGGTCCTCAACTATACCCATGCCAAATCACGTCGATCTGTTGCTCCGTTGCGGCGTGATTGAAGGACAAACCAACAAACCAATAAACCAACAAACAAACACACTTTCGCATTTATAATTATTCTAGTATGAGTGGCCACATTGTTTCATTAATGTGGACTTTCGTGTTTTAGAATTATAATCCTTATTTTAGAAACGTCAAGGAACGTGATATCAACCTGTCATTTTCAGTAATATTGCTAAAGTATTGCTTTATGCGTTGGTAGTATGGCCCCTGAATTATAATCCTTATTACGACGTCAAACGGACGTACGGAAGTCAAAGTACGTGACATAAAACTGACATTTTGAAAAAATACTGCTTTAAGCAATGGCAGTACCCCCCATGGACGCTAAGTACGAGTACACTGAGGACGAAAAATTGGTTGCTGGATTAAAAATCTGCTAAACTAACTTTTATATGATTAGCGCACAAGTGACAGGCTAAAACGTCGTTCGCTCCTCCAGTGCGGACGCATGTTAAAATATGTGCTCTAATTTAAATAGCTGTCATTAATTAATTGGTATCATGACATAATATCATACAAAGGCAGAACGTTGCTTGGGTACGTAGACTGAGTAAGATATACTTGGGTATCACGTTTTTAACATAAAATCTGACAAGCAGTTACCTATGCCTAAGTAGTAATTTTATTTAAAATAAAAACCAACTTACATGGAACACACAATATTAAAAATCAAAGTTAAAGAGTTATAATAATAAAAAAACCGGCCAAGTGCGAGTCGGACTCGCGCACCGAGGGTTCCGTACAAACCTGTAGTAAGTTTTACGATTTATGACGTATTAAAAATAAAAATTACGTTTGTTGTATGGGAGCCCCTCTTTAATATTTACTTTATTGATATTTAATTATTTATTTTGAAAGGTAATATACAAGTTAATATTCTGTGAAAATTTGAACCGTCTACCTGTTACCGTTTTTAATATTGAGCAAAAAAATACGAAAAAAACACGTTTATTGTATGGGGACCCCCCTTAATATATATATTTTTTTAATTTTTATTATTTGTTGTTATAGCGGCAACGGAAATACATCATTTGTGAAAATTTCAGCTTTCTAGCTATCACGGTTTATGAGATACAGCCTGGAGACAGACAGACAGACAGACAGACAGACAGACAGACAGACAGACAGACAGACAGACAGACAGACAGACAGACAGACAGACAGACAGACAGACAGACAGACAGACAGACAGACAGACAGACAGACAGACAGACAGACAGACAGACAGACAGACAGACAGACAGCGGAGTCTTAGTAATAGGGTCCCGTTTTTACCCTTTGGGTACGGAACCCTAAAAAAGAGTTCAAGAGTTGAAATTTTATTTCAAAGTTATCATAGAAAAAGGCCCTGCGAATCCGTTACGAACTGTTAAAATTTTATCGAACAAAAGTTTTATGCCTTCATATAAAAACGTATAGGCTCTTGCGACGTGTGAAATCGGTCTATTTTTACGCCCGCGAAGGTCGTAACTTTTGAGTGGATTTTTTTATTCGTATGACACTTTTGAAACTGTAATTCGGCTACATTCATTTGATTTTTTCTTTTATGAGTACTTTCCAATATAAAACCCAATGCTTATTTGTGCTGTTTTTTTTTTACATCAACTCCTCAGAATCTACAGAAACATAAATTTAGATATACAAGCTGGGGTTGTATGAATAGTACATAATATTATATTACGCGCCAGTTCGAATTAGCCTCTTTCGATATAGAAACGTGAATAAATAAAAAACGCAAACAGAATTGGTGTCGGCCTCGGAAAATTTTAAAAGCTTTTACAACTTTAATAAAATATTACTGTTGTGTATCTGGGGTCACGGGAGTGACCCCGCCAAAGCGAGCCAAAGGAAACGGGGCACTACCTACCTTTTCTCGAAGCGTTTCGTCGGATTTTCGAACCGTCATAGCTTAAGTCCAGATGGTGCTAGAAAGCTGAAATTTTCAGGATAAGATGTTGTTGGCGAACTTACCAAATATACCAAGTATCAATTTTCTAGCATATATAGTTTCAGATTTATTGATACCTGAAATACGTCGATTTCGTGACTGACTCACTGACCGTCATCAACATGAAAAAGGTACTTCCTGAAGTGCTAGAAGGCTGAAATTTGGTATGTAGGCTAGAATTTGCATATAAACAACAGGAAAATTAAGAAATCTGAAACTTTTCCCCTCCAACCCCTCGTATAGGGGGTGCAAATCTGACAGCATTTCCTCGTATTTTAGAACAGTCATAACTTCGGTACGGATGATGGTAGAAAGCTGTAATTTCCAGGATAACATGCCGTTGGCAGATTTATTAAACATACTAAGTTTCAATTATCTAGCATTTATGGTTTCAGATTTATTGATACCTGAAATACGTACTTTTGGGGGTTTTTTACTTTTACTAAATCACATGAAAGTCAAAACCTCTAGGGTACTTCCTAAAGTCCTGAAAAGCTGAAATTTGGTATGTAGACTAGGAATTGCATATAAACAATGGAATAATTAAGAAATCTGAAACTTTCTTTTTCCAACCCCTCTTATTGGGGGTGCATATTTGACAGCGTTTCCACGTATTTTCTAACCATCATAGCTTCAGTCCGGATGATGCTGGAAAGCTGAAATTTTCAGGATAAGATGCTGTTGGCCGACTTATTAAACATACCAAGTATCAATTGTCTAGCATTTATAGTTTCAGATTTATCGATAACTGAAATACATCGGTTTCGTAATTTAGCCTTATAAATCGCTGATGAAAATCAAAACCTCTAGGGTAGGTACTTCCCAAAGCCCTAGAAAGCTGAAATTTGGTATGTGGGCTAGGAATTTCATATAAATAATGGGAAAATAAAGAAATTAGAAACTTTTCCTTCCAACCCCAATAGGGGGTGCATAATAGCTGTACAGTCGGTACTTAAAGAAATATGTGCAAAATGCAGTATACATACATAATACCATACATAAATAATATAAATATACAATTCATGACTCAGGTACAAATGTTCTGAATACAAACATTATGCCCCTAGCAGAATTCGAACCCGCGACCTCTCCCTCAACAGTCATGGTCTGTAACCACTCGGCCAAACAGGTCGCCAATAATAATCACGTAATCTTGTCATTTTTTATTGTCATTATTTTCATTTTATTACTGAAAAATTATAAAATATACTTACAACATAAAATATTTTTCAGAGGTAAATATATCTACAGTAATCATTGGCGAAGAATCCATGTAAGACCCGATCCCATCGGCATCCCTTTAGGAATTGTTCAATAAGTAGGTAATCAACGATATTTTCGTCCAACTCTGCTCTCCGAACTAAATACTCTGTTCATTGGTTTGAATTAAATTAACGCGTGACAATTTATAGAAAACTAGATGATGCCCGCGACTTCGTCTGCGTGTATTAAGGTTTTTTGATTCCAGCGGGAACTGTTTAATTTTCCGGGATAAAAAGTAGCCCCGGGATACAAACTATCCCTGTACCAAATTTCATCAAAATCGGTTGAAAAGATGGGCCGTTAAAGCGCAGCAGACAGACAGACACTTTCGCATTTATAATATTAGTATGGATCTAAACTAATATTATAAAGAGGAAAGATTTGATCGTGAGTTTGCTGTGGATAAAATCAAAAAAATACTCAACCGATTTTAAAAATTCTTCCGGCACTTCACTTTATTCATTCTTCAAGGCACTCTATATTATAAAGATTAATTAATTATATTATTATTCTATATTATAAAGATTAATCATATCGCAGTGCTAATGTAAAACCTTATGTGCTGCTCAGTGCCCACTGGCTTTAGTGGGTAAAAAATAATGGACTATTATCATGATTTTCATATATACTAGGGCTTCCAATACCGGGATCCCGGTATTGGCTAATACCGGGATCCCGGACTTTTTTCGCCGGTTTTCAATACCGGTATTGAAATGTCTAATACCGGGATACCGGTATTGGTGACACTATAAACGAAACAGTGACTATTGCATATATTTATTTTTAGATGCCACTGGTTTTTATTCGGCTAAGTTTAAAACTTGTATCTAAAGCATATTATCTCAAAAAGAGCGCCTTTATATGCTTAAAACCCGTGAAGAAAAGTTGTTTTTGTTCACTCAGAGGGAAAAATTAGTGTTTGAATTTAGATCTCTGTGGCTTGGCATTTCTATTTCATTGTCTCTCAATACGTTCAGAAATCTCATTTATAACTAATGCATATTTTATTATGATATATTTTCTTTTGAATAATAACTATTGAATTTTAGATTAATTTGTGTTTCGACTAAATTATCGTTTTCTTCGACTTCGATCGACTTCTTATAAAAATATCGTTTATTACTCATTTAGTAGTCACAAATCACAATACATTTTACTATAGTGGTTTAACGCTCAACGACCTCAGCAGAGTTCCTCAACAGGTGGCCTAAAAATGAATATGAGCAAGACAAAGATCATTTCTAATGCACACGTTCAGTCCCAACCCTATATATAAAAAGTACTCTGTGGTCCCAACCTGTTTTAGTTGAGAACTCTGCACTCGAAATTGTTGATGAGTACATATACCTAGGACATACAGTCCAGTTAGGTAGGTCCAATTTCGAGAAAGAGGTCAACCGCCAAATCCAACTCGGCTGGGCAGCGTTAGGGAAACTCCGCGACATCTTCTCGTCCAAAATTCCTCAGTGCCTGAAGACGAAAGTTTTCGAACAGTTCGTGTTGCCAGTGATGACTTACGGCTCCGAAAAACGGTCGCTAACTTTGGGCCTGATAAGAAGGCTCAGGGTCACTCAGCGGGCGATTGAAAGAGGTATGCTTGGAGTATCCCTGCGTGATCAAATCAGATATGAGGAGATCCGTAGGCGAACCAGAGTAACCGACATAGCTCGAAGAGTCCAAGCTTAAGTGGCAATTGGGTGGGGCACATAGTTGGTAGAACCGATAGGCGTTGGGATCCTAAAATGCTTGAATGGCGGCCTCACACCGGGAAGCGCAGTGTTGGACGACCCCCCACTGGACTGGTAGACTGGTGGTGGTGGACTATCTCAAGCGTGTCGCTGGGAACCGCTGGAAACAAGGGGCACAAGACCGTGCCTTGTGGCGATCCATGCAGGAGACCTACCTACCTCCAACAGTGGATGTCTATAGGTTGAACAGACGACGACGATAGTAGTTTAAATTACAATCATCGACACTAATTTCACTCATTATTTAAAATTTCCAGCCATATTTATTTAATTTTGTGTGTACGTTGAGAAAGTGCGTCACAAATATACTTTATATTAAAAGTTCAAAATTCAATGGAGGTTAAAAAAATATATTTCGTAAGATTTCATCCGACAATAGTTCTATTTTAAAAATCATACCTACAGTTGATATTCTGATTTATTCATTAAGAAATTGATTATTTGATAATAATAAAAGTATTAATAAGATTGTATTTAAAATGATGTGATGGAGTTTCAGAACGTTACGTGCAAAAAAAATTCTCGCTTAGTGAAAAAACCGACTTTTCTTCACTGAGTTTATGCAGAAAAGGCACTTTTTTGAGATAATTTGGTGAAAAAATTTTTTTATGAAAATACTGTTTGTTATGGTGCCGTTTGCTTCAGAAAAGACTAATTTCAAGTTATAAAACATCTACCACATTTAAAATTTTTTCCAATACCGGGATCCCGGGATCCCGGTATTGAAAAAAATCTTTCCGGTATTAATACCGGTATTGAGAAAAACCGGTATTCGAAAGCCCTAATATATACCTTGCGAAGCGGGGCGGGTCGCTAATCTACATTAAGCAGATAGAAACCGGCTGGCCCATACAACCAAATATCTTTAATACTCAGCACCAGACTCGAAAATAAGAACTAACTTAAGTATGTAGGGATTTGCCGCTCATTACATAGGTACATATAGCAAACCCACAAAGAAAAGAGGCAACGATAAAGAGTGGGTAATGAAAAAAGGTATAACTGTAGTGCGAGAAATAGAGTCCAAAAAATTAAAAAATTTAGTGCGCCTGCCAAAAAGAAATGAAATCCCACCAAAACCATTTCATGGATAGGCTGCCAAAACTCGCATACAAGTCCAAATCATAATGCTTTCACTGTTAAAAAGTTATGAGATCTCTAGTAGAGCCAAGCCCCTAGTTGAGCTCCGATTTGTGCTGCGCATCATCATAGCCCATGGGGCCAGTTCCAAGTCCAAAGTGTACAGGTTTAAGTACTTTTGGCTGTACCACATTTACTACATAGAAGTCCTGACTCTATAAACTCTACATCTTGATAAAAAGATGTGGCTTGGCTGTTTCGTGATTCTCGCACAAACTATACCTATTCCACGAACATTAAATGATTGATTGGATCACGAAACAGCCAAGCCACATCTTTTTATCAAGATGTAGAGTTTATAGAGTCAGGACTTCTATGTAGTAAATGTGGTACAGCCAAAAGTACTTAAACCTGTACACTTTGGACTTGGAACTGGCCCCATGGGCTATGATGATGCGCAGCACAAATCGGAGCTCAACTAGGGGCTTGGCTCTACTAGAGATCTCATAACTTTTTAACAGTGAAAGCATTATGATTTGGACTTGTATGCGAGTTTTGGCAGCCTATCCATGAAATGGTTTTGGTGGGATACGTTTATACCATTTCAGTGACCTGTGTCAGCCATGTATAGTTCGACCTTCATAAATGTCTCGAGTTGGTTGGGAAAGTTATGATAACGATTCGATTTTTCTGAGCGAAGCTTTCCATTAGTCTAGACTTGAGCCAGTTTAGATTCAACTTTTAAACGATCACAAGTCACTTCTATGAAAATGCATGAAATATATACCTACTAGTACCTACTAGTTGAAGCCCGTGATTTCATTCTCATGGATCTACCTTGGTTTTAAAAATCTTGTGCGTCTTTTTTTAATTTTCCGCGATAAAAAGGTAGCCTATTTCACTCTCTAGGCCTACATCTTATATCCAGGTTTATAAAAACCTTAAATACAAGCAGAAGAAGTTGAAACATACTATTAAATCTGTTGTTGAAGCATCATCCAGTCGCTAGTTAAACGACGAGACTATTCAAATAATGCAAATAAAGGATATTGTATTGTATTGCATTGTAATAAATCACTCCTCAATAAATTACTCCTGTATATGAAAAAGTCATAATTTTATCCTGGCGCATTGTTTAAAGAGCCATGATCTCGTGGCCTATCTATCGGTCGCGGGCGATTAATTTCCCCAATCCTGGGGAAATCTCGTTATCAAATTCCTCCGTTTTCCTGCCCGGAAGTTTAGGGGAACTTTTATTATATTACTTAGATTGTAACTTTTTTATGGTTCCTTTCCTTTTGTTTCAATGGAAAGAATCGAATCAATCAGTTTCTTTAATAAAAAGCTAACAGACAGACAGAAACACTTGCATTTATATAGATACTAGATGATGCCCGCGACTTCGTCCGCGTGGATTAAGGTTTTTTGATTCCCGCGGGAACTCCTTAATTTTCCGGGATAAAAAGTATGTCTATATCTATGTCTATGTCCTTCCCCGGGATATAACCTACCTCTATACTAAATTTCAGGAAAATCGGTTGAAAAGATGGGCCGGGAAAGCGTATTAGACAGACAGACAGAAAGACAGACAGACAGACAGACACACTTTCGCATTTATAATATTAGTATGGAGTATAATTAATTTTATAATCCATACTAATATTATTTTTGATAATGTGTATCTATAAATAATAAAATGATATTGATTTAATTCATTCAAATAATTAAAACATACGCTTTGTTGATATTCATGTACAAATCCTCAACTGGAACTTACCTGTAAAAGAGGAAAAAAAATAATTAAAATTTATAATATTATTCTACATAGTAAAAGAATTTAACTGATTGCCAATATATTATGTCAACGTTAGAAGATAGATATTTTGCATGTAGGTTGTCTCTGTAACGTGAAGTACGTAACGTAATCACAACAGTTTTTTTTTTAATGTCATTATAACGTATTTCTTTTTAACAGAGACATTGTAAAAAAAATAAAGAAATTCCAGCTAAGCGAAGATAGGGCAGATCACCTAGTATAAAAGGGAAAATGATGAATATAATATAAACACACAAACGTACAGCGCAACCCGATCCAAGCCGGGGCAAATCGCTGGTCTTATATAAAAAACAAGAAGTTAAATTAAGTGAAGTCATTGATATTTTAATCGGATAACTTATTGCCAGATCAACCCGATTTCTGGAGTGAATAAGAATTTCTTGCTTTAAACATCAGAAAAAAAAGCAATCAATAGAGAAAAATATGTAGTAATAGGTAGCAATATTTTCAACGACAAAAAATAATACATCGTAATTTTTATTTATCAGAAATACCTACTTTGTTATTTGAAATCTGGATCTCGCTGTATCTCATCCCTTAGATTACTTTGAGACGTACCACAGTCATAATCAAACCACTGCAGTAATTCCTTTGTAAAAATTGGTAGTTCTATTCGAATGTAGGTATGCCATCTGTAGAGCTATTCCTAAAATGCAGCATCGATAATTGTTGTTATCTCAATGCTGTGATTGACTGAAGTTATTCTTTCTCGACAATGGATTTTGGCCAATAGTGAAATAGTAATAAACCAATTTATAATTTTATAGTTATACATCCAGGCCATATACAACCATAACATAGAGGGCAAATGTAACCGACTGATGACAATGAGACCGACATCATCATCGACATCGATTCCACCGTAACATTCAATTTCATTCTACAGATCTGCATACTCTACGAGTCTATAATGTGTGTGCATGCTGTACGTGCCTTGATACATTTTTTGCTTATATAGTGTCGTTATTTAGTGATCCGCCTGAATAGACACTTATTTTTATCATAAATTGAAACGGGAAACAAAAGCAGGGCGGATTCCATGAAATTTTTTGTCGAGTATTTTTCGATACCAATAAAAGATATCCGGAACTTACTGCCGGGAGACTGTTTAAAAAGGATGAGTAATTATTGGAAAAGTATTGGGCTAATATTTTTGATAAAACACGGCTACAAAAGCGATTTTGTGAAATGAATTTGGAGTAAAAATTGCTGTATCGGGTATCTATAATATTATTATAAATGCGAAAGTGTGTCTGCTACGCTTTAACGGCCCATGTTATCAACCGGTTTTGATGAAAATTGGAAAGAAAGTAGGTTGTATCCCGGGAAAGGACATCTAAGGCTCATTTTTTTCCGGGCAATAAAACATTTTTATACACGCGGACGAAGTCGCGGGCATCAACTTGTTATTTATAATAAAAATAGAAAACGGATATTATGATCATTAATTCTAATACTAATATCATGAATGGATGGATGGATGTATGGATGAATGGATGTTTGTAACTCAATCACACCAGAACGGCTCAACGGATCTGGATAAAATTTGGCACAGAGATAGGTTATAGCCTGGAATAACATAGGCTACTTTTTATCCCGGAAAATTAAAGAGTTCCCGCGGGAACCAAAAAACCTCAATCCACGCGGACGAAGTCGCGGGCATCAGCTAGTAATTATTATATTATAATGGTATTTTATACATATAGAAAATTATCTACTATTCTATAGAATTGCAGTTGTGGTAATTTATCAAACTCTAATACAAGCTTTCAAATAAAATTGCACAGATTTCTTTTCTATCCTAGAATAGGCTCTACACTCAGCCATACACGACGAATAATGTTCACGTTATTAATAAGTGCGATTTTTATCTGAACCATATTTGGTTCTTACATTTTGTCTCGTCAGCCAATTCCATTTGTGGGGTTGTTTTATAAATAGCATTGTCGCTAACGTTGCGACACAATGCCCGCATAGAAACTCTAGGGTTAAACTACAAAACACTTCTTCAAAGTTTGCCCGAGATCGCAGTCAACTTAGGTATCAAGCAGTAGATAACTTATCATCAAATTTAAAAAAAACAGCCAACTGCGGGTTGGACTCGCATACTGAGGTTTCCGTACCCTGGAAGGATATGGTTAAATTATTAATTATTCGACCTCTAAATAATGAAGACGTTGCTAGACAATAATAATTAAAGAAGTTAAAAAGTTGTAGTAGTGTGTTATGGTTTACCGCTGATTTATAAAAAACTGTCCAAACTAAAGACGATGGAAGTTTAAATGGAACGATGTTTTTTCGTCATTTTTCACCATAAGTCAAAAACGAAGAGACTTTTAAGTTTTTACCTATAAAGAGAACTAACTGACCTGACAGATAAGGGCAATTTCCATTAACTGTGTGATTGACCCATCTTGGAAAGCTGGTTTTTTCTTAATTAATAATTTTTGTAGCTATAGGTATAATTTCTTTATATAGGTGATATAGGTCAGCATAATTTTTCCTGTAATATCGGTTTTCCTCCTTATCGGTAAATCGTGTCTCTGTCTTTCTACGCCGAATTCGATTTGTGATTTCTTATTCAAAATGATATCATATTAACCTGTTATTGACGTTTGTTGATAGGATTTCTAAGAAATTTTATTCCCCTGGTAGGTATCTGAGTAATCTAATGCCTTGACCTTTTTTTATTCGATACAAGTTAGACCATGACTGCGTTTTAAGCTGTTAGTAAAGTGACCACGGGCTAATTTGAAGGGATTATGGCAGTTACAGTAATACCCATGCTCCTAATCGGTTTCATAGTAGTACAAGAACTCTATCGCTTAGCTGCATGACTTTGCCAGTTGAATGGACCCTCGTTTTCTGATCTGTGAGACCCACAGCCGAATCCTCCTACCAGACATAATTTCATTCAGATCATATTTGTTAATATAATTGGTAGTAAATTTTAATTTATCTTAATAATTAATTATTTGTTTGTATAAATTTTCCTATCTTTGAATAAAAATTAAAAAGCCTTACTTTGTGATATTGTATATTTGTTCTGAATACATTTGTTCAGTCAGCACAGCTAATATAATTCTTCCGTTAAAACGCTCAAACACTATTTCCATGCCTAGGGGGATGAATTTAAATTGCATTTCGTATTTCGGAATTTCGTGTTTTAGAAGCTATCCAGAGATGATGAAACAATTACTGACAATATCTCCATTGTACTAGCATAATAGAGGAACCATAGTTTAAATTGAATCGATAATGGCAACTAAATTTGGGATAATGCTCGTTTAATTTTGTAAATTTGCAACGAATAGAAGTGTAATGTTGAGCCATTTTGTACTATACTCTGAATATCCTACCAAAATATTAATACGTACAATACACTTCGTTATACCAAGAAGTGAGTGAACACAAGTGCGGATTAATTGTTCATTAGTGTCGTGGATAAAACACTATTAGACTCAGCCCTAGCTTGTCTAGGATCTAGAACATGACTACGTGGTCTAGCTACTAATCGTGCTCCATGTTATCTTAGTACTAAGAATAAAAGTTTACCTATTTATTTATTTATACCAACCAGAAATTACTTAGCAAGGAAGAGTTAAACAACGAAGGATTAATCTGCGAGCTATTTATCCAGCTTCTCTTGAGTGTATACTGTACAAAAATCAATAAATTGGAGTACAAATTATTAAAGACTTATTTATCTTAGTACAATTTAGAAATTAGCACTTAAGAGAATCAAAAGAGTTGCAGAAAAGCCAATGAATGTAAGCAAAAAAGAGAAGCAAAAATTTTATTCGTTTTCAAGAGCCATAATATTTTTGGGTTTTTGTTGGTTTTTTTCAATAAATCAAACAGACTACTAAAAAAGTTTAATTTCTAAATGGGGATAATATTTTTATTACCTACATGTTAATGATGCAGTATTGTAATGGATAGCACGATAATAAATTAATGTAGGATGTGTAGTAATGGAAATATAAGTGTAGTATAATAATATGATAAGCAAAACACAATGGAATGAAATAGTACATTACACATCTAGGGCAGTAAAATAAGAAATGTCTCAGATCACATGCAATTGTTGTCCGAGGCGAAGCCGAGGTCAATAAACATGTGATCTGAGACTTTCTTATTTACTGCCCGTGGTGTGTATACTATTTTTCTCCTCGACGGAGGCGGAAAGCGGCATTTTCGTTTAGCGCAGCGGGAGGAAAATTGACGCTTTCCGCCCGGAGGTGAGAAAATGTATTTTTATTAAATAAAATAGTATAATAACTTAATAAGTGCGTTCTATAGTACAATTCAATATTTTGCTGTCAATATTTAGTTATTATCATAATAAACATATAGTCACTGATTAATGGTGAAAATGATAGAGCGATAACTAAAACCCAAACGCCAATAAATTATTTACATATTATTACCATCCTTCTTTACATCAAATCATTGTAACATTTTGCCGTTCGATTAGAACTGATTTTCCTGCCGACTCTTTTCAGCTATAAATAATCTGTCTTGTGAGCAGGGTGGTATAGTTTAAATTTATGATAAGGCTATTTGAGATTTTCGGAATCAAGATCATCCAAATCTAAACAAATGGCAAGAAAATCAACCCCTTACTCCCTTAAATTCAAGATTAATCCTTCATTAGTGTAGATAATGCACTGTAAGACAGCACAACCCCGCTTATCTAGAACACGGCTACGTGATCCTGTTACTGATTCGGCTTCACGCTATCGCATGTAAGAACTGAGATCAGAAACTCTATCTCCGTACAGCCTTGAATAGATTTCACGCTTACTACAAGTACTTACCTTCATTAGTATTGATTTACTATACGGCTTTCGGCTTCTCTTTTGTTTTATATTCCCTTCATTTAGATAAAAACCTTCTGCCTCCATAAACATTTTAAGCGCGGATTATTTTAACTCATACGATGCGCGTATGAGCTCGTTCAATTTGTTAAAAAAATGTGGTAAGACCAAGGTTTTAATGAATTTCAGAATGTATTGAACTGTACTAAAACTTGGTGCTGTCTTGTTGCAACAGAGTATTCAATTGAGCTGGGCAAGCTGCTTTGGCAAGTTTGTTACAGTCGGCGATGGACCTTGAAGGTGTGAAGTTGAGGGTGTTGTCTCGAAGATCACGTTAAGACGTTGGTCCCAATGATTAATGATTATTATTTTATATTTAACTATAGCTCAATATTATTTGGCTTGAGTCTTACATAATCAGAGATAGGATCTGGGAAACCCACTGCATTTTTACATAAAACACACTCCCGCCATTATATTGAATAGAAGTGGTTACAACCCTAACCAATGTTAAATAAGACTTAAAAAGAGAGGAAAATACTCAAATTATCCTGTCAAATCTGATTGTCGGAGATCACCAAATAGGGACGATAAAAAGAGTCCAAGACATAAACCCTGCTGACACTATCTCAAATAAAATAAAGGCATAGTACCCATTTCGTAACAAATTGCACGTCGCCGATCAAGCTGGACTTTGATATATTCTTAGATAGGATGAGATATAAGGGCATGAAACTTAGTGTTCCCTTGACATTATCTGGTAACTAACATAAGTTCATATTCTATTCAAATACCTTATAACTATAAACTTCGGCAAAAATGTTTGACACCCATATAAATTATATTAATAATTTTATCAGCTAGGAGCCAGGATGTTTCTGTATTTTACGAGATTTATATTTTGTCACTATCAGTTGCTTATTGTCATTGCTTGCTTCATATTTTGAGGTACCTTCATATCAAAGGAGTTAACTCAAAACATAAAAATATAAGACTTATAAAAAAAAGTGAACAGACTTCAGAGGCACTGAAAAGTGTTAAATATATTTTTAATTACTTTCATCCAATTTACTCTTATCCAATGAAAAAAAAATCATAACTTATATTGTAGATAGTTTTTGAAGGCGGCGCCAAATTAATTGTTCTTGCCCAAATAAGTGCGTGTAGTATTTTTCTGTACCTACGTATCTAATTAGTATTTTTCTGTATGGTTTGGTGCCTATCGTATTTCCCCTGAAGTTGTAGTCAAATCAAGATTTGATCCAGTTCCAATTTGTACACTTAACATAAATAAAGTCCTAATTCCAAAGCGACCAATTAATTATGTTGGTCTGACAAATTATACACATAATATACACATAGGACTCATATTATAAGTATCTAGCTCTCTGTATTTTCATGTATTGGAATGTATTTTAGGGGCATTGTTAAACTTTTCTGCATTTCTCCTAATAAATGGTATCAAGAACGAAAGGAAATGAAATATCATGATCAAATATAAAGCATACTCTTAACAATTCATGTGATCCTCATGATTCTAGAGTGCCCAGTTAAACACCACTAACTTTAATTGTGCCTCTTAATGTGTAATTCGAGTTAAATTTAGTCAAAGTGACTAAGCGTTTCGATTAAGGTAATGTCTCCAGGCAAATGCAGTGCCTGTATCAGGTAAGCAACCAGAGAGGTGGCATACACTAGAGGCGGTAGTTTTCCGCCAAACGGCGTCAACTTGACTGATGAACAAGAATACCACTCAACTGGCGCACTCAACTCAATAAATTGGCGCTATTCCTAATAATAGTTGCATAAGAATAGACAGATGATAAAAAAATATTTAAAATTATTTAGGTATCAATTAAAAATATCTTTGTCTATGTGCTTTTTACTACTCTACCACTTTTTAATGTACTATTTTTGTATTTTATTTTAGTCCCAAGGTCATTGAAAGTCGATCCCGCACCGCACATTCCAGCATTTTAAAGACCCCCATAAGATGGGCGGACGATATCAAATCGATGAGAGTCGCTGAAAACAATCGACACTCGACCGTGTTTCTTAGAGATCCTTGCAAGAGACTATCAATTTATCTGTTGAAACAACGACGACGCTTTTTTGACGCCCAATGTTTGAGGTCTGCATCTCCATGGTCAATACCTCAATGTAAGCAATAGTCATTTACCGGTAGCGTTAGGTAAATGCACGCTATTTACCAGTTCACAGTCGTACGTGTCTCAGGCCACAAATTCGCTGCAAGCTAATGCCTGAATAAAAATTTACAGAGCGAAAACGTTTATTCCTGGATAGATCGTGCTCTCGCGTCATTTAAGCGTTTGCCAGAATTAAGGCACGCTCCGTGTGAATATCATCTAAATTCTTTATTTTTAGATGTTTCCTGCAACTTCATTCCCTTCAGGTGTTATTTCAGAACAATTCAAGAGAAAGGAGTTGAACTGCATTCTGATTTACCTCAAACTCTTAAATAAGTCTTGGTGCCTTAAAATATACTTTACGCTCTATATAAGTATTTGATTTTCCGTAATATAAAGACGGCTTTGTCACTCTCTAGGTCTTCATGCAAATCAGGTCGATTCGACTGAATTACACTAACAAACCAATACATACGCATCGCACACACATACACACAAATACATCATAGGTAATACTAGATTACGCACTCGACTTCGTCCGCGTGGATTAGAGGTTTAAAATTCCCGTGGAAATTATTCAATTTTCCGGGATATAAAGCCTTTGTCCTTCCACGAGACGCAATCTCCAAAATCAGGTGAACAGTCACACTTTTGCATATATATAAATAAATAAATCTTTATTGAATAACACATTAACTAAGTAGGTAAGTAAGTTAATACTACTTACGAAGACGAATATTTCATATTCAATTTATTTTAATTCCCTAGTTCATAAAATCAAATAAAATTTAATAAGCAATGGAACTGCATTATTATGATATTATGAACTTTGTTTGTCAAAATAATCTCGCAAGGCACACTTTGTCTGTCAATCTTAATGTTTGTGAACTTAATAGAAACAAGAAACTTGTTTAAGACTTAAATATTATAGCCTATTATAATTTTAGAAGTCACCCCTAAAAAAAAGTGAACTTAAAGGTCAGGTAACGAAAAGGAAAGGTTGTTGCTCTGACATTAATGAATTAATGAAAGTAACCTGTGTTGTAGGCAATATTAGGACCATGAGGGAATAGAAAGTTTTAACATCAATGATTTTTTCTCATTTATTTGAATAACTCTAACATTTAATTATTCTTAATTTTTTTGGATAATTATATAAAATACTACTTAAGACCTTCTTAATAATCTATATCTATACTAATCGCTTTTGTTTTACTATTGCTCCTCGTTCACACATCAGTCCATATCTTAATCAGGCAAATTTGCTAAACAAAACGGGACAGCATTACAAAATTTAACTAAATCAATTTAAATGCCCTTGTGCAAGCGGCCCTTAATCCATCAATTATTGTTATTAGAGCACTATAAAGTCTCTGTTTGTTTCACTGCCAAAAGTCAATCCTCTACCTGCGTCGTATTCCTCATTGCTGAGGGTCCCCCCAACGTGCCCCATTCCATTAATCACGTCACCTAGGAGGAGTACTCTTGGGATAATAATGCGGTGGGTTCCCACATCTTTTATCATACAACTCGACTAAAAATCGATGTATTGAAACTCGTAGGTTTATTACAATTATAATCAGATATCAGTGTTAATAACCGGGACCGACGGCTTAACGTGCCTTCCGAGACACGGAGGAAATGGAAAGGCCAAATTTGAACCTCAAAATTCGGTCACCCATCCAGTTACCGACTTGGGTCAACGTTGCTTAACAATCGCAATCGACTGATATGCGTTGTCACAACTAGGCCACTCGTCCCTCATATACTACTATAAAGTCTATGTTTGTCTCACTGCCGTAGCCGACAGTCAATCAAATGAACAATATTATTGTGTAAAACATAGCTTCAGTCCGATAGATTCGCGCTGAGATAGTCATTTCAGTTCGTCTCCGTCATCAAATACGCTGCCGAGCTGTTTCGCTTCACTGGAATCGTGTAATTTCAGCTTATGTTGTTTGCAGACTCGGGCCCGATTGTTTTAACTGCAAGTTGCAACCGTGCACAGCTTTATATGAAGAGCAGCGAGAAGCGAATGCCAACATCATCAACTTTCGTATTATTGTGATATTATTATTGAAGATTTCTACGCGGTTTTAAGATGAATCATTTTAATATCAATATTTCTTCCGTGCTTACACTTTATCGTATACTAGAGGACGCCCGCGACTTCGTTCGCGTGGCATAAGTTTTTTAATTCCCACAGGCACTCCTTCATTTCCGGGATAAAAAGAAGCTGTCACTCTCCAGATCCTCACCTATACCTACCCATGCAAAAAATCACATCGATCCGTTGCTCTGTTGCGGCGTGATTGATGGACAAACTCTCTATTTAACGTCCTTGGGGATAGAAATTGCCAAACTGTGGAATACGTATTTCATAATTTTAAATCGGAAGCCCAAATACCAAGTTTCAGGGCTATAACTTGTGAAATGAAAGACTTTTATACCAATTTTCATCCCCTATTTCACCCCTTTGGGGGTCGAATTTTCAAAAACTGTGAAACACGTATTTCTTCATTTTTAACCCGCAGCTCATATACCAAGTTTCATGGTTTTAGCTTGAGAAACGAAGGACTTTCATATAAAATTTAAACCCCTATTTTACCCCTTTGGGGGTGGAATTTTGAAAAACTGTGAAACACGTATTTCTTTATTTTTAACTGGTAGCCGATTTACCAAGTTTCATGGATATAACTTGAGAAATGACGGACTTTCATACGAACTTTAAACCCTTATTTCACCCCCGTAGGGGTGGAATTTTGAGAAATCCTTTCTTAGTGAGCGCCTACGTCACAAAAGAAACCTACTGTCAAAATTTCAAGCTTCTAACCCCAGCGGTTTAGGCTGTGCGTTGATATATAAGTCAGTCAGTCAGTCAGTCAGTCAGGACTTTGAATTTTATATATATAGATTAGTTACTAGCGGATGCCCGCGACTTCATCTGGAATAAGTTTTTATTTCCCACGAGAACTCCTTATTTTCTCGAAATTCAAAAATTCAAAATTCAAAAGTTTTTATTCAAATAAACTTTAACAAGTAGGTAATTTTGAATCGTCGAGTGAATCTACCACTGGTTCGGAACGCCAATCCTATCGAGATAAAAAGTAGCTTATGCAGTGACATTGACATGACAGTGACAAGCTCCAGGTCCTCACGTCGTCAAAATCACGTCGATCCTTTGCTCTGTGGCACCGTGATTGAAGAACAAACCAATAAACCAACAAATATGATACTGTTACTTTAATCTGTGATTTATCCGAAATTTAAGTTATTTTTGGTCATGTTTTCTCAATGATGACAAATAACTGGACAAAATATGTGTGGCAGTACAAGCAAGAAAGAAAGGCCTAAGAAAACATAAAAATGCATATCGCCAAAAAAAATGCAAGCATAAACAATTTATGATAGATCAACAACAAATGAATAGAGAGTTAACGTTATTTTAAAACACATTACCGCGGTCAAAGCTTTTACAGTGTCAACCACATTTACTGGTCAGCGCGAATAGTGCATCACAGAGCAAAATTGTTTTCTACGATACAAAAATACCACTTTTTGCGGTTGCGTGTGATTAAAACAGTTTTATATTCATAACTGAAGCGGTTTTTACACTATACGACTACAGTATTTAGATTACTGAGAATAAAATATTTAGATTTGCCGTTACACAAATTTAAAAATGTGTATAAAACCAAACATGTTGAGTCTATTATAACTTCATCATTATGGCATATTGTCGCATGTTTTTGCTTCAGTGTGTATCAGCCTATAGTTAATATAAATAATTAGGTACTTTATAATCATAGAGTAAAGTAATATACCTGTTTATAATTCGTCGTCTCAACCATATAGACGTCCACTACAGGACGACAGTCTCCTGCGTGGATAATGGATTTTTGTGTGAAGTTTGATTCAGGATCAACTTAGAAGGTGATGAGATGCAAAATGCGTCTGCAGCAAAGCTTATCGGCACACTACACGTGTAAGTGCAGGAATGCATCGCGGAAGCAGCAGAAACCTATTCGTTTTGGCGCTTTAGTAGCTCAGATTGCGCCTTGGCTCTGAACAGAAAAGAAAACAAAACATATCTTAATCGTATAGTTGTCGTTTAATGTAACGACGCCTATGTGATATGTCTATCATCCAGAACAAAAAACTGTGACATGTAAAAACGATTGTTATTCAAGTATCATTCGAATACAAAAGAGAGCATTGTATATCCATATAAATTTTTATTATACTGCACTCTACCTAAAATGATTTCCTTTTGTGAAACCGACTGGCTCAATTATCAACAAAGAGTCCTAACCAATGTGCTTATAGACTTAGTTTTTGCAAGGTCTTCTTCTTCTCAGTCGGGCACTCTTGACAAAGTGGTCGTGGCTGCTGGGATGATTCAGGTACAATCGTCATCGGTTTTATTCCGCACCGCCTCCCGCGCGATGCTCCTCCATTTGTCTCGGTTGGTAGCGTTGCGGGAGCACTCCACCACAGTTGTCTGGGTCGCCATTTTTATCAGGTCCGTCCATCGAGTAGAAGAACGTCGAATCGAAGCAGGCGTTACTTTGCGGAAATCCATGATAATGAATGAACGAGAAGTTTAATTCGCTATAATCCGCCACAGCAGACAAATCTATGTGGTACAGTGCGTGTCCTTCACCAATAGCATGCGAACACCCACCACCCAGCAATTCGCACCGGCACCGCACCACACCACACAAATCTTCCAAATCACTCTCAACGTACGTTTCACTCCGAAACCGGAGCATCTTCAGGAGATGTTGACTCGACAATGCACGATTGTAAAGACTTTACAATTTCTCTACAACTTCTCGTTCATTCATTAGAAGAACGCCCCCTGGCTTGCTTCCCTTCCACATGACCCTGTACCACCAGGCGCTCAATTGACCCTTCATTTCTGGAGATGTGGCCAAAGAACTTCAGAATTCGCAATTGCACAGTCGACGAGAGCCTTTCTTTTATCTTAAGTTCTTTTAAGATTGAGTTGCAAGGTACATTATCTTTATTACGTAAAACCCCACAAAAATATTTTCAGATTTTCCAACAGGATTCAAAAGAGACAACATGGACAGTCTCTTGCATCATTTAGTTACCTATAATTTTACTGCCGTGATCCCCATTCTTACAAATTCCATTTACTTTCAGGGTTTACTTTAATATTTGTCACCAAAATCTGCTTTGAGCTTAGAAAAATGTAACCGACGAATTAACTGACTGAGTTGACCTACCTAACTGTCCAGCTGAATTATTGATACTACAGAATTGGGCATCCGTCGTCTTTTAACTTTATTGCAGGTAAAACTTTCATTTATAGGCAATATAAAAAGTAGGTAGGTACGTGTCTTTCCATTAAATTTAAGATAACGATAACAATGATAGTGAAAATCTCGGGAAATTTTTCTTGAAAGCATTATTCTAATTTTATGGAACCGCTCGCGTAAAACTAATGAAGAGACGGATTTGAAATTCAAATTCGTTCAGGAATTTAAAGCGGGCCGAAATAAGTGTATCCTATATTAAATTGCATCAATCAGCTTTCAGCTGTTTATTAAATAAGATAAATATTTAGGAACAAAATTTTCCTAAATATTTATCTTATTTAATAAACAGCTGAAAGCTGATTGATGCAATTTAATATAGGGCAGTATAACAAAATTCGTATCCGAAATGAGTCGTTCACGGCAAAAGCGTTTAAGATAAAACTGAACGCACATCTAACTACTAGCTGACTACATTGGATTGGATCCAATGTAGTAAGCGCAAAAGCACAGCATAGACAAAATTTCATAATCTGGCAGACAAAAAGTTCGTACGCGCGCTAGTAGGGATATTAGGGAAATTATACGTCTTTACCCTTTCAGCGTCGACGTTTCGCACTGACATTTTGTCTTGTCCAGTCTCTAGTGTACATTTGCCCTTAAACAAATGCATTTTCGAGAGTGCGCCACCAAATACCGCGTTTCTAATCCACACAGCCACCTTTTTCAGGCCATCCCAGGCTAACCCAACCAGGGAATCGTACCATAGACCTCATGATCCGTAGCTTAATAAACTAGCCACAAGGCAATACCGATAGTGTTGAAAACATAATAAGGACAAGAAATCTCTAGCGGACGACAACATTTTACATTTTTTGACAAAAAAATTATATGGAAATGACTACCGTACACGGCGAAACGTGTTTTCCATACGTCGCAAGCATTTAACGCTGAAGTTTTATCCTGTAATGTCCGTAGTGTGTTCCGCCCTAATAATAAGTAGGTACCTAATAACCCTTCAGTCGAAGCGTCGCATATAATTTTCTTAGGCGATGAGAGCTAGCATCGAGTGAAGCTAAGGCTGCATTTTCGGTGGGCATTGGTGAGCGGAAAGTAAAATGCGCAGCGTTCCGTATTGGTGATCGGTTGTGTTTTGTATTTTCGGTGGCTCGTAGCGGAATACGCCGACCTGTCGATAGTGAACTACCTACCCTAAATGAACGATAAACGCTTATTTGTTTGCGATGTCGCGTAGCCGCTAATGACCCTCGCCCCAGCCCTTGCCGAGATTTCCGCTCGTTATCGAAAACTTGTATGGTGCAAGCGTATTGCAACCGCGGATCCCCCGCCGCGCCGCCCCGCCTGCCACCGAAAATGCAGCCTTATGCCCGTGTCAGGGTCTCAGCGATTAGCGCCTGGCTGTCTTTATGGGTCATTCGCGTAATTCCTACTTCCCTTAGGTCCGTTTTACGATTATTACAAGCCGGATTGTATGTGTGGTGTCAAAGTTGAGATAAGCTTTAACACTAATTCTTTGGAAACTCTTGGATTAACAGAAACAGCGTTATTTGGTAATTCCAAATTAAGTGAAATTTGAGCACTTATTTTTTAGGACATAACGACTAATTAATATAGAAAATTTCTAAGTTTCTAACTTTCTTGTTCTTTGTATCAATACCAAAATGAACGCTCGAAGAAGTATTAAAATATGTTTGAGTATTTGATCGTAAGAATAATATTATAGAACGGTTTATATACTACTAGCTGATGCCCGCGACTTCGTCCGCGTGGATTGAGGTTTTTCGGTTCCTGCGGGAACTCTTTAATTTTCCGGGATAAAAAGTAGCCTATGTGCTATTCCAGACTATAATTTATCTCTGTGCCAAATTTCATCCAGATCCGTTCAGCCGTTGGAGCGCGATTGAGTAACAAACATCCATACATCCATACCTCCATACATCCATACATCCATCCAAACTTTCGCATTTATAATATTTATTTGATTTTATACTGAAGAAAATGTCTAATGATACATATATTGATGACGTTATGCCATCTGCTTTTCTTTGGTGTAATCCACCATTTTATTAGGATTGGAATTTTGAAATGTAAGTTCAGTTCGCCGTTGAAATAAGCGAGGCGGTATGATTATATAATAATAGCACAGTAGTTAACATACCAACGCGACGCCATAGCACTGCAATTTTAATGCAAATGTAGTCCCCCAAGGATTTTGGTTAAGTTGATACAAAATATTTTCCAAAAATACGTAAGATCATAGTGAAATGCAGTGTTACAATGCTGTAGATAATTTCACAGAAAACAAAATTGCAACCCTGTTCTCTGTCTCTAATAATCTCTGTAATTCTCTTTAAAGGTTAACCTCCACAATACACCTTAATTTTTCAATGATTTTGATCGTTAAAATATTATTCTTAAAATTTTAACTTAACCTCATAAACAAATACGCATCAAATTGAGAACCTCCTCTTTTTTCTGAAGTCGGTTAAAAATACCAATTTACAGTCTAGAAACGAGAACAAGGAATCAAAAAACAGGTAAGTAACCGTAATTATGCAAGTATTTATCCTTACTAATATTATAAATGGGAAAGTGAGTTTGTTTGTATGTTTGTTCCGCTTTCACGCCGTAACTACTGAACGGATCTGGATGAAATTTGGCACAGATATAGATTATAGTCTGGAATAACACATAGGCTACTTTTTATCCCGGAAAATTAAGGAGTTCCCGCGGGAAACGAAAAACTTCGATCCACGCGGACGAAGTCGCGGGCATCAGCTAGTTAAAAATAAGTCCCAAATAGTAACACAGGTATCTAAAACAAATTCCAAGCAAGCAAGTCAAGGACAACCGGCATATTTAAGAGTAGATAGATAGTTATGTGACTGACACTAGAACTTAAAAAAAATATATTTATTAGCCTCATATGCCCACGACTTTATCTGCGTAGATTTGGGCTTTAAAACCCGTGGATTCTATTTGATTTTCTTTTCGGTAGGTAAGAATGCCATTCCGAACCATAGATTGGTAGATTCACTCAACGATTCAAAAGCACTTATATTATGTATATTTGATTCAAAAAATATGAGTTTGAGTTTGAAAAGAAAGTATTTAATGACCAAATCCGGTATTAAAGATAACAAACATATATTAACTTATTCATGTATCAACAGTTATTGATTTGTAGACAAGATATCCCTTTCTAAAATAGACATTTTTATGTTACCTCACACAGACGAGAGACAGAGATATATTACGACACAAAGAATGACTAATCACTATTATTAACAAGTAGATAACAGAATAACAAGTTAAAAGTACACAAAAAACTTTTAAAACTTTTATAAATACTAAAGGAATTTCAAGAAGCTGTTTCTTTATATAATTTAAAATAACTGTTATTTATTTCCTATTAAAAGTTCAATAGGAAATATAATAATTGCCATTAAAAAAAAATTGTCGCTTAAGTACCCAATTAGCGATAAAGGAATGTGACCTAGACGCGCTCTGCCGCATACCGTCGCGTCACGATTTCAGTTGTCGTGTTCACGACCCTGTCTAGTGGGTGAGGACTTCTGTATCTTTGTAAGGGCTAAAACACAGCAACTGTTGGTCTAACAATATTAATGATGACAACTCAATCAAATCTTTATCAAACTTAAAAACGCACTTCTAGTATGGAAGTTGTATGAAATTCAAAGTTGTGACGTCATAAAATTTCAACGCATTTTTTTTTCTTTAATCTACATAATATGTTTTAACATGGTTGTCAAACTTAATAAAACTAATAGACCAGTCAAGTTACACTATTCCTAGGAAAAAATAGTTAACAGGATGGGAACAGTTGGAAATGGTAAAGTGGCGTATAATACACATTAAAAAAAAAATGCGTGAGCAGGGGTGTTTCCAGATATACATGGGGGATGAAAAGAGGTGGAATTTTGAATTATTGCAATTTCCGGCGAAAGTTGAAGTTGGAGAGAAAAGTGTACAATAGAAAAGTGGTAGATCATAAAAAGATCTACAACTTTTGTGTGAATGATTTTTTCACATAACCTCAAAATCTCCGAGTAAAATGCGAAAAACCGCTTTTATCGTTTTTTATTTTTCATTTACACAAAAATAATTTTATTTTGATGAAACTTGGTGAAAGTATACCTTTTTGTGTCTGAAATATTCACAAATTCTTTATCTGGAAACGCCCCTGCTCACGCATTTTTTTTTTTTACGTTTATTATACGCCACTTTACCATTTCCAACTGTTCCCATCCTGTTAACAATTTTGTTTTTTTCGTTTCAATACAAGCTAATTCGCCTGGACTATAACCGAGGATGTGAATTTTAGGTGTTTTGGAAGACCGTCTAATTAATAATCAGTTAGAAATAATTTATTTTTGATATAGGCATCCCTATTTTTGTCTGGCTGACAAAAGGTCCGCGCGCTCATTTTCATATCAAGCTCCCGTCGTCAGTACTAGCTGATGCTTTTTCACTGACTGACACGATACCGATACTTATATCGTCGCTGAGAATGTATGTCCAGTGTCCCGCGTGTCTCCGTGATCTCTCACCGTTCGTGTCGGACTTTCCGTACCATCGGGATAAGAGAGTAAGGGACCTTTGTTTGCGCTCACACTTGTGGACTATATAAGCTGATGGAGGGTACAGGTTGGGCACCGTGGCTGAAATTAGATCGGCAAGTCATTATTATACGGAACTGCACAGACAAGCACGACACAAAGAAACGTGTTTCCAATATGATGCAGGCGTTTCACGGAGTTATTGTCCTGTCCTATCTGTAGTGTGTTTTCACCTCAAGGACCATGGTAACGAATTGCAACTCGCAGGGTGCGGTGCTTTTAGCCGCGGGAACAACCCGCATTTTATCGTCGCCATAAATTTTACGTCCGCCATAGGAGCACAGAATAGGTAATAGTAATAGGAGTCGAGATTGCCTTAGATTTTTGCGAGTGTCTTATTTGGTTTTACTGTTAGTACGTATTAGGCGGGATCCTTAATGGCACTCTACGGATATCTGTTAATTAGTTTCGGGGATCTTATGTCACGATGAGTTGCGAAGGTCTTGCTTCTGCTGACATACTTGCTGATTTAAACTTATTTTATTTCCTTTTATGAGAAAACTTAAAGCAATTTATTGCCAAGTAAGTATCCAAAGTCCTACTTTTACTATACCTACTTTAGGTATATTTATTCTAAATTAGTACCTACACCGTACATGCTTTTTGAACGTGGATTTTACAAATTATAAGAAGTGATGGTGATAATTTAACGACGATGTCTTAAAACTAAAGCTACGGGGGTTCCAAACGCGCCCTGGTCTGAGAAGAGCCCACAACAAACTCAGCCGGGTTTTTTTTAAATATCACCCACATCTCACAAAACATAAATTTATTAGATCTATAATTATACACTGTAGTCTGTGATCTATAATTATCAATCAGATTAATTCGCCGCTGAAACAAATTCATTCCCAAGCTTTTTTACCATTTAAATAATCCTTTATATTGTAATAACATTTTATAATTATTTCAGAACCGATTGTTAAAAAACTTAACTATCGGGTGTCCGATTCTTCATGAGCCGACCGAAAGAGCGCTAGATATAGTTGAATTCTAAATATCAAAACACTTTTACGGAAAAATCTGAGTTGGTTACGCGGAATTTGAACTTGCGACCTCTTGCATTCAAATCACTAGACTAGACTGCTCACGATTTACATAAGAAAACGATAGTTTATGTAAAAATTCTCGTTGAAACAATGTAGTGTCTTAAAGATAGATATCATAAGAATGCAAATGTTAATCACGACAACAAATTTAAATATTATAACGATATAAACTGACCTCCAATATTGACATTTTGCCCCAGCGTCGCAGTTTTTGCTAATGAATTCCTTGCCTTGGCCAACCTTGGCCAAGTTACATCACTATTTCAAGTTCTGCGTATATACCAACTGGTGATTCAAGCTCTGCTACTTAGCACATTTACTAGGCTTCAAATGGATGACTTGAAGTCTGACGCTAGTTTCTCTTCTTTTATTTCTATTCTTCATTATCTGTCATGCTGATTTCAGCAGGCCGAGTGAGAGTTTTTTTAAGTATTCGATCGCGACAACGTTAACTAAGTACCATTTATGCTGATGCCCGCGACTTCGTCCGCGTGGTTTAAGTTGTTTTGATTCCCGCGGGAACTCCTTCATTTTCCGGGATAAAAAGCCTATGTCATTCTACAGGTCCTTAACTATACCCATGCCAAAAATCACGTTGATCCGTTGCTCCGTTGCGGCGTGCTTGAAGGACAAACCAACACACCAACAAACAAACACACTTTCGCATTTATAATATTAGGTAGTATGATTGATCGAGTGCCAGCTATTAAGCGGTTGACAATGCCATACAAATCGTAGTTAACGTTGTCGCTATCGAATGGGAAGAAAATCTCCTAGCAGACAACAGAAATTAAATAATCTCCGTTAAACGGACGTACGAGATTATTTAATTTCATACTACAAAAACGCCGGATAGCGTCTCTATAAAATAATATGCGCAACCGACATCGTACTAGAATTACAAAAACTTAACTTAATTAACTGCCATGCCCCTAACGGGTTAGCCCGCTACCATCTTAGACTGCATCATCACTTACCATCAGGTGAGATCGCAGTCAAGGGCTAACCTGTAGTGGATAAAAAAAAACACTTCTTGACTAAAAAAGACAACACTTATCTAACTATGAAAGTAATCTAAAAGGAAATTTTCCTATTTAAATTCGTTTCAATGAAGTCAAAAACTTTGATAATATTATAACTATAACGTATTATCTCTCCACTTGTACAGTTACGTCCTTTTGAAGTCTATTAAAAGAATAGGAAATTTTTAAAGTGCAAGTAGAGTTAACTTCTCTGTTATGTGTACTAAAATATAATGTTACTAGGTAGGTAATGCCCGCGATTTCATCCGCGTGGATTAGGTTTTTTGATTTTCCCTGGAACTCGTTAATTTTCCTGGATAAAATGTAGCCTATATCCATGTTATAATTAGTAAGCTATCTCCAAATGTCTGCCAAATCGCTTGTGTCATTGTGGCCTGAAGGAGTAAAAAGCATCCAACTAACAAACATACAAACTTACAAATATTTAAACTTGCACCTTTACAATATTAATAGGATAGTGCATAAAATATTTAGTTACCGACTTTAACTAACATACTTCACTGTCTAAAGTGACTCAATTATAAAAATCCTTTTCAGGCCAAATGTGTTTGTCTGCATATTTAGGCCTTAGAATATACCTACTCAGACCATGAAATTTATAAGTTCCTACTTACAAATTAGTACTTATTACTTCCATGACCAGGCGATTGACACTGTAAAAAATGGTGACTACGTTTGGCACTCTTTTTTAAAAAACAAAAAATCTTTTGTCTTTGGAAACAGCTAAAACTTGTCAAGTTTCTAACAAAAGAAAGTCAAGTTTTTATCCATTCTTAAGTTGCTTCGGGGATTGAAATACGTAAATGAAAAATCGGGTTTTTTGCTGGTTCAAATCGCACTAGCTACATAAAAAATATCTGTACTTATTGTGTATGTTGAATCTTGTACTTATTGTACGTACATATTTTCCAAATCATTTGTAATCATACTAAAATATTACAAAATAGTAAATTACTATGCCAAAGAATAACTATGCTGGAAGAATAATTGAAGACCTCTAGGGTTAGTATAAGATTTTAACATAATATCAAAACATCGAGAAAACTAATCTTAATTTATCGCACATTTGAACGTAAATAAATAAGTTAAGGACTAATATGCTTAGTAATATTAGATTTATATTGTCGATGGAGAAAAATACATTCTACAAATTAATAAAATAAGTAAGAGTCGCATTTATAAATGAAAATAATATTCTAACACAATCCTCTTTACCCGGTTAAAAATAATGCCGTCTAGGGACATTTTTTAAGCTGCCGCAAGTGCTTTGGGAGGAACCAGACCAGCAAATGGCGGGCGAAGATGCAAAACGTTTGCGAAATTGCAGTTTGCATACGATTATTAAGTCGACCGCCTTGTGTCCGATCTCAGCAAATAAGTGGCGGGGGAATGCTAATAACTTTAGGGTTATATTTGCTTTGGGTAAAAACCTATTTCTGCTTATGAGTGTAAGAAGGTATAATAAGTTTTTTCTAAAAAGTATAGCTACCAGAGTGCGCTGACAGTCCATGGGGCTAGCATGCGCACAACGAGTAAAATTATGTCTACCCGTTATATCTATTTGTCTCTCGAAGCTAACATGGTTACATGTCTCGTAACGTCAAAAGTAGAGATAAAAGGAATATTTCTCATCTGTGGTATTTTTCTCGAACCCTTAAATATGCCGACTTGTTTTTTCTTGTAATATACTTACCGCATTTTGTGCATGTTAGGGTCAACGACAAATTTGCCGGCAACAACAACCTCGCTCTCTCTCGTCACGAAATATCTCGTTGTGTGCATGCTAAGCCTGCTGTTGATAAAAAGGCGATACAAACTACGATAACAGAATATGTAAATACACAAGACACAAAAGACACTCGTGTGAAGCTTTGATGAGATAGTTTCATAAAAAACTTTATCTCACTGCAATTTCTTTCTGTCTATATTTTATCTCGTAATCAAAAAATATAATATATTAATAATAGAATTGATAAATTTAATTTGTAATTAGCTGTGGGAACCGGAAAATAATCAAATATCAAATCATTTTGACGACCTCCGTGGCGCAGTGTAAAGCGCTGTTGTCTTAACGTGCGGAGGTCCCGGGTTCGATCCCCGGCAGGGTCAATTTGGGAATTTATAATTTCTGAATTTTCCCTGGTCTGGCTTCGGCCGTGGCTAGTTACCACCCTACCGGCAAAGACGTGCCACCCAGCGATTAAGCGTTCTGGTACGATGCCGTGTAGAAACCGAATAGAAGTATGGGTTTATTATAACTGCCATGTCCCTAACAAGTTAGCCCGCTACTATCTTAGACTGCATCACCACTTACCATCAGGTGAGATCGCAGTCAAGGGCTAACTTGTAGTAGAAGAAAAAAAAATGTCTATTTTACTCAGTTAATAATGGCTGTTACTAAAGAAATATTAATAAAGTAAGATAAGACGATTAATTCACAAGCAAGTCATGAAAAAGTAAAATTGACTAGCCACATGTTACAGAATTGTCTCAATATAAACGCCCATTATAATATTCATATTACTCAAACTGTAAAATCTAATAACAACTAGTAATTGGCAGAACAATAGATAAATATTTTAGAATTGGAAAGCGTCGTGGGCGTAGAATCGACGCAAGCGCACCTGTACAGACGTACCTTTCTATGGGTGGTTCCGACTTTGTTAGGGCGTCTTCAGTCTGTCAGTGTACGCTGTAAATGTTATATTTTTCAAGATGATTTTTTTACATTCTCCAGAAAATCAACATGTCGAAAGGTTAATTGATAATTTTTGAGAACCCAAGTTTCGTCAATTCTTTTATATAGTTACTAGCTAATGCTGGCGACTTCGTTCACGTGAATTGAGGTTTTTTGGTTCCCGCGGGAACTCTTTAATTTTCCAGGATGAAAAGTAGCCTATTTGTTATTCCAAACATAATCTATCTCTGTGCCATCCAGATCTGTTCAGCCGTTCAGGCGTGATTGGTTATCAAACATCCATTCATCCATACATCATCCATCCAAATTTTCGCATTTATAATATTAGTATAGTTATAAGAATGATCCAGGGGAGCTTACTACCATTGCTTAAAGCAGTATTGTTTTAATATTGATAACGCTCTTGTTTCAGAATTATATAATCCTAATTTTAGGTACGTCATATAAAACTGTTAGTTTAAAATAAAACTGCTTTAGCACATATCTACTAGAAAGCCCACAGACGTAGCATTTCACAAGGTGGAACATAAGCTGTAAATTGGAGCTGCAGAGTATCTTGAAAAAAGATATCTTTACCTAATAATATCGATTTAAACTACAGAGTGCATACGTGATTATCATTAAGCGCGATATCATTAAAATATAATAACATTTTGATTTCAGCACGTTTTATTAAATACTTCGTAATTATTAACCAATACAAAAATTACTGCATTTCGTGTGCATGCTTCATATTATATTAAAATAAAAGATAAAGAGCCAAAATTATTACGAGATGTAATACGTTTATAACTACATATAATAAAATAAGATTTGTTCAGGAGCTAGATTAATTTTACTATAGAATCTATACTCATATTATAAATGCGAAAGTTTGGATGGATGTATGGATGGATGGATGGATGTTTGTTACTCAATCACGCCCCAACGGCTGAACGGGTCTGGATGAAATTTGGTACAGAGATAGATTATATTCTGGAATAACAAATAGGCTACTTTTTATCCCAGAAAATTAATGAGTTCCCGCGGGAACCGAAAAACCTCAATCCACGCGGACTAAGTCGCGGGCTAGTTAAATAATAATTATAAAGAGAAGTTGATATTAACGTATTATTATTTATATTAACCTTACTAAGTAATATTATAATTGCGAATGTGAGTTTGTTTGTTTGTGTGTTACACTTTCACAGCCCATCTTTCAACCGATTTGGATGAAAAAATTTGCAAAGATGGGCCAATTAGATTACATTAGATTACCTATTTATTATTTTTTGCCCTTAACTCTGGCTGAATTTGGTACAGACAGGTTGTGTCCTGGGGACGGACATAGGTTACTGAATTCCACCACCACGCAGACAAAGTCGCAGGCATCGGCTAGTATATTCAATATATTTAATCATCATTCATAAGAAACCTTTGCTTCTTTTTAATAATTATATACATGCAAAAAAGATGTTAATCTATTGCTCTGATGCGGCGTTATTGAAAGAAAAACCAACAAACTAAAGTTCTATAATATATTAGTAGGATTTTACAATCGTGCGTTTTTACGTTTTTATGTGAGAAAACGCGATTAGTGTGAATGCTCTCTTGCATCGTGCTTACGTAACTTTGTTTTCTTTGTGTTTGCACCTAAGCGTGGTCATTGTTGCAAATTTAATGGGATAACAGTTCAAATCCGGTTTCTATGCTGCAAGCGAAAACGCGCTCAACTTACAATTATTTTGAGAAGAAAACACTGATGTATATAACCTAGACAATTATTATTATTATTAAATATTTATTGCACACAAGAACACGGAAATAAACAAGACATTTAAACTACGAACTAGGACTACACAGTAGGTATGCAAAGGCGGTCCTATCGCCTATGTCCGACTGTCCGAGACTATCCAAGAAAATTAAATATTACTCAAATAATAATTATTTTATCATTAATTTGTGTAAGACAAACTCTAATCATTGCAAAATTTTATAAAATTCAATTCAAAAATATTATTATCCGTATCTACTAAATACCTAGAATAAAATTCCTCTCAAAATTAGCGCAAAGATGGCTGTATTTACCTACCTGTACATAGCTACAAATATAAATTATAAACGTGATAATCCAACGAGTTTGTAAGAGTGATGTAAGAAAATTTATTTTCAATTTAATTAGGTTCCAACTTCCAATAGTTAAAAATTACCCTATTAAATTATCCTATTGCTTGTTTGCAATTAATTATAACTGTGTATCTTTAGTATTTTATATCAATGAACGAGCGCGAAAACTTTTTCTTTGAGAGAAAATCTTAAGTTGAGCTTGCTTTTAAATTGTTTAGTTAGTAAAAGTGAAATAACAGTAATTTACATACATTACTTTGTTGAGAACGTTTTTATTAAATGCAGGATTATGCGTTTTCTCATTACAGAGTAACGACTTTTTACGAGCTTTTAAGACTTTTTAAAGTTAATATGATCTTTTTTAGATTAAGAAAGTTGTTGTTAATGTTTCTCGTTTCTTCGTTTATTGGATCGTTGAATTTAGGCGAAATGTGCACTTCATTTTTTTTTTCTTTCCACTACAAGTTAGCCCTTGACTGCGATCTCACCTGATGGTAAGTGATGATGCAATCTAAGATGGTAGGGGCATGGCAGTTATATTAAGCCTATACCCCTATTTCTACACGGCATCGTACCGGAACGCTAAATAACTTGGCGGCACGTCTTTGCCGGTAGGGTGGTAACTAGCCACGGCCGAAGCCTCCCGCCAGGCCAGACCAGGGAAAATACAGAAATTATAAATTCCCAAATTGACCCTACCGGTGATCGAACCCGGGACCTTCGCACGCTGGTCGGCTGGTCTGGCACTGCGCCACGGAGGTCGTCAAAATCATCGTCATCTCTCGCTTGTAGGACTAACAGCGCTGCATCACGGCGCTAGTAATTTGTATCTTAATTTCCAACATCAAAGAATCTTCTATCAAAATCATGATTATGGTAACGCGAACAGCATACCCAGTGGAAAGTGAATACCGCGATACGTGAGGAATTTACGATGACCTTAGACTGGGGAATGTCTGCTATACTTGGCGACGCGCTTGATTAATCTGTGTAATACACACTTATATATTACATTCGCTATGGTTATGCAATGTTTCAAATTCCACCACCACCACTACAGCCCATTAACGTCCCACTGCTAGGCACAGGCCTCCACTCTCATAGGAGAGAGGGATTTAGAGCTTAGAACCCACCACGCTGCTCCAATGAGGGTTGGCGGGCTTTGACGACTATTATCATGTTAGTGATCATAACCGGGACCGACGGCTTAACGTGCTCTCCGAGGCACGGGGATGAAACACCGCCAACTTCCAACTCCGGGCTGGCACTGAGAATTTCTTAACTGAAAAACTCAGTACCTAACAATTTTTATGCCCGACCGGGAATTGAACCCAGAACCTCGTGATCCGTAGTCGACTATGCTAACCGCTAGACCAACGAGGCAGTTTCAAATTCAATAACGGTAAAATATGTCTGAAATCCTGAGTGTATTTTTTATCCCATTTTCTACCCTATTGTATTTGTGAAGTGTGTTTTTTAACATTATTATTATTTTAAACTTTTATTTTGCTTTAAACTTATTAATGAACTTTTTTTTATTATTGGTGTACCTAATGCTGAATTACTATGTCTGTTGAACTATGGTTTTATAAAATTGCCTGAAAATAAAATTTATTTATTTAGATCAATTCAGAATGAAAAGCTTCCCTTGCTACGACTGTCTTTTCGATTCGATGTTAATAATATCGTTTTAAAAAGATATGCATTTACGGACGATACAATTAATTGGATTGACAACCTTCAAAATCAATTATTCTTTTCTCTACATGGCGACTGTATAAAAAAAAGACTCCCTGAGGCCTGAGTACAAAAATCGTGCATCTTATGACCTTATTAGCTCCCAGACACAACGCCCGATATCAAGATCGCCTTTTCTATACATTCCAGCATGGGCAATTGATTTGAAAGGAAGGTCGAGTAGATCACCCTTTTTTGTGTGGGCAGTCCATTTTGTATCGATCTAATTACGGATTTACATTATTCTGTTTTTTAATCTACGATTCTATCAAGCAGATTCTCTATCTGCAAATAAGTTTTTATTTGATTTGAGTAGTTACGATAGCAAAACTTACTGTAATGGATTGACGATTGATTTGAAAGGAAGGTCATCATAAATTACGAATAATATTACTGTTTAGACTGTAAGTGGATCGTTCTTATAATTATATTACGTTTTACGTTATATTACGTTTACTATATTACGTTTCCAAAGCAGGCCTTAGAAACAACTAACAAATATTGGATAGAAGCAGGCGTTACTTTGCGGAAGTCCATTATAATGAAGGAATTAGAACGATCTTTACAATCTAGCATTGTGGAGTCATTATCTCCTGAAGGTGCTTCGGTGTCGGAGTGAAACGTATAATTGAGAATAATTTGGAAGATTTATGCGGTGTGGTGAATATCGCAAGCTGCAAGTGCAACATACACTGTACCACATAAATTTGCCTACTGTTACGGATTATAGCGAATTAAATTTCTAGTTCCTTCATAACCAACAAATCTGTTCTTGTCAACAGGCAACGCCTGTGCTCATTTAAATGACTTTGTACTCCACTGTACTGGTTCTCATTAGTTATTTCTTTGATCACGTATAAACGACGATGAATATATCCGTTTAACATCTAAAAGTTCAAGGAAGAGGAGTTCAGAGCAGTGCAAATCTTATCATAGCAGTGGACGGACCAAGCAAGGGCTACATACAAGGGGTCACCAATAGCGTCCCCATTCAACAATACACAAGAAAAACATCCATTTAGAGAGAAGATGTAAAATCAAGCCAACATGCACCATTTAAAGAGATTTACTGGTCTAGAGGCCCTGACTGTGGCAAGGTACCACCCTACAGACAAAGATGTGCCGCCAAGCGATTAAGCTTACCCGTACGGTGTCATATAGAAACCGATTTATGGGTTTAATATAACAGTCATACCCCTAACGGATAAACTCACTACAATCGCAGACTGCATCGTCACTATCAGCAGATCATCACACTAGGTGAAATCGCAGTCAAGGGCTAACTTGTAGAGCATTAAAAAAGACTTAATTTGTACCGAACACGCCTGACTGGTAATAAATATTATCCGGAGTGTATACCTAACAATATAAACTAGTCGTGATGATTTCTATCATGATAATATAGACCACGGCATGTAAACAACAATTGCTAGTTTGAATAGTGCACATGATTGAACAAATAAATCCTATTGTAACGCAAATGTTACCTGAACATGTTACCTGATGCCACAAAAACATGTCAATTTATATTTTGAACTAAAAAATATAAAATCAAGTTTATGAATGCTACAGCCGATGCAGCCCTCCACGATGCAGCTGACGATTTTTTTTCAGCTCAGAATGATAATAACTATTTATGGAAAAAGTTTCAGCCGGCGCACTATCACTTGAATTTTTTTTTTTTACCACTTCCGCAACCTCCCAATTCCACACCCACCGCGACTTGACCAGCTGACGGTCGCTTCACTTATTAGTCATATAAGATCAACTATCGTTGTTAATATCAGCCGGCTCACTATGACTTTTGTATTTGCAACGCTACCTCCCGGACCATGATATTAAATTCCCAGATTTTCTGCAATCAATAAAAATATTTAGTTTTTCACGCTCCATTGTCAACTGGAAACAATTGTTTGCACTCTCATAATTATTACGGAACAATATGCGCAATAATATTATAATACGGCCACAGAATGATATAACATTTAAAATTCCATAAATTATACGTTCCATTGGTTGATTGGACACAAACGTGACTTTTCGTATTGAAACTATATTATCAATTTGACAGTCCGCATTTCGCATTCAAAACGTGTAGGCATCGGGCATTAATAATACAAAGTACATGCGGCGCGTAATAATCAATTAACTCAAATAATTAACTTTATATTCAGACATTTCTGCGGTTGTAAATTATCTACCATCAGACGTCCATTTCATGGACGGAGAAATTATAAAACATTATTTTGTGATGCAAGTGTACAGGTATTTCTAAGTTAGTAGGTAAAGTTTGCAGCTAAGCCCATGAAGATTTTCTTGATTTTATGTTCCGGGACAAAATCCTATGTCCATTTCCAAAATTTCAACCAAATCGTTTGAGCCAAATTTAGATAAAATCATTAAAGTCAAAGGCCCGTGAAAAAGTGACGAACTTAAAGACCATTTACTTAGTTCACTAAGCTAAACCATCTTACAACAGTAGGTATGTATCTAGGCCTATTCAGGTAATCTATTTACCGGCGCACGTGACACTGCAATCAAATATGGCGTATGTTTGACATCACTGATGGCCGTCAATTGATTATGCATGAACAGGACTCGAATTTACAAAATACATCTTGTGGAAACGATGGTGACTCTACAAGTTTATAGGTCTAACTGAATGCAGATTTGGAGATCACCCTTATCAAATCAACACAGCTTTACCGCAATGATGATGATGTAGTTCGTTTCAAGCTTTCATTTTCAGGGGGAATTTCATTTTAAAGCCACGAAAATACGTTCCATTAAATTCGTAAAATATAGGTTGCACGGTGAAGACAAAATTTGTAGTATTCCAAATTTACAACAACTTAAATCCTCACGAAGTTTTTTGCAAATTTCCAAAAAACCGATCTATTGATCCGTCCGTTTTTCCAACTGCCCTAGAAATGGAAATTTAAAGTAATAATTCTGTAAAATGGACTATCATTCCAGACCGCTAAAGTCTTGTCAACTTGTAAAGGTGTTAAATATACCTTGACGACGACGTTATATTACTTGACGACCTCCGTGGCGCAGTGTTGCCTTAACGTGCGGAGGTCCCGGGTTCTATCCCCGGCAGGGTTTGGAAATTTATAATTTCTGAATTTTCCCTGGTCTGGCCTGGTGAGAGGCTTCGGCCGTGGCTAGTTACCACCCTACCGGCAAAGACGTGCCGCCAAGCGATTTAGCGTTCCGATTCGATGTCGTGTAGAAACCGAATAGGTGTATGGGTTTAATTAACTGCCATGCCTCTAACAGGTTAGCCCGCTACCATCTTAGACTGCATCATCACTTACCATCAGGTGAGATCGCAGTCAAGGGCTAACTTGTAGTGGATTATAAAAAAAAATATACAATCAAAGTACAATACACTAAATTTTGTTAGTTTGAAAATGAATATGTCAAAAATAGTGTCACAATAATTCTGGCTATAAAATCGGTACAAACAAATAATAATTAGCACCATCTACGGAAAAATAAAGAAACTACATACCCGTTGAGCGTAACATGGGGGGTCGAGCGCGCCCCCAGGCCGAAACATCGCCGCGCTGACTGCTGCCATCTGCTGGCTACCTCACTTTACCCTTCCACCGAGACATTGCTCTGGAAAAAAGAAAACTTTCGATAAGCTATTTACTTTTAATATACCTAGTACATTACTCTACTTGGAAAATCGTTAGGAAAACTGTTAACCTTGATACCTACATTGAAATTATCTTATTAATGCTCTTTAACTATATTAGTTAAAGGTATAGCAACTACAAGAATACAATAGATAGGCAATTAGAGCATTTGCGATTGTCGCAATCTCAACTTTCGTGGAAACTTCCCTTCCTACATCCCTAACTACTCGTATCTATTGCAGATCTATAGTTTGTTGTTCAAATAATGTTTTGTAATGTGCTTAGAATTTTTCAGTGCATCTGGTACTGCAACTTCTTCTAAATGGCCTACCAGAAAGAATCATTCAGAAATTCAGCTGTGGCTATTTTAAGGGCCAGTTGCACCACTGCTGGCGGTTACCGTTTACGTTAAAGTTCTCCAACAAAAAAAGTCAACTGGTTGCACACGTCATTGTTCTGTAACTTTTTACCAAAAGTTTACTTTAGCCGTAGGCCATCTTTGGTAATTCTGCTTGAACTTATTTAATTATTTTTTTCAGCTTTTCTCAGTAGAATCTGCTTCCCAAACCCTTCTATGCCTCACAAGTGACATTATCCTACACGATACAAAGGTTTATCTTAATACGTCACAACTGGCATTATAAGCAACTAAAAGCAGTTAACAAACTTGCTGCAAGCTGCAAAATACAAACATGCAGCAAAATGCAAAACGCAATCGGTGATTTACTATCAAGTATCAACTATGCACCAAGTTCATAAAGTTTGCGCACCCAAGTCGCACGGGACCTAGGAATTTGATCCTAGAACTTTGAACGCAAACCAGTGAGCCATTGTTAATGTGACCTTTAGACTAAAGGCGAACACAAAGCTTTAGTCACATAGAACGCGTGACGGGACGAAGCGGCTTTTTTCTGCGTGCGTACTTGTCTTATACTGTAATGAATTTTTCATCAGCAAGGTGAAATATTATTTTGCTTCCCTTGTATACTCTCTTATTAAATTGCAAATTAAAAATCTGTTGCTTTAAAATATTAATAAAATCAAAAAAAATATATGAAAATTACAATAAATAAAGCAAAATAATAAATTACATTGCGAATTTAATTGCAAGTTGGATATCACAATTTTAAATATTGCGATGTGTAGTTGAAACGTATATTAATAATATTGTGTGAATCTGAATCTCAAACCATTGCTGCAGTCAGATGTTTAGTGCTATGTCTAGTCGTACTACGACATAAAACAAAATTTGGGTTCCTACGCATCAGCTTTGCTGTCGTAACGCGTTGTGTGTGACAGAGGCTTAAGCGCGAACTAAACGGTTCCAACGGTAGTCTATACGCTTCAGTGAACAAGGCCTGCTATAACGAGTTTTCCTTTCATTCTATTTTTTTTATATACCTTGCCAAGTAGGTAGGTACTCTGCTCTAAATAATGGTGCATGTTTTATTAAAGCTCAGTATATATTTAATTTCGATGTTTTTGTTTACTTTTGTGTTTATAACGAATAATGAAGTTTACTCGTAAACTAGTCCATTGAACAAGAATAAATTGGATACGAAATTAGAATTGTTTTTCTTTTAATTCACTTTTTTGGACCCTACTTGGGTATTTCAGTTAGATTAACGACAAAAATTTTATTAGGTGATTTTTTTGCAAATATACAAAGTTTTAAACTCTTTTTGTTTACCTACAGATAAATGGTTTTTAAAGAACATGGTTGGAATTAAATATACAGTACGACAATGTTTTAGACAAGTAAAAACAATATAAGAATGAATATACACAAGTCAATCATTTTATGGTCTTTACTTATGCGGATTCTCATTGCTATTTATTCTTTACTTTTTTCAAACCGTCTTTTGTATCGTGGTTAAGATTTCTAAAAATCCCGTGGGAACTCTTTTATTTTATTGTATTTATTTGCCAATCAAAACAGTTTACAATAAATACTGATCCTCCTGATTAAAGTCTTAACTAATAACATTTTAATCTTACTAGCTGATGCCCGCGACTTCGTCCGCGTGGTTTAAGTTTTTTTGATTCCAGCGGGAAATCCTTAATTTTCCGGGATAAAAAGTAGCCTATGTCACTCTCCAGGTCCTCAACTATACCCATGCCAAAAATCACGTCGATCCGTTGCTTCGTTGCGGCGTGATTGAAGGACAAACCAACAAACCAACAAACCAATAAACCAACAAACAAACACACTTTCGCATTTATAATATTAGTAAGTATGATTATATGATCGTAATCCTACAGGTACTTTTATTTGCCAAGATAGAGTTTTTGTCCTTCCCCGGAATGCAGCTTATCTCAGTACCAAACAAAAAAGAATTGACAGCTTTTTTTTTTAAATAACTAGGCTAGGCTAACGCTTGGCTGCAATCAGACTTGCTTGCAAGTGGTGATGCAGCCTAAGGTGGAGCGCGCTTGCCTAGAAGATTCCTATTCACTCTTGATTTATAACACAGGTAATGGTAGGAGCTGTCGTAGGATAATTAACTATTTATACATCGTATATTATTTTGCTTCGTATCGTATTTCGATGCCCTTGGTGAACGTAATATAACAATCGGCTCAAAAAGTGTTTTGTATTTGCCCTTGACTTGAGGTAATAATAACAAAAGGTTTTGATAATAAGCTATCCGTGCCATGAACAGGAAGTAGTACCATGACTCCTTTAAGTTAAACATGAGTTTTACTATCTAAGAAGAAAACAATCTACATCAAAAACCAATAGAACCAGAGACTAACATTTATTGATATCGGTACTTCAAATTAGGTGTCCCGTAGAGGTACATTGTCACTTTAGCTTCGCAACTCGTCGAGCTATGTCGGTTACTTTAGCTCTTCCACGGATAAAAACATTTATTTTTGATTTGATCTCGTACATAAACTCTCTAAGCGCAGCTTCCCCCATCACCCGCTGAATAACTCTGAACTTTTTTTGAGGCCCACAAATAGAGATGGTCGGACCAGCTAAGAAAGTGCAAATTTTACACGACTACTTTATGGGTATGTAGGTTCCGTCCAATCCAAAAACCCATTAATTTTGTAAATTGTATTATAGTGCACACACTAGGTAAGTGTCACAGGCTTACAGTTACAAAGTTATTAGGTGTTATAAAACCAATTAAAACAGCTGTTGAAGAAAAACCGTTGGAAAAACTTTTTCGTAGATGTGAAGTGTCACTAATCAAATGTGAGGACATAGACTATGTATGCACAATGTCGCCACAACTTAAATAGAGGGAAATGGTAACAGATCCATGGGATTCCGGCAGCATTTCTATTTTTCGTTCATTTTTTATACATTGAAGGTTTCCTATGAAATAAAACTAACATTTGCATAGCAAACCTTCAATGGATAAAAATATATTAAATATTTCATTTTTTGACAGCCACTGAGTTAGCTAATACGAGGTCTGGAATAAGATATTCAGAACGACCAAAAAGAGGTAGGTATATAATTCCGAAAAAACATACAAAAACAGTACTCTTGGACAAGAGAAGCTTCTACTTACTTCTTTTAACAATATTAGAGCTATCTTTCTATAAAATACTAGGACTCACGGTTTCCATTTAGTGAATTTTAGTGAAAATTCACTTTAGTGTTTTTCGAAAAATCCAGCCTTATTCCATGTCCACATTATAAAAGGAATCTCTGTGTTTCAGATTTCTAGGTACAAAAGTTTGAGCTCTGATTCAGTCAGTCAGTCTGGACTTTTATCGTCATGTAGGTATTAAGAAAATTTACAAAACAATGTTCTGGCTAGATAGAGCACACATCTAGGTGGAATATCTTTCCTGTCTTCTTCGGATATCTGACCTACTCTATATCTAATCAAAATCTCATAAGAAGACCAGTGCCTGCTTTTCTCATTTCCGTATCTATCCACATGTAAATCGAAACTTAAACCTTATAACTTGTCAATAAAAAAAAAGCTAAATAACCTATCGATTTCGTACAGCCTTGGTTTTATTTTCATACCAAGTCACGTTCTTATTCAATGGTCTATTTTTCCATAGCATTCAACCTGCAGTCATGATTGCGCAATGCAAACGCATCCGTGACGCGACGCCTGCGGTTGCATCGTGTCAATGACCCGGCTTCCTATTCCCATCGACCAATGCCTATTAACTACGTACCCGTAATAAATCGAGAGCATAGAGAGACTGCCTACTTGTCGCGTACAGGTGTGATTGTTTACTTTCTAAGCGTATTAATTTATGAACGTTTTTATCGACTGATTTGTGATTGAAATTGAGGTATCCTCACAGAAGAATATCTTTAAAATAAGCAGTTTTTCTTTACATCTCTTATTAGGTACTTCTTTACATAATCTAAACTAATCTATTTTAATATTATAAATGCGAAAGTTTGGATGGATGAATGGATGTATGGATGATTGTTTAGTACTCTGCAATCACGTAACACATAGGCTTTTACACACGTAACTTTTTATCCCGGAAAATTAAAGAGTTCCCGCGGAAACCAAGCAACATCAATCAACGCGGACGAAGTCGCGAGCATCAGCTAGTCAGCTAGTAGTATTATAAAATATACTAAAGTTTGGATGGATTGATGGATGTTTGTTACTCAATCACGCCAGAACAACTCAACAGATCTGGATGAAATTTGGCAAAGAGATAAAATAGAGTCTGGAATAACACATATGTTACTTTTTATCCCGGAAAATAAAAGAGTTCCGAAAAACCTCAATCCACGCGGACGAAGTCGCGGGCATCGGCTATAGTGCTCAATAAAGCGTTGCCTTCTTAGCCATTGAATTATATGTACAAGTACGTTAGTACATAATACCGCAATGTTTTTAGCTCATGATTCCTTCAACATCTATAGATTTGGATGACGAATATTGCGTTGGTACCACAGAACACAAAACTTCTAAAATCTGTGGTTGGTACCTACGTGTTCTTAAACACTACGTATTGACTGTACGTAGTGAGTGAACGAAGGAAGTATCTTGTAATCTCCTTTTACACTGACAAAGTTAAATGCATTAGATAGGTGTAATTATCATAATTTAATATTAATATAATATTATGTTCACAGAGCCTTGGCGTTGCCTTTAAAAGTATTTATTACAACAGTTAACATAATTGGCTCCTCACCTCGAATTTCCATATAATTTTGCCATTATTAAAGCGGAAGAGATGTAAACAACTCCACGGCAAATATAATAATACCAACTAATTAAGTGACATGCAGTTATGATTATGAACACCGCAAAGATCTAACGCGTATAAAAGAAATACCGCTACAGCCTTATCTAAAACAATTTCGATTACAATAAAGAATTCGAAAGCTATGAATTTATTAAGATTACAAAGTAATCTTTAAATTCTATACATAGATATAAAATTCAAAGTCCTGACTAACTGACTGACTTATATATCAACGCACAGCCTAAACCGCTGGGGTTAGAAACTTGAAATTTTGACAGTGGGTTCCTTTTGTAAAGCAGGCGCTCACTAAGGAAGGTTTTTTCAAAATTCCACCCGTAAGGGGGTGAAATAGGGGTTGGAAGTTTGTATGAAAGTCCGTCATTTCTCAAGTTATATCCATGAAACTTGGTATTTTGGCTTTAGGTAATAAATAAAGAAGTACGTCTGTCACAGTTTTACAAAATTTCACCCCAAAAGGGGTAAAATAGGGGTTGAAAGTTTGTATGAAAGTCCTTCATTTCTCAAGTTATAGGCATGAAACTTAGCATTTGGGCTTTCAGTTAGATATGCAGAAATAAGTGATTTACCATTTTTCAAAATTTCACCCCTCAGGGGGTGAAACAGGGGGTGAAAGTTTGTATGAAAGTCCGTCATCTTTCAAGTTATATCCATGAAACTTGGTATTTAAGCTAACGGTTTAAAATAAAGAAATACGTGTTTCACAGTTTTTCAAAACTCCACCCCTAAGGGGGTGAAACAGGGGGTGAAAGTTTGTATGAAAGTCATTCATTTTTCAAGTTAAAGCCATGAAACTTAGTATTTGAGCTTTCCGTTATAGGTATATGAAGAAGTATGTGTTTTACCATTTTTGAAAATTCGATCCCCAAGGACGTTATATACTTAGAGAGTTTGTCCTTCAATCACGCCGCAACAGAGCAACGGGTCAACGTGAGTTTTTGCATGAATATAGTTTAGGACTTGGAGAGTGACATAGGCTACCGGAATTATACCGGAAAATTAAGGAGCCCCTGTGGGGAAAAAAACATAAACCACGCGGACGAAGTCGCGGGCATCAGCTAGTCACTGATATTTTTTGTATTCGACATTTTATCGTGCAATAATTTTATCTACAATTAATTATATATTAGCAATTATTAACGTCTATATCCCAAAGTAACTGTGAAAATACAGATTTTTTTATATTTGTCCATTGTGCAATAATTTTATCTACTTACAAATTATTCGCCATGAACGTGTATATCCCAAACGATGTGAAAAGACGGCCAATGAAATTGTGGGGATATAACGTGTTGAGGCGCCGCAACAAAATATTAATCTCTAGATGAGGTCTCTAGTCTCTACCAGTGACCCTTTACTACTCTCGTGATACAAAGATAAAAGTAAACACGGGCTTTATTATGTAAAAATGGTCGCAATTACCTCTTCCGCTTTTAGCCAAGAAAATGTCAGCAAAAAGAATTCCATAATTCAGCCATATCACATAAGTTGAGATTATATTTCGTCATGATGAATTTATGACTGTGCGTAATGTCATTTAAAATCAGGTTACAGGGACAGACATACTTTCGAAAATCGATACTTGGATATATAAGTCCAATTAGATCTAGATCATATATTATGATCTTATATATATATGACTTATAGGAAAGATAATATGTCTTTTGACCTACACTTTTACTTATGTGACTAATAAATCTATATATTTAATGATCTTAATAAAGTTTCAAACTAGTTCAGTAGGTAGAGTAGGTACCATTAACAACATTCAAGCTATAAAGATCCCGTGTATTGTAGGTACGAGGTATTTACGGTAAAATAAATCCAAACACAGCATGTCTTTCAAATAATTATGCATCATTATCTCTCTCATTTGCAGCAACTGTTGTTACAAATAATGACGTAGCGTCTTGCAACGTGCAATATAATTTACAGTAAAACATTTTACTGCTGCAAACTAATTATTATTAGGAATAAAGAATATGTTATTTAGCCTACAATTAAATAAAATCATTTATACGTCTTGTAAACCAAACATTTTAAATATTATCTTGAAATCACCAGCACGTCATTATAATGCACGTTTGCTTGCGCAATATTATGTCGTATATAATCGTTGTATGTCGTATCGATGGCGACTCATGGACCGAACATGCCGAACTTTAAAGAAGACAATCAGGCCAATTTTCTTGTCCACCATCTCATAACTAAACTAAACCACCACCACCACCACCACTACAGCCCATTAACGTCCCACTGCTGGGCACAGGCCTACACTCTCGTAGGAGAGAGGGAATTAGAGCTTAGACCCACCACGCTGCTCCAATGTGGGTTGGCGGGCTAAACTAAACTGACAGTTCTATTTATATTGCTTTCCCTTGCATATTACTCCCCAGCTGAAAGGGGCAGCACTAGATTTAGCAGTTAGTTTAGAGATTGTGTAAATTATAATTGGCCTCAATATTTCTAAACTCTATTCATTCTAAAGTAAATAACATGGTTGCCCTTGGAAAACGAACTTTGTTTGGGCGATTTACAGCCCATATTGTGAGTTAAATGGTCGAAACAAAACGCTTGTATCGATACAGCGAGTGAGAAGACGTAGGTAGTAAGAAAGTGCCCATCGTTAAACCTACGCTTGCCTCCTTTGTGGATACTGATCACTAAAGACTATGTTATTGTTAGTATGTACTTAGGTGGCAAGAAATTATGTCCGTTTTTGGCAGTAAACTTACGTTTACTTTACTATATTATATGAACCTGCTTCTACTTTAACCCGTATTAAATTACTTTTCTATCCTCTTTAATCGTCAAAAGCAACTTCATTCTGCAGGTTTCTAATAACTAGAGTGTATGCTCTGTAATCTTTTAAAATAATGTGCAACCAGTGCATTCGCGCTTTGTTTTCTCTTTATTTTCGGATCGTTTAAAAGTATAAATGAAATATATGAGGTATTTTACGTCCTGTTTTAGATACACTAACCAAATTCTATTTCAGTTTTATCGACATCCAGCAGTAGTAGTAATTAATTGACAGAGCGAAAGACGTGGTTTATTAGAACCTATCTCGGCCACGGACGTATCTCATTGACTTTACCAGCAGCAATGGTAAATTAGCTCTCTAACGATTTTATGAATAAAAATAACCTTAGTACGTTTCTAGGGCAGAAAAACACAGACGCGAAACTTTTAAGTTCTATTTAATTTGACAAATACAGATCGCTCGGTAAAAATTTGCATGCAAAAATGTTCTAGACTAGCCATTCTTAATTCCAGAATTGCAAAGTAAGTTAAAAGTGACCGAGTTATGGAACAAAAACAATCGTCCGTTTTTCCACGTGCCCTAGAAACTCACCATACATTATAACGTTAAATTAATTAATCTCTCTCTCTCTTTGCGTCGTATTTCTCATTACTGGGGGGCGTGACCCCTTCCTATTAATCTCATAATGGTAGGAGTTTTCTTGGGATAATAATGCGGTGGGTTCCTACGTCCTTCCGCATACGACTCTATTTAAACTCTTAGGTTTTTGTAACGATTATTATCAGATGTTAGTGATAATAACCGGTACCGGGGCTTAACGTGCTCTCCGAAGCACGAAGGAAACGAAAAGGCCTAATTTGAGCCTCCAAATTCGGTCACCCATCCAGTTACTGACTTGGGTCAACGTTGCTTAACAATCGCAATCGACTGATATGCGTTGTCACAGCTAGGCCATTCGTTCGGCTAAATTAATTAATATTAAAACCTTAATTACTAGGTCTTAAACTTAGGATTTTGTATCGCTATTAAACTTCTAACAATTTTTTTAAGTCCACCTATGTCCATCTGTAGTCCAACATAGCCAACTGGTTTATTACTAAACAACAATCGTACCTACATAGACCAAGTAAAACTAATTAATTGCTCCAAGAGTTTATAGAGTTTTCTATTCCAATGGACACTTATCTATTGATGATTACAATAAAGACACAGCTCACGACATTCACCCAGATATTGCATTATATGTGTATTGCAAGGGTCTCCATAGATCACGTAGACCGGAACCAAGCCATAGACAGCGCATTGACAGTCACAACAAGGTACAAACAAGTGCTACTTTCTAGAGAAACGTGAGACATATTAATGCTGTATTGGCGTATTAGGCAATATTGAGGTGTTACCTTTGAATTGGCTAGTAGATTTTTTATAGCATGCAATGTACATAATAACATCATACATTTGTAGTACACAGTAACTACAGATAGCCATAAGTTCATAACTAAACAAAAATAAGAATAATACCTAAGCTTAGGCGTAATATATTGATAGCAAGCATACGTATTTATTTATGAAACACATCTTTCTGAAAATAAAGAAAATTCAGTAGTTTCCTACATTCGATCAAGCCCCTTCTTTTTTCTTCTTCGCTGCCTTTTATGTATTGCCGATATCGCTGAAGAACTTAGACCATTAACTTAATAACCATTAGAGGTAGCATACGCAATATGCTATGATATTTTTTACAATAGACTGAAATAAGTAGATGATAGACTTAAGTCGTAACGGGAAGAAAAAGAAATGAATCATAAGAAAAACATCCCGGCGATTTCATGCTCCTTGAAGAGCAATAATAATTATGTCTGGACAAGTTTAGAGGGATATAAATTGCAGGTCCGGTTTGGTCGCCCGTAAGGTTGTTAACAGCTATCTCTGCCAAGTACGGCTGAGGCATGGCATAACACTTTTTATGGCTAAAGCGGGGCAGAAAGCGTGAAATCCTATAGCGGTAAATAAAGACTTACTTTAAGTTTAACATTTGTGCTGACTGCCTCGTTGGTCTAGTGGTTGGAATATTCGACTGACTCCGACGAGGTCCCGGGTTCGAGTCCCGGATCGGGCCATAATTAAGGATTGGGTTTTTCTGACTAGAAATTCTCAGTACTAGCCTGGAGTTAAGAAGTTGGCGGTGTTTCACCCTCGCGCCTCTGAGAGAACGCTAAGCCGTCGGTCCCGGTTACTATCACTAACATGATAATAGTTGTTAAAGTCCGCCAACCCGCATTGGAGCAGCGCGGTGGGTCTAACCTCTAATTCCCTTTTTCCTATGAGAGTGGAGGCCTGTGCCCAGCAGTGGGACGGTAATGGGCTGTAGTGGTGGTGGTATTGGATTGTTATTAACCAACGATCTTTAAATAAGAATTTAATTATGAAAAGAGTGAATGAAGAATTTCTTGAATTCACGCGCTAAATTTTCATTGATCGATAACTCAGTCAATTCATAGCAGGCTATAAGGTCCGATGAAATAGACAACTTGATTTGGAAGAAATCTCCCACGGCTTGAATCCTATCATACAATATGGAATAACTTATTGAAAAGTTAAGGCAATGTAGATTTAGAAACGTTTAAATCTATTCGGAAGTCGTTGATTTACTTGTTTTAATGTAGAACTTACGATAGGTTTCCTTCCTGTTTTTTATTACATTCTGCTAAGACGTTAAGTCGTCTTCCGACATTTTACTTCCTCCGCCATAATTTACAATTACCTTTAAATTAAATCTGAATAGACATCTTCAAGAGAAATACGTTTCATCACAGCGTTAATGTTTCCCGTACAAGATTAGGTACGGTTAAACATCAATACTAATAATTTATATTACGTTCATCAATATCAGCAGGACTTTTCGACAGCATTCCACGTCGTGGTCTTCCGCCTGGCGCCTTATTCATCTACTATTTGACTAGGCCAGCGGTCTGGAGATCTCCACATTCTTAGCTTTCCGGTACCTACACGACCCTACGACTTTTACAATGACCATCCAGCAAATGGTATCACTTAACCAGTGTGTACGATTTTTTTATATATTCTTCTATACATCTTTTTTTTATCCACTACAATTTAGCCCTTGACTGCGATCTCACCTGATGGTAAGTGATGATGCAGTTCAAGATGGTAGCGGGATAACCTATTAATCCCTATTTGGTTTCTACGCGGCATCGTACTGAAACGCTAAATCGCTTGGCGGCTCGTCTTTGCCGGTAGGGTGGTAACTAGCCACGGCGGAAGCCTCCCACCAGGCCAGACCAGGGAAAATTCAAAAATCATAAATGTCCCTATATAAATTGACCCTGCCGGGGTTCCAACCCGGGCCTTCAGTACTACGCCACGGAGGTCGTAAAAATATAAGTTTCTCGTTACTACTCTTACAAATCCTTTAGAAATTGGGATATCTCCAACACTTTGGTGCTCCCGCGGGTATTCCCGGGATTTCGAGAGACACCGAACCAAATTCGTCACAGCCCCCGGCCTTGGAAATTTGAATAATTTGTCATAAAATATTTTTTTTTTAATCTTAAAATCTTTACAAACGAATTCTAGTCGAAGAAACAGTCCCCTGCGAAACCTATCGATATAACAAGTGCGCAAAATAAATGATCTTACCTTTAAAATACTTCGCGGTCTAACAATTTATTACCTTCTACTTTCTACGCTTGTAGTTATTTCAGAAGATAAACTATCGCCCCAAGTTAACACGGTAAATTGTGGTACAAAAACAATTTTAAAATAGAGCCTTTACGTTCTGCATTAAAGATAAACTTTGCTTTAAATTCTGTTCAAATGTTAACTGTAAAAGATGTTCCTATAATTCACTAGAGGACGCCCGCGACTTCGTTCGCGTGGCATAAGTTTTTTTAATTCCCACAGGCACTCCTTAATTTTCCAGGATAAATCCTATATCACTCACCAGCTCCTCAACTATACCCATGCAAAAAATCACGTTGATCCGTTGCCCTGTTGCGGCGTGATTGAAGGACAAACTCTCTATTTAACGTCCTTGGGGATAAAATTTTCAAAAACTGTGAAACACGTATTTCTTTATTTTAAACCAGAAGCCCAAATACCAACTTTCATGGTTATATAACTTGAAAAATGAAGGACTTTCATACAAACTTTCAACCCCTATTTAACGCCTTTGGGGGTAGAATTTTCAAAAACTGTGAATAAAGTATGTCTTTATTTTAAACCAGAAGCTCAAATACCAAGTTTCATGGATATAACTTGAGAAATGACGGACTTTCATACAAACTTTCACCCCCTATTTCACCCTCTTAGGGGTGGAATTTTGAAGAATCCTTCCTTAGTGAGTGCCTACGTCACAAAAGGAACCTACTGTCAAAATTTCAAGTTTCTAGCCACAGCGGTTTAGGCTGTGCGTTGATATATAAGTCAGTCAGTCAGGACTTTGAATTTTATATATATAGATTTACGCGAAAAGTTATAATATGCTAAACTATTATGATAAGAAAAATAGGAAGTATCTGTGATAAAGTAATAATATAGACGGATACAAGTAAATAACAAGTATGTCGTGTTATAGTAATAACACAATTCACAATTTTTTTCTGACCAAGATTTCCTTCTCTGAGTGATTTTATGAATAGTCTTAAGTTTATTATTATTATAGTCTTATAATATTAAAAATTGTTTCCTGTTTATTTAAACACCTCTGAATGCGAACAACGATCTTGGCCAAGCATTAAATTAGGAAAACTGGAAATTATGAAGACATTCTAAATCTCAGAATTACAATCAATATTTATTGAATCGCATTATATGTAAAATTCCAAAAGCCCCGACATAAATTACTATGCGCAATTTAAGTAAGTATGTAATTTTTTTAGATTAGCATTCCAGACTGGTCTTATTTTTGCGACAATTCATCATAAGCAACATTCTGTAAGTCAACACGATCGGAAATGGCCAGTTTACATTAATTTAGCTCCATGCCTATCAGGCGATAGCATAATATAAATTTAAACCATCTAGCTCTTTTCATTTTCTTCAAGGGTCTAGAGTTGCTCAAATGCTTCCAACATATTTCTTGCTACTCATAATCCCACTCAACCCCCCGCCGCCGGCTCACTTCTGAGCACGAATTTCTTCTCAGAATCCCCTGTGGACATGAGTAGATAAACCTAACATACCTAACATAGTACTACATACATACGTAGGCATACTTTTCACAACTATACATATACTAACACATACTTTTCAGAACCGGATAAAGAACTCTCGGGTATGGAGGTTTCCTACAACCTAAAATGTTTTTCTTTACAGTTGACGCAAATGTTTGATTTTTTTATAGCTACAAAAAATTTGAAGTCAAGGATCCCCTGACCACACGAATACGTATATACCACTAGGCTAGCAACGCTTTTTGCTACTCAAAAGCCAACAAATGCCGAAAATAATATGACACCATCTATTGGAGTTTAGCGATGGTAATAACTCACTTGATCCATCAACTGGAATGATGTGAACCCGCTCCAAAACATGTCAAACGAGTGTAAGTACATTAAGTATTGCGAAAGCTGTCAACTTGATTTTGTATACAAACATACGTGTAAATGTTCGTTAAACGCAAGGCTGTGTCATGAAAAACCTTAAATTTAAAATTAAAGGTTGACCGCGACCTAAAAGCGTTCGTTGTGAGAAGACTAACATAATCGAGATTCTTCACAGCAAAAATTCTTATTTGCTATCTAAATAAAATTATTGTCCAGATTTTCCAAGCTCTTAGACCAATCCTTTTTGTGTATTGGTTTATGCCAATACACAAAGCCATCAAAGCTCTGGCGGACCAATTCCACTAAAACACCAATATTATTTCCATCACCTTCAAGTCGGTGTGTACTGTGTGTTTTCTTTGGATGTCGATGCTAATTTTTATGCTGCACATCACCGTATTCGATGGATATTAAATAATTATCATATTCGTAATTAGACAAGATTGCCCGCCAACCCGCTTTGGAGCAGCGTGGTGGGTCTAAGCTCTTATTCCCTGTCTCCTATGAGAGTGGAGATCTGTGCCCAGCAGTTGGATGTTAATGGGCTGTAGTGGTAGTGGGGAAACAAGATTCGAGAACAAGATTCAAGAGTGGGAGCATCAGACATTATAACTATAAGTACAATTCTTACCACATTTGGATGTTTTGGTACGTTATCCGACACCGCGATCTGACATTACGTGACGCAACGAGTCTAATTACCAACGCAACTAGACTGTGACGTTCACACATCACGGACTCGTGCTAGGTATTTTGATACCTTATTTGATTTCGTCTGTGCAAATGCAAATTATTGTTCAAGTCCGTGGGTCGGGACCTATTTTGCCGAGTGAAGGCATATTAGTGGTGTACCGGCCTAAAATGGCATCAACAAAATGTTTAGAATAAGTATTTATAATAATAATTATTAGATAATTTTTGCATGCCAGTACACGGCAGATTGTAGTTCATACCAATTTAATAATGTAACATCAATGTACCTACGCAATCTATGCAAATAAATGCTTTGATTTGATTTGATTTGAAAATATAGTGTCTGTAGAAAGTTCAAGTTCCTGACCGTAATATAACTACAATGAATGGAAAGCAACAAAATAAGCATTTTGAATAATTCTAAGCGTACGAGAATATTACGCTATTAAGTTGAAGCATGGATTGCATGTGCTGAGAAAATGTCTATTATTTTAGAAAATATGGGTTCCCAAAGGATGTTCCATGTCCTAATTATGTGGAAAGAGAGAACCAACCGGTCTATTGAAGCAATTTTAATAACATAGGGCTGAAGGCTGAATATTGTTATTATATCCCGCAAGAAGTTCACACTAAATAAAAGTTTCAGTGTCCAATAAATAGGTAAAGTTTTCAATAAAAGAATTGCGAGGTAACTGTAATTTAACATGTGGCAGAAGCCTCTTTAACAGTGCCGAACAGAAACAGTTAAGTAATTGTAAATTTCCTAATTGCCCCTGTGGAGAGTTGAGTGATGTTTATCGTGTACCGAATAAGCGAGACCAACTTAACTCGACACTAATCGTCGAATTCTCTAATACACTCAAAAAATCGGGCTTCCTTAATGCTATCAAACTATATAAAGAATAAGACGGGTCCACAACTGAACTCAGCCCACCTTGGCCTTCCAGGGAATACTAGACCGATTTACTTATCAGACGGCCTCACAGGAAGAACGAAGAAATTATTTTATTTATCTCGTGAGGCCGCCAAGGTGAAAGGTTACGAGTTTTGCTGGACCGCCAGTGACAAGGTTAACATGAGGAGGAAGGAAGGAGAACCGTATATTCTCATCAGGACTGAGGAACAGTTGTCAAAACTGGACTGCTATCTGGCGTCGTCGTCCAAACCACCGACTAATGCATGACTACTGAGTCTCATACACTCATACTGTATTATAACACAGTGCTCAACAGTGCGCCAACGAGGTCATCAAATTATTATGTTTTCATCGAGTTATACGATCGAAATTATTGTCATTACCTTCCAGAAAAAAAATTGCAGCAATAATTCTACAGATGCTTTTACCGTCGCATAAGGTGAAAATGACTCTATTCTGAGCTACAACAAAAACTGTAATCAGGTGTAAGTTATCAGAAGCTGTTATGGGTCACTTGATAATCCCTCGCGGCAGTCCGCTATTAGCGATCACCGTTAACCTGACCGTTGGATGCTGGTAAAAAAACTGTTTTGTGGTCTAAGTCATGAGGGACCAGCTTTTTCGTAACATTATTAAAATTATTCATTATTTAAATTATCTGGATTCGTAGGTCTTTTGCGCAAGGAAACATTTTCATGTGCATTTATAACTTGAGTTTAAATAACCCGAGTCGCCACCTCTTCGAACTATGCGAACGTATGTTAACACTTAAACACTATATTGTTTCATGCTCGTTAACGCATTTTCGACGCCTCTGACGCCTTCAACCTTCTTGTAATTAACGCATAACTAAATCAATATTTAGTTTTTATTAGATAAAGCTTGGCTGCAATCACACCTGCTCCAAAAAATTAGAATTCAATGTTCGAAAGAATAAATCAGAATTAAACTTCGTGCCCAAAAAAAAAATATTGCTTGAACGGGCAATATAACTTTTAGTCAGTGCAACAGACATAACAGCATGTGCAAAGTTCTACTAAATTTGCAAACTTCTTGTACCATACACCAAATCTCTCTTTATATCTGTCCTTAATTAATGTGAGTGACTAGAAACGAGTAGGGCGTTGACGTCGTGCCTTATTCGTCAATGACCGTTTCTATTACATTACATTTTATGTGATAACTATGTCAAGACTAAATAACACATGATTTGAAAATATTAATATTAAAATATGCAGTGGCGTGCACTGTACCTAATAAAGTTACAGCTGTATGTTAAGTTAAATTTAAAAAATTGTGTTGTGATGGAAAAGAAGAAAGGAACATTATTGTTAAGTCAACTTATTTTTGAGCTGACTTATAATTTCAAATAAACTATTATTATAAATGGAAAAGTGAGTTTGTTTGTATGTTTGTTCCGCTTTCACGCCGTAACTACTGAACAGATCTGGATGAAATTTGGCACAGAGATAGATTATAGTCTGGAATAGCACATAGGCTACTTTTTATCCCGGAAAATTAAGGAGTTCCTGCGGGAAACGAAAAACCTCGATCCACGCGGACGAAGTCGCGGGCATCAGCTAGTTTCAAATAAATAAAACATAGGTAGTAATTTTTTTCATTTTTTGGGTATGCTAAATTTTAAAATCATTCTAATTATTGTGGAGTTTCTTCTTCAATGATAAAGAGGAAGCAAGGCAGAATAAAAGGCGAAATCTAGAAAATCAAAAAATCTATCTTATTTTATAGCTCAGGTCAATATAAAGTCTTTATTTGTCATGTTAAAATATTATCGTTTATGAAACAAACGAAAATAAAAGGTATGACACACATTTATGATGCTTGCGTAATAAATGCATAAGAAATTATACAAGTGCATGCTAGCTTATGCAAATCTTAATGCGAGAAACGCGACAAAACATTATCATAATCAGGCTTATAATAATTGATACCTAAGTGTTATCGAATCAACACGAAGGAGTTACGAAAACTACGGGTAACTGGCCGTATCCTATGAATATGCTGGTTTTATTAATATATCAGCGGCTTGAACTTAACGTCCAGTTATACTGTTTTTTAAATGTTTTCATTGTATTTTTTTATCTTAACATCGCGTGTAACTTTTTGTCATCTTTTTTATATGGAACCTTAAATTATAATCAAAAACGAAAACAGTCATCCATAACAACTATGTTTTTAGTTAGTGTGATTGAAATTGTATTAAAATATCATAGGAAATTAAGTTTTGGTTTTGATTCGATAAAGGGTCTAAAAACTAGAATAATAAAAAAATAATAGATAAACTAGAGACCAATCTGGCTAAATAATATTTGCTATACTTAGCTAAGTACCTCTAGTAGGTCTCTATCGTTTTCCTCAAAAAATATATAATAGAAATACCTAGACAAGATCAAGAGTATAGACACGATGTAGACGACCATAATATAATATCATTTGTTTAAGGAGCATAATATTATGTTCAACCCTTATTTTTTTATACATGCCTAGTGCCTACTTTCCTGAACATTTTTTGCAGGCAATGACATTTAGCAATGAATAATCCAGATAGTCATATTATTAAGCATTTAAAATAAATAATGCTGAATAAATGCTGCATGTGAGAAATCCATCAATTAGTCAGTGGACGCATAGCGCGACAGCGCATAACGGTGCGATGAAAATTTGCTTAATTATCACTCGTCAATGATGTAATTGAGTGATAAACAGTTAAAACCAGCTTAGAAATCAATCCTTTTACGTGTAAATGGTAATCGCTGATTATTATTTCTGTTGAATAATATAGGTAATGATATACCGATGTATAGGGACCCAATACGGAGTTTTAGGTAAAAAACGTCTGATATGTATGTGATAAAGACAACACTACCACAACTGATGGCCGGATTTATTACTGAGAGTACCCAAAAAGTTGGAGGTTTAGCAGAATCTTGATTCATGACGAACCAAAGACTAACTGTAAAGACTGAATAAAATATCCCTTTCCATATCTATATCCCTAATCGGTAACTACGCAGCATCGTAGCAGATAGCTAAATCGCCAGGTCTTTGCCGATAGGGCGGTGAGCGATGACCAAAGAAAATTTTGAAAACTCAAAATGGAGAAGTTTCATGATGTTGTGAATATCATATTTAACGCAACGAAAGTAAAATATAGATTAAAACTAATAAATCAGTGGTTTTTGTTTTTTTAAATCCATCAATAAATGACTGAGAAATTAATTAACTACTTAATAAGTTTAATTATATTTTATTTTACACCGATTGCTGTATTGCTTACTCGAGTGAGAAATTTTGTGAGTGAGTTTTAGATTTAATACTTAAAAATTATCTTCACACACAAATTAAGTGCTTTTTATTTAATTAAGTCCCGTTAAGTCCATTTCTATACGGCTTTATAAAGTCGATTGATAAGGTCGTGTGACGTCTGACCGTAATGCAAGCGCAACTTTTAAAGTTCCATAACTTTTTGATTTTTGTCTTAATTTGCATAATATTTTTTTAATGGAAACTTTTCCATTACCCCTGCCTCTGGGAATGGAACCCGGTCCTCTTCCTGATAAGACTAAAAGGCTCAAAACTACGTGCGTCATGGTTCCAATAAAGACACAAGCAACTATTAGTTAATAATAATAATATAGACAGCCTCGCCTACAAAATGTAATGCCAAATAAATTGTCTGTCTAGCTGTCTACGCTTTCACGGTCCATCATTTCAACCGATTTTGATGAAATTTCGTTCAGGAAAATGAAGGAGTTTCCGCGAGAATAAAAAACCTAATCCACGCGGACGAAGTCGCGACGTGATTGCATGAGTACAGTTGAGGACCTATAGAGAGTGACATAGGCTACTTTTTATCCCAGAAAATTAAGGAGTTCTGGAGGGAATAAAAAAACGCGGAGTAAGTCGCAGGCATCTGGTAATAAATAAGTTAACAATTCAATAATCTAATTTAGATAGGCAATTAACATACGGTTTATGATAAAAGCAAATGAGATGCATGCATACGTTGAACGCCAGTACGCTCCGTTTCACAAGTAGGTTAAACAGAGAAACAATAGTCAATTATGCCGTATGTGCACGCATGTTCCTGTTGCATATTATTGTGACCGAGAGCGCAAGGCGAATGTTTAGAATTATCTATCTTTATAAATGAAAATCAATGACCGAATGTATCACTAAAATGTGTGTATATAAGCGCATTGCATCAGAGTTTTGATGGAATTTTTTGTGTGTGTATGAATGGGCAGGGGTCTTCTCCGGTAGGCCAAGACCCCGTGAGGGCCAAGCGGGGGTACGGGCTTCGAGGCCTGGCCTCCTTACCCGGGTGGGGCGCGGGGTAACTTTGTACTCCGGTGATTGTCTTTTGGCCGTGTGGTTGGCTACGGCCTGCCTAATTGAAAGCTACGGGCCCCTAAACTTTGTGTGGGTCCGAAGATGGTTTATATTCACACATTAACCTATTTCGATTTACGAATTTGAAAACCTTCGACGTGAAGTTCTGTGTGTGTGAACTCTTAAAATAATTGGAAGTGTGTTAAAATAAGTGGAAGAATTTTGTTTTATAAAACATATTTAGAGAAGAGAAATTTAGCGTCTAGTGAAGGAAATCATATAAAACTCATAACTACCTTACAAGTAGAGTAAACAGCATCTAGTTAGCAATCATCTCACCGAACCTCATCATCTGAATTACCTGTAAACAAATAAATGTTAACATTAAAATAATTTCAAATAGGAGTAGGTACTTAAGTAATATTATGTAGGTAGAGTTAGATCGAATACTTAAAAGAAAACCATAATTGCTTGAACACTTAAAACGAATTAAGCAAATAAAATAAAAATATTACATTTTTGACAAGAATAAGGCAAATTAATTTACTTATATAGTTAGTTACCAAAACACTGGTTTAAGTATATAGAAAAGCAACAACACAAAAAAAACAGGAAAAAGACATAAGAATTAAATCCCAACACCTATTCACGAACCCAAATCTAACGTGGCGTCTAATAAAGAGGCTTACAGAATCATAGCTGCATGGCGTACCTAAGCAATAACATGTAAAAATTACACATGTTTCCCATAAGCACCTTAGTATTTCCCAAACAATAATTTACAACTGAAAACATAAAAACCACAGAATACAAAGCATTGGGTTAACAACCTTACTTAGACACGTTCGCTCTGATTTCACAATCTATTAGACCTACTGCGCAACCATGGTCTAATATTTTCGTATAACCTCTAGATAGCCGTACATTGACTGGAAAAAATAGTTTCTCTAGTAGATGCGATATGGAAATGTTTTCTTACTTTTAATACCTATCATAAATTAACTGACTAATGGACTATTCAAAAAACCTTGTTCCATATCAAAACGTCTTTGAAACCCCATGCAAAACTAAGTCGTCGATGATGAAATGAGATATTAAGTATAATACGAGTATGTAATCTTGGTTCAAAAAACAAGCGTGTAAATGAACTGAGTCATTTTAGAGTAATGACTCTAAATAATAATATACAAGCGATCATGAGCCTCTTTTAAAATCAGTTCAAACATTGGCCAACTCATGTTCATGATGCAACGTGATAAATAAGACACCATGAAAGAGGTACCCTATAATTTATATGACATCATTGAGGTTAAGATGTTATTTATAAAGCGTTCAAAAGGACCACGCCATTTTAGGAAATGTCAAACGTGCGTTTCAAAGATTATAAACAGGTACAACACTAAACTCTATATGCCACTAATGTTACCATTCAAAAAAACTTCGATTAAATGCTCAAAGCAGTAGAACAAAACATAATGACATTTTTATATTTGGACTTAATAACAGTTTTACCGCCGCCGCCTTTATAGTCTAGGAAACGGGGCGGTTCGTTGTATTAAATCCTCAGTCGTTGAAACTTGGCAGGGTTGTAGTATGGTACGAACCCAAACTTAAACAAAAATATCCAACAAAAAATCCATGTGGCAGTTAGGTATTTATACATTAAACTTAATATTTATGAGTGAATATTTTCTCGAATTGTTTTTAAAATAATAGTTAGTAGCATAACAAGCCGAAATATCAAAAGAAATAATCATGCAGAACATCGATATTTATACCGAATTTATTATCAAACCTAAACTGCGTTTACGCGATAGTGTACCTTCCCGCTTTAACAATTGCGTACAGCATAAAAACCTTACTTCCTTTCTGATTTTTTATTGGATATAATATAAAATACATTTAAGTCATGATGCTTTATCATACTGTAAAGTTTTGTCGCCTGAGGAATTATTGTTGGGGACCACTAGTTTTATTACCTAGACTATTACAACTCCTTTGCTTGTTGTTGTAAACCATAGATTTTAGTGCAATAAAGTTTTAAAACATATTATAGTCAGTGTTGAACTGCTATCTATTTTTAAATCGAATTAATCACTACACTACTTCTAAAATTCAAAATCACGTACAAAATATAATTATGCAATGAAATTTCATTACTTAACATCTTTGAATGGAGTGAAAATTTTGCCGGAGCAAAATTTTAAATTAATAAGTGAAGATCATAGTAACGATAGTTATTGTTGTCTTATTCTGAAACAACACAATGCTATGATATAGTGATGCAGCGATGTCTGTGATAACGATGTCATAACATCTTCTAAAATAAATATAGCACGTTAATTTTAGGAAGCTAATTTATTGAATTTGCCTATATTTAAACTGTAATCATGCAGCACTCACCAAGAAGAAAAAACAAAAGTAAAAAGTCCATAAAGCACTGGCGATTATTATTACTGTTCCAATGTTAATTAGTTAATATGTATTTTCTAATGTAAATTAGTATTTAATAATAATGTACAATGTTGTACGCCAGAAATGGTTCACGAAAAATAAATCAAATCAAATAAATATGAAACGAGCCACAAACAAGTACGGAAGACTCGTGAACAAGGTTAATAATGAGAAACCGGCTCATTTGACCCCAGAATCGCTTTGCGAATCCGAGTCTCGTTATGCTAATATACGACAGAATAAGACTATCAAATTCGATTTTTTTATTTAACTTAAATATACAAACGGAAGAGCTCACGCGATGTCAATGAAGAAAAACATCGCTTCTAGAATAAGGAGACACGCAATCAGAAACGATAAAAATACAATAGCAGTATTGACACGATCACATAAAAGTTTTGCAGAGAGCTACAAGCTATTTGTGGCCTCGCTTTTACATGCGCTATAGAACCATGAAGCCATGTTTATTTATAAAGCCAAGTTATTTTTAAAAACAAATATTGAATGCATTTTTCTGTAAATATGGTTAAACTGCCTCAATAGATTAACGACGGCTAAAGGAGCGGACCGAAAGGTCGACGAAAGCACTATTAGTCGTCTCTTCTCCTAAAGTTAAGTTAAAATTTTTTGTTTTTAGTCTCGATGTCATGACTTCAATTCAATAATTAAAACAATATTTTTAAAAATTAGACTTTTCATAATATTTCAAATTCAAGTACTTATTATTTATTCAAGCAGATACTCTCTTATTTAACTTAAAACGTTCTACCAGATAAAACCCCAAAAGTTATTGAAAAGCTGAAAATCTGAATGTAAATTAAAACTCTAAAACCAGATTTTCAAAAATTCTAAAGTATTGTGCATCCAATATCCGTCATCCGGTAAACGGTAACAAAAACATGTCAATTCTTAACTAAAGTTTCCGATCATTTTGTAAAACAGTCCATTAATTTTCCTAAAAAGCCAATTACACAAGGGTACTTCACCGTGCAAACTTTAACAAACACAGTAACATTTTAACCGTCTTATCATCCGTCGTTAAACGATCAAAATAAATAGAAATATTTTCCTTCCCAAGCAATCCTATTCGTGATTTTCCACTGTCTGATTCGATTGACTCAATTTCAATATTTCTTTACGTAGACTTGTCAACACCCACTAGAAAAGTATAATGTATTGCAAACCGAAACGTTTGTTCTAAATTCAATAAAGTTATAACTGGAGGCGGATTACGTTATACAAGCCCCACAGAATGTAGGTCGAATTTCTATGCAATCACTGAGATATTTTATTTTTAACAAAATATGCGATTTAAGCTATGTTCGCACTGCGAACGACATTCGCGCGATTTATTTCGCGTACGGATTTCACCCGCACCTACTCCGCATTACGAATGCGGTGAGCGTCTTACAACTCCACTACATCACGTGAAATTTGTATCAAACCAGAGTTTTTTTTCATATGATTACGCATGATGTTTTTCGCAGTGCGAACGTAGCCCTAATCGACACTTTTCTAAAATAATTTAAAAATGTAACGGTGGTGTATCATATTTACGATACAGTAAAAAAATACCCATTTAGCTACGCTTACCTCAGAATCCTATTTTGGCATTATTGTTTACACATATTATCGATTTTAAATGATATCGTGATCGTGATACCAAATTAATAATTTAAATTTTTAATTTGGTATCACGGTCTAGTTTTATGAAAATAACTAAAATTGAAATATTCAATGTTTATTTTGAATTATAGCAGGTACCTACGAGTGATTTAATAAACCAAGACCACGAGAATAAATTCAAAAATCACACCCGATATGAATATTGTCTATTGTTGTTAAACAAGTGTATGGTGGATATACAGCTGATGAAGAAAGGAAGTTTACAAGTCACACACATTTTCCGTAAATGAGATATTTATAGAAGACAACAGCAACAATCGCATTACTGCCGCGGCGTTACACAACAATTTGTGCGTTTATGGCGTGACTTTAATGTGGCAAGTTTCCCAATTTTCGTAATGTTCATACCACAGGTATTTCTATCAACGTCAACTGACAATTTACAAGCCCCACTCAGACGTACAGTTTATTCATAGCCAGCACTGACTCGGTAAAATCTCCTCAAATTGGTTTACAACAATAATTTTCGTACGCTGCCTTAACTTTGTAGATTTCCATCACATACAAGAATTAATAACCCCCGTGACGACCGACCAACGTGACGACGTAGACGACCTCCGTGGCGCAGTGTGTAACGCTGTTGTCTTAACTTGCGGAGGTCCCAGGTTCGATCCCCGGCATGGTCAATTTGGGAATTTATAATTTCTGAATTTTCCCTGGTCTGGCCTGGTGGGAGGCTTCGGCCGTGGCTAGTTACCACCGTACCGGCAAAGACTAGCCGCCAAGCGATTTCTTTCCGGTATGATGCCGTGTAGAAACCGAATAGGGATTTAATATAACTGCCATGCCCCTAACAGGTTAGCCCGCTACCATGTTAGACTGCAACATCACTTACCATCAGGTGAGATCGCAGTGAAGGGATAGGGGGTAACTAGTGGATAAAAAAAATAAAAAAATAACACATTTGTTGGTATGTATAGCAATAACTGCAATAATTATTTTATATAATATGAAAAATTACAGCATAGTATCAACACAATTAAGTGCTATCTTTTTAGTTGAATTGTTATTGAACTATTTAAATCCTCTGATATTCTTTCTTGTAGTAAGTCTATCAACATTAAAATTAAAAATTAAGTTAAGGGCCTCATTCACCATCTTCAAGTAAAGTCTTGATTAGTTACTTCCCGAATAGCGTTAACCAGCAAGTAAAAGCTACAAGTAAATTTTGTCAGTTTCACAATACAAAACAAAGTCCCGAATAACAACTCGAGGGTTAATTGAATGATCTTCAAAATGCATTCAAACTTTCGTTCAATAGCGGCTGTTAAACGTTGCCATCTGTTGCCGGTTGGTGGGCTGACACCACGGAAACAATAGAAACAGCCGCACGTGTGAGAAAGGATCGAGTGGCTAGGTATCTTCTTAAATCAGGTATAGGTACTGTACCTACACAACTATATTTTGTAGGTTCTGCAAGTTCACCTTTATAAATACCTAATTTAAAGTAAAACTATCACTCACCTTTGCGTTTTAGGCATAATTTTATGTTTAATCAAATTATGTACATGGTTAACTGCATTTTTAGATAGGCGAAATTTGGCAAGAAAATCACACTCATCAAGATCAACAAAATAATCAACACGGACACGAAATTTCGGAATTCTTCTTACTATTTAATTATAATAGAATTTTCTAATTCATCTAGTTGATGATCGATCAAAATATCAAATAAATCCATTTTATAAACAATAATCTCGTTAGGTCGGTGGTTACTTGGATGTCAACTTCGTGTTTATAACGTTACTCGTCGATTAGCAAGCTTATTGGGCAGATGAAGCTGCAAGTAAGTTATAGGCTACTTTAACCGTCGGTTAGTGCTACTCAGCTATTGTGAATTACACATTCACTGTTACTCGCGACTTTAACCGGCAAGTAGCCTACTCGAGACTTTACTTGAAGATGGTGAATGAAGCCCTAAATGTGATAGAGACAAATACGAACAGACACGGATATTAGGAAGCTCAACTTCAGTATTATTCTCAGAGGTAGGTATTATTACACTTAACAAATAACAATACTACATTCTTAACATAACATAGCTAAGCAAGATAAAATAAAATAAAACCGGCCAAGTGCGAGTCGGACTCGCGCACTGAGGGTTCCGTACAAACCTGTAGTAAGTTTTACGATTTATGACGTATTAAAAACAAGACGAAATGAACCGCAAAACTAACTTTGTTTGTAGAGGTTTATTGTTAATATCAAAAAAACTATGCTAGTTAGAGCGTTGGTTTTATTTTTCCTGTAAAATATACATAAGCTTCTATTGACCATTTCAGATTTTTCAATTGGTAAACTTCGGAAATAAGGGGGGGGAACGGTATTTTTTTCGACATTTTGCCCGATAAATCAAAAACTATTATGCACAAAAATAAATAAAAATCTGTTTTAGAATGTAGAAGTATAGCCCTTTCATATGATATCCCACTCAGTATAGTTATCATACTTTGAAATTTCAAACCCCCGATTTTCCCCCTTTTTTTATTAAACTAAAAATAATTTTCGTTTTTTTTTATTTTAATGATGTTAGGCCACTATTATACATAACTATTCCAAATTTCATGTCGATAGCTTTAATAGTTACTGAAATAATCGACTGTGACAGACGGATGGACGGACGGAGGAAGTCGCACCATAAGGGTTCCATTTTTACCATTTTGGTACGGAACCCTAAAAATACGCAATCGGTACCTTAGCTTTTCATAGGTAGAGTGCTGCACGTGTTTACCTCGCCGATGTTAACGTTAAGCTGTCATAACATTTCTTTGCATAGCACGCTATACCGCCTAAACTTCATAACAGCTTTATACGAAAATTGTTTTCTTATATCTACAAAATTTGCCTTTCTTCTATATTTAGCTCCAGTGGACGGAATAGTTTGTATGCAGATAAATATAACATAACAGTTTAAAAAACAAATTAGACAAATATGTTGACACGAGTTCAACAAGTTCTATGGCAACAAAAATTATTTCTTATCTTACTCGTAATTAAAATGACTGAATCATGATAATACATTTTAAAAGTTCAATTAAGACACATTAAAATTGGCGTGAAATATCTTATCGTGGTATGTCAAAACCACAGTCAGTTAATTACCGATTAGTTTGTGCCAAATGCAGGTGTCTCCAATTGAACGTTAACACAGCTGTTACCTCCTGCATTGCAGCTAGTTTGACTGTAACGACAAACTTTAACTTTAAACTTTCCACTGACTAGTTCGGAAACTTTCCAACTAACAACCTTTCAAAGAGCAACGGCGAAATTTTTATTGACCACATTTACTAAATCTTGATTGTACACAAGTAAGGTAAAGACGAAAGTAATTTGCTTATTTTTTTAAATTTTATCAAGTATTCACCTTAATTAATTGAACCTAGGTAAAAAAATAAAATATTTAGGGAATCTTTTTTGATTATTTAGTTCCCGTTTCTCAGTTTAGTGTTACCATTTTATGTATAATCTACCTAGTAGCTAGAATAAATCTATATTAGTAGATTATTTTGTATCGTTTTAAAAATTGAAATTATTTCGTTTTAATCAATGTTTGCCTAAATAATAGTATTGCTCTTTTTTTAGTGTATTTAAGTTAATTTTCTTGCATACATTATTTAATCATCTCTAACAGAATGGTAATAATTGAAAGAATATTATGGCAGCACTGATGCTAATTGTCTGTGGCTGTGCCTAATGTTTTACTGGTCTGTGGTTGTCATCTGTCTTTGTTTCTGTGGCTTTCTTCCGGTTGTCATTTTTAGAAGTGACATTACCCATAGAGATATATTACCTCTATGGACATTACCACAGAACCTACAAAACTTTAGAACGAAATATCTTTTTTTTCTAGCCTCATAAAAAAAAAATTCTAGCTGCTGTGAGCTTCATATTAGACGATTAGAAAAATATTTTTTTTTCACACGTGTACATAATTATTTTTTCTCAATAATATTGATGTATGGAAGTTCGCCGTTGCTCTTTAAACAAGTTAACACTTATGGCACTGGCCGCGCTAAAGTCAGGTCATCAAAATTTGTCTAAATTCTTTAATATAATTTTCCTGTATATTAGCTAATCTGTGATTAATTATAATAATATGATAGGTAATTTTATAAGTCATCAATGATTTTAACAAATAATTTAGCTATTTTATTATATTATCCTAAAAATATGTTATTGTATGTTATTGTGAATATTATTCACGATAATTATTCAAAAACTAGCTGATGCCCGCGACTTCGTCCGCGTGGATTGAGGTTTTTCGGTTCCCGCGGGAACTCTTTAATTTTGTTCCGGGATAAAAAGTAGCCTATGTGCTATTCCAGACTATAATCTATCTCTGTGCCAAATTTCATCCAGATCCGTTCAGCCGTTGGAGCGTGATTGAGTAACAAACATCCATACATCCACACATCCATACATCCATACATCCATCAAAACTTTCGCATTTATAATATTTACTAGCTGATGCCCGCGACTTCGTCCGCGTGGAATAAGTTTTTTGATTCCCGCGGGAACTCCTTAATTTTCCGGGATAAAAAGTAGCCTATGTGCTATTCCAGACTATAAGCTATCTCTGTGCTAAATTTCATCCAGATCCGTTCAGCCGTTCCGGCGTGATTGAGTAACAAACATCCATCCATACATCCATCCAAACTTTCGCATTTATAATATTTATTTGATTTGATTTGATATTTTCGTTAAGAGTCGCTTTTCTTGAGTTTTGATGTACTACCTAGTTTCATAAGTCTAGTATCATGATAATATTGATATTGAGGTTCAAGTTCCGTAAATACCTGGAAATGATGATAAAATATGCCGTGCTGTCTATGATATTTAATTTAAGAACTATTGGTGCTAGTAGCCCTTCAAACTATAACGAATTCTGCGACCGCAACTTTGCATGCATTCCATTTTCGTGTAGCGTCAAAACTTCAAAAGCAAGCTCAGTTTTAATTATATGCTAGTGCCAAGTGCAGGTGCTGGCCATCGAACGTTAATGCAGATGTTTTGGTTCAAGGTGCATTCATTATTAATCTTCGAGTAGAATTGGAAAAGATCATTTGGGTATTTGACAACTAGTCAAATAAATTCTTTTTTAGTGATTAATTATTAAATAGAGGACCTGCCAAAAGACGTTACAAATCCACGTCTCCTTTTAGTTTTATGTTTGACAACCAGTTTACATTATTATCTATACCGAATTAACGTAAAAAAGTGCGTTGACTTTTGATTACGTCACATTTCATATAAAATCCTATAATAAACGCGCGTTTTGAAGTTTGAAAAAGTACCTGATTTGACTAGTCAGATACCCAATACTTCAATCTTAATAAGCCAATCAGGACTACACAACACAAATAAGCTGATAATCTCTGTTTTTTGTGTCAAAATAGCTTACCAGGTTTCAACGTGGTAAAACAATCCAAAATGGTCATAAAAAAAGTGCTGTCACTTTTGGATTTAAATATAAGCTAGTGTTTGTGCGCACTCATACGTGAATTCGCGATATGGACAACAAAGCATAGCATACATGATTGCGTTGACCGTCGCGTGGGCGGGACTTTTGTGGGTAACACACTTTAACAAAAGTGGTGCCTAAAAGAACAATGTACTAAATGGGGTCGTCCCACGAAATCGATACACGGCATAGTACTAACTGTTGCAACTGACAAGTATATGCCAGCATAACTTGATGTTATTATAAATATGCAAATAATAATCGATTATGATCAGATGTTTTTTTAGAAACGAATAGCCTCTGTATAATAGCCTATTTTCTTAGACGAAGGTCTTATAGATTACGTCAATTATACGCACGAAGCGAATAATTTTAGAAGCAACTACACTGACTTTATCTGAATTTTGTATCAAGGAATATTAAGTTAATACAAAACGCCCGCGGCTAAATCTCTTCTCTTTTAAATAGCTAATTACAAAACTTTAATCATAATAGATACTAATAAAATTGTCATGTTTTTTCATAAGGAAAACGATATAAAACATCAATAAATGATAGAATCGGGTAAATCGATTCAAATTTCACGCCCCACTTAAATTGATGAGCTCCAATAGAACACATTTCAGCCATGAACGAACACCTAAATAATGTACTTACAACAGTTATCACAATTCGATTTGCATTGTTCCCACTGCTTTCACTCAAATTATGAGTTTTCGTGCAATTGAGGTTGCCAAACGTCCTAGTTTGTAAGGACATAATATAACACAAAACAGTTGACTATAAACCTTAAGAAGGTGGTAGCAAGTTTGGCCGGCCAAGTATCTAGTTAAGTAGCGCACTCTCGGGTGGATAGAAACACTGATGATTGATAGAATAAGCATGTAACAATAAAAGCTGCACAAAGAAGTTGTAAGACTTAGGTTTGAAAACCCAATCTGCTTGTGAATCTTAGGAAAGGTTTGAGGTTAGGTAGGTTTGGAGGAGGTTTGAGGAGGTGTGAGCATGCTTAAAACGAAAATTTAATACTGAAAAAATAAAAAAATTGGTAGAGTAAAATAGAGAAAACAAAATATTACGATTTAGTGCTATAAGCTGAATAATTAATTAATATAGACATCGTGTTACCGTAATTGACAATTATTACTTATAAATAGTAAGTATGGAGTTCTGTTTGTTACGTCTTATTATAGAGATATTCACTCTACATTAATAATTCAATCTTTGTACGCATAAAATACTCTGTCTGCACAGAGGCAACTCAATATGTTAGTAGGACTATTATAGAGCTATATAATATCATGCAACATAAACCGTACCGTTAGGTATTTTTTAGTGCGGGAATGCATCATTGATGAAGAAATTAGCATATACCCAGAACTTAGGTGACATAAGATTGTTTGATAACGCTATTGACTTACGCACTTAGTAAGCTAATTCATTTCACTTAAGGAATGCAAGCTACCTACTCCAAAAGCCGACAAGGTGATTTGTATTTATAAAAAAAACATAATAATCATAAATAACTTATCACAATAGATCATGATATATTAAAAAATGTAAACACATTCATAAAAATGTTATAATCATACTAGTTCATTCACAAAACATTATTAAGCACGCTCATCCTACGCTCTAGTAAGTACCAAGTAAAAAAAACCAGTGCAGTGAGACACAAAATACGTAAATCGTCTAACACAATACGAGACTTACTTTCGTCTATTTGTACCCTGTCATTATATTTCAAAGCTGTTTTAATGCTCCACTGAACGTGGATTTCTATGGAACTTTCATTTCATGTGATGCATACTCTAAGTATTGTTCTATCTTCGAATGTAGGTTTTTTTAAGTAGAAGTAGTGTAACGTTACTTGTCAGCATTTTTTACGCTGACCAGTTCAAAGTTGACTGAGATCTCAAGTGATGGTCAGTCGCACTGTAGTATAAAGAGGAAGTGAGCTAACGGGCAAAGGTTACTACCCCTCATTTCCTACAGGGCATCGTACCATAACGCCAAATCCCGTACGACGGCGCGGTACGACTCTGGGAGGATGACTAGCGATGGTACAAAAAATTACCATTTTGCTTTACCTTTTAGAACACCTGAATATAGAACTCTCTGGTGCAAGCTTACAACCTATCTGCACTTATCATGATCTGCAATCAATTCGTATCAATTTCGATTTAGTCAATTAATGTGAGATAAAATATCAAGATAACTTGTCACATTATGAAATCACAGTTCCGATTAATCGATAAGAAATAAACAGTAAACCTTCACACCGCACTAATGTCTTTTGAACATTTTCTTGATGGAAATAATTAATAATGAATTTAACATAATGATAACGTCAAATTTTAAAAATGGTTTGTGCTTGTCATTATAAAAATTATATTTAAACAAAAATAATTATCTTAGAAATATTTATGTCAAAAAAATATTGCACGATTTACTGATTCCCTATATTGCTAATTTCACTTTATTTTATTTTATTATGAAGTCAATTCAATTAACACTTCCCTGTTCCAGATAGCCAGCGCTTAGTCATGTCGACATAGTAGATACTAGATACCTACGGAACCGTTATTCGAACTAAATGTACAAGTCGGAACGGCCCAGTTTGCGGTTTTACATATCAATGGAGATCTGTGGATAACCGAAGAAGACATCCATTATACATTCACATTCTGGAGAAATTTCTCTTTAGTGCCTGTGAATTCACATTCACATTCTGGAGTAATTTTTCTTTAGTGAATGTGAACGCCTTGACAGTCAATTATTACGTGTTTAGATAAATAATAAATAGCGTTTTGTATTAGAATAGAAAGAAGAAAGGCATAAGAAAAATAATTAATAGGTACTAAACTTACAACCTATATAATGTAAAGATTGAAGAAGTTGAATAAAAAAATGATGCCTTATTAATTTGCTTAGAGATTCGATATTATATGGTACTAGCGCACGCCCGCGACTTCGTTCGCGTGGCATAAGTTTTTGATTCCCACAGGCACTCCTTAATTTTCCGGGATAAAGAGAAGCCTATGTCACTCTCCAAGTCCTCAACTATACCCATGCAAAAAATCACGTTGATCCGTTGCTCTATTTCGGCGTGATTGAAGGATAAACTCTCTATTTGACGTCCTTGGGGATAGAATTTTCAAAAACTGTGAATCACGTATTTTTTCATTTCAAACCGAAATCCCAAACGCCAAGTTTCATGGCTACAGCTTGAAAAATGACGGACTTTCCTCAACGACTTATTACCAATAAACCACCAATACCAATTTTAAATATCATAGACTTTCCTACAAACTTTCAACCCCTGTTCCAGCCCTATGGGGGTAGAATTTTCGAAAATGGCGAAATACGTATTTCTTCATGTACCTCAAATACCAAGTTTCATGGATATAACTTGAAAAATGATGGACTTTCATACAAACTTTCAACCCCTATTTTAACCCTTTGGGGGTAGAATTTCGCAAAATCCTTTCTTAGTGGATACCTACTCTTCACAAAGAACACACCCTCCAAATTTCATGTCTCTAGGACCAGCGGTTTAGACTGTGCGTTGATATATAAGTCAGTCAGTCAGTCAGTCAGTCAGGACTTTGAATTTTATATTTAAAGATATGTATGTACCTATTGACTTATTATTATTGCTCATAATATAAGCAATAATAATAAGTCAATACATATATCGAATCTCAATACATAGTATGTATTGACTAAGTATTATATTTTAATACAGAAAAACATAAGATAATTGAAATCCAAAAAAACAACTAGAGACGGACAAAATAAATAAAATATGAGATAATATCATTTAGGAACAAATAACAAACTACAAATAATAACAAAAGAATCTCAAAAAGTGACCTATATTAAAAAATAAATAGTATCATAAAAACCCAACAAAATAAAATGTATTGCAAATTGTATAGCAAAATGTAATCATACATAACTTCTTATCGGTCATGTAACCTCATGTAATTACTCTATCAGAGTATTTATGAGTGCTGATAGAAGTATCTTTGGCCTCCTTATTCTTAGGTTGTACTGCCTTCTGCGCGCTGCTCTTCTACTTTTGATGGTTCATAGTGATACAACGTGGGAGCATTCAATACTGTATTGAAGATACGAAAGAAAAGTATTCTGAAGTTTAGTCGTATTGAATTGAATTAAGTTGAAGTGAAGTGAATTGGACAAGTGTTGGACATATCCGAAAGTAACAATTGGATCTGTCCCACACTTGTCCACAGGTACGTACGACTTAATTTGCCTTTTACTCAACCTGTTATAGCTTAGTAATCGTGAGGATGATGACCTGAAGTGGGTGGTGTCCAAGCAATAAGTAATCAAGCATAAACTCGGTTTCAATATATGAAACCCTTAGCTTCCAACTGCCCAGCGCCCACCTCTGTTTTTATTTATTAAACACATAGTTACTGAATGGTATACAAACATGTACCGGTTATGTTTTATTGGGTGCGCCCGCATCGGCGAGAGGCCGGTCAACCTTGGTGCTTGGATCAAACACTTCCTTCTAATAAAGTTATTTCATATCGTTGCCAAGTCCTTTGCTGTTGTTGTTCTTTCGCCAGGCTTTGTCATCATCAGCCTATTTTACAGTTAAATTAAAAATTGATTGAATTTATCTCTCGACAGAAAAGCACGGCGAACAAAAACGGCATTTTTATCAACTGAAAACCAAATTAACTAGACTAACGTTTGATAAATTTGACATATATAGTGCGCGCACGAGTTGAATGCAGAGCAAATGTATGGTGACACATACATTTACTCTATCAACTCGCGCGCGAACTGTATTCTTAACGAGACAAGAATCCATACTAATATTATACGAGCGAAAGTGTGTGTGTCTGTCTGTCTATCTGCAACACTTTCACGGCCCAAATATTCAACCGATTTTGATGCAAATTTCATCAGAGTATAGTAAATTTAATAAGTACAGCTGATATAGGTTACATTCCGGGGAAAGACATAGGCTACTTTTTATCCCGGAAAATTTAAGAGTTCCCGCGGGAATCAAAAAACATCAGTCCACGCGGACAAAGTCGCGGGCATCATCTAGTGTAATAATAAATTGGCCAAAATGTGTAATGTACAAGAACTTACAACGCAGTAGGTACTTGGATGCGCTACATAAAATTTTGTTCTTATTGGTCTGTGCTAGTATCTTCTTCAAAATTAATAAATGTCCTTACATTACCTAAGGTACCTTTACCATTTTGCTGGTTAATTTTAATATTTAACCGAAACCTTGGCAATTTTATCACCTGATAAATATCTAGAAGCCTCCATGCGTATTCGCCATATGTTAAACTTTCTGACCCATATCATCAAACAACAAAAGAAAAAGATCCGATATGGAAACTTAGGCATGAAAAATTGAAACCTATCCTTACACAATAAAAACGAATATCGCTTGATTTTATGATCTCATTATTGACTCCAACCGCAGCTGGATTTTGAGTTCACCTGTCCGGAAGAGGGTTTCAAAAGATACATTAAAAGTGTATAAGCCAAATGTTACATTTTAATTTGCGATAAAATTGCATCGCAAATGTGTGGAGCCTTGGGTATTACCACTAATTATGAAGAATATGAAAAAACAACCTCTACACCATAAACCACTTTATTTTGGTTTGTTCAGTATATTTTTTTTTTTCAACTGTTACACGGTTTCAATGTTTCAATTCTTTAAAATTAATAAATGCACACAAACAATTATTAATAGTTTAGTAAGTTGGAGTTAAATAGAGTTTCTGAGTATTATTCCTCGTTATTTTTTTAAATCTATAAATATAAAATTCAAAGTCCTGACTGACTGACTTATATTATATCAACGCACAGCCTAAACCGCTGCCCCTAGAGACATGAATTAATTTGGAGGGTATGTTCTTTGTGAAGAGTATGTATCCACTAAGAAAGGATTATTTGAAATTCCACCCCTAAAGGGGTCAAATAGGGGTTGAAAGTTTTTATGAAATGTCCGTCATTTTTCAAGCTGTAGCCATGAAACTTGGTGTTTGGGATTTCGGTTTGAACGTGATTTTTTGCATGGGTATAGTTGAGGACCTGGAGAGTGACATAGGCTTCGCATTATCCCGGAAAATTTAGGAGTGTCTGTGAGAATTAAAAAATGATGCCACGCGAATGAAGTGCGGGCGTCTGCTAGTATTATTATAAAATTCCCTCAATCTCATTGTTACATAGTCTCTTTATTTCCAAAATGAAGATTAAAAACAACTGTATTTTTCCATCAATACTTATAGTTATAAGTTAACTATAGTTATTACTAGTTTATCGCCAAGATGGACGGAATATTCATTAATAACGATTCCAGACACATTAGTCAGAAATTGTTCTTAACAAATTGAATCCTATCTGTACTTGTGAGGCATGTTGATAAATAGTCTTGTCCTTTCATTACCTTCAGTTTAAAAAAACATTTGTAGTATTTAATGGACTTATAACATTTCCCAAAGTTATATACACACTAGACGATGCCCGCGACTTCGTCCGCGTGGATTAAGTTTTTTCTCTCTATAACTGTTCAATTCAATTAAATCATCAAATTAGTCAATTTTCCGGGATAAGTAGCCTATGTTCTTCCCCGAGATACAATCTATTCCTGTACCAAGTTTCATCAAAATCGGTTAAACAGATGAGCCGTAAAAGCGTAGCAGGCAGACAACTACAGACAAACAGACAGACAGACGGATAGACAGACACAGTTTCGCATTTATAATATTACTATAGTATAAGTATGGATCATGTTCATGATTGTAGAAATAGCTTTAATAAAACAGGTTAGTTTCATGTATCTGTTTTAATTAGGTTTAACTATTACTACTGGCAACTCAGCAATTGGTTTAAGTTGCTTGGACGAAGTCGCGTGAATCATCTAGTGTTACTATATTTTGATAATATACCTATAATCAATCATTATGTACAACATTGCGTTGCAAGGAGAGCGTGTCTTGCCTCCGGCTTATTGTTATTTTTTACTCTAGAGAACAAGGTTGATTTGTTCCGCTTGCAATGTGACAATGATATGCTTTTTATCAAATAAAATGCTTGATGTATGTACACCAATTACACAATCCAATTATAAAACATTGTGAATTACCTAGCAGGAACAGTGCGCAAGATTTAAATAAATAAAAAGGTAAATTAAAAAATCAGTTACACTTACTTATTAATTACTAGCTGAAGCCCGCGACTTCGTCCGCCTGGTATAAGTTTTTTTGATTCCCGCGGGAACTCCTCAATTTTCCGGGATAAAAAGTAGCCTATATCACTCTCTGGGTCCTGAACTATACCCATAGGTACCAAAAATCACGTCGATCCGTTGCTCCGTTGCGGCGTGATTGAAGGACAAACTAACAAACCAGCAAACAAACACACTTTCGCATTTATAATATTAGTCTGATGCTAATCAAAATAATTAAATATTAGTAGTCAAGACTTTAATGATTAATAATATTATCGCTACAAAGTGGCGCCAGACGGCAAACGAAATGTCTCAGTAGGTCAAACTGCACCATTATGAGCCTACGGATCAATCTTCCAAGGAATTATGACGTGGATTGACAATTTCTGTGTAACGATAATTAAGATTTATTGATACTTTCGCCTGACACAGTGACCAAGTACCTACTTACTGAATACTGATGCAATTACGCTTTGCGAAAGCGTTTATAGAATTCCATGCTCGTCTGCAAAAACACCTTGGCTTCTACTTAATTTGTTAAAAACTTCGTTTAACTGGCATGGTTACATATTTCAGAACATCCAATTTAAGGTGATCCACCATAAGTTGTTAAAAAGCAGATGTTGTTGTACCGACACGTCTATTAAAACAAAACAATCCTTTTTAAAATGAAAAGATATGATTTATTTTTTTCACGTAGGACAACATGTGCCATTTAGTATAAGTCAAGAAGTCACTTCTACTGAAAAGAGCCGGTAGAAACTCAGCAGTTGCTCTTTTTGCTTCTATCATTTACGAAAAACTAAAATAATTTTATATTTTGTATGAAAAGAAATAATATGAATGAAACTAACTCAATCAAGAAAATAAATTCAATTCAGGAAATATTCAATGATCCAGTATATATTATCTCGTGAAGCGTATTTTAAAAGAGATGATTTTTTTAATCCCAATATTATAAAAGCGAAAGTGTTTCTGCCTGTCTGCTACGCTTTCAGTGTCCATCTTTTTAACCCGTTTTTATGAAATTTGGTATAGAGATAGGATGCATCCCGGGGAAGGACATTTTTATCCTGGGAAATTTAGGAGTTCCCGTGGGCAAGATTAATCCACGCGGATGAAGTCGCAGGTATCATCTAGTAACAAATAGAGCATATTTTATTGTTGCATAGAAAGTATCTGATAGAACTAGATCAATTGAAATAAATAAACAACCTGTAAAAGGTTCTGATTTTAAAAACAATTTGTAGCCAATCGTGACTGCTGTTGTTTGAAAGTTTAAGTTAAGTACAGCAAAGAGTGCCACTATAAATAAACGTTTCGAACTACAGTGACAATAATGACGATGTACAAGATATCAAAGCCTTTGTGAGAAAGCGTACTGAAACAACAAAAGTGAGAAAGATGAAAGCGGGATCGCATTTTTTCGCAATAGTGTTCATGTTCCCAGACCTTCACAATAGCGTAGTTGGTAAATACGATATTACGCCTCGTAATAGGCTGACAACTGTAAGCATGGGTAACGAAAGTGTTGCGCCATCGCTCAAGTAACGTTTGGTTCAAATAATTTGAAGAGATACATACCTACGCAGATATAATTAATTGAGCTTTCGCTTTTATAAGCCTCTGTAAGATATATAAATTATAGAGATGAAGTTAAAGGTCTGTTTCACAATTATAGCTAAGTAAAACTTAACGGACGAATAAATATTAAGAGAATTTCCATACAACATTTCTGTCAAATCTTACAATTTTATCGTTACTTAAACGTTACTCGGATATAAAACAGGCACAAACAGACTTTTATGGCTTGATTTAAATTAGAGAAATATTTTTTAAAATAGTTTATAAAACTATGAGCAATTTTAGTATAGGCAACGACTCAAACGTGTAAGGTTACTAATGACAGTAATAATATGATGGAGATGTGAATAAATAAAATACAGATACTATAAATAAAATTAAAAAAACAAAACCAGCAGGATACAAATAAAAGAGCCAAATGAATATCATCCATAAAATTAATAAACTAATATAAACTAGTCTACACAGAGTATTAAGGATCGCAGCTGGATTCAGGTTTTGTCTGTAAAAATAATCAGACGAAGCTCTAACAGGTTGGTAACTAGGGAATTACACAATTACTATTTCAGTCACTGCTAGGTAGATACTTTAATTTTACAATAGTCAATTATGACCATTGTTAAATAGAAACTGCAATAAAAGTTAGGTACTGACACTATACGCGCAAACGTGAATAAACTTTCGCTTTGACTTTATAATTATTTTAATTAATTTGTTGCGACTTACGACTAATGGACCTTGAACTATTCGATTGTTTCGATGAGATCTCTAATTTTGAATGCTTCGACAGAAGACAAAATAACTCGATGAAAGTGAAACTATTTTCATTTGAATAGAAATCTTTAAAAACTTGATTCAATGTGTATTAAAATTACTGTATTTTATATCGTAGTGTAGTCTCTTGGAATTCATGGAATTATAATATTAGGTTGGTATTATTTTATTTCAAAGCAAGTTTTTCTACTGACTGTAAGACTCTTATTCAAGCAATACAGTGAAAATTTAAGCATGCCGCAGGGATGCCTTCTACAGAAAGTATAGTACAAAATGTAGTACCGGTAATATTAGGATTTAGGAGACAGACGTACTGTGATATTCCAATTCTGAAGCACCATGTAGACTACTTAGCATAAAATAGAGTGCCAATTATTATTTTTTGCATAGGTACTTCAGTACGTCTTATTAATAACCAAAATATAATCAATATGTAAAAACTTTACACGTCTCACTCAACCATACTACTTTTTCTTATTTTATTGTTACAGTACTCTAACATTAGCCTAGCAATGATAAAGTTTGATTACATTGTAGTTTCAACACAATAGCACCAATGGCCTCTAGGTTTCATTCTCTATTCAACACGATAAATCGGTAATAGCACAGAACTAAACTGCTTTTGGGGGCGCTTAAATTGTGATTGAATGGTAATGATACCGCAATAAAATAAGTGATATATTTACAATTTACAATTTTATATTAAGCTGTTTATAAATTTCAATGGGGTGCTCATATAGAGGCACTAGCGCGAAAACTTAGCTCGGCTGCTTTTGCTGTCAGAAAAATTAGACAGTTTACCGATATTGAAACGGCTAGGCTTGTCTACTTTGCTTACTTCCACAGTGTTATGTCGTACGGCATTTTATTGTGGGGCAGAGCAGCTGATATCCAATCAATTTTTGTATTGCAGAAAAGAGCCATCCGTTCTATTTATAAACTCGGATCACGCGTATCACTTCGTGAAATTGTGAAAAAATCAATTTAAAGAGATTGGTGTTCTTACGGTGCCTTCACAATACATATACAATAATACAGTCTTTGTTAGGCAGAACACTAATCTTTATAAGCAAATAAGTGATACTCACAACCGATGTACTAGAAACCGCCATAAGCTTGTAACAGCGTCATATCGTATGCGCAAGGTGCAGAAATCCTTTGTGGGGTCGAGTATACGCTTTTATAACATGGTACCAAAAGAGTTTCTGGAGTTGCCATTACATAAATTTAAAGACTGTGTTAAACAGCATCTGTTAAGTCGAGGGTATTATAGTAGATGATTTTCTCGATGACAAAGTTGCATGGAAGCAACCGGCTTCGCATCCAGCAACCCACAAGTCAGTGTAATACCTACTTGTAACTTAGCGTATGCATTTCATATTAAGTATGTATATACAAATTGTTACATTTTTCTGATTTTGAAAAGAGCAACTGCTGAGTTTCTTGCCAGCTCTTCTCAGTAGAATCACCTTTCCGAAACGGTGGTAGATTCTTACGACTTATCATAAGTGGCACAAGTTGTCCTACATGAAATAAATCATTTTCATTTTCATTATTCATAGTAGGTATCTATATTTCTTGTTTAACTTTTAAAAAAGAAATTAGAGACAAAACAAATCCAAATGTAAAGCAAAACCAAAATCTCATTCCTTCTTATTAAAATAACTTGTTCCTAGAATCAACATCATTTTCACACGCTAAATTATGACAATTTGGCTTGCAATACCTACCTGAGTTCGGTTTATCGAGATCTACGTTTTGGCCTTTTATAGGTTAAGCAAATTGCTCCTATTACGTGCAATTTATACCATAAAAATTTATATATTACCTCTTTTGACATCGGCCCATGTTTCTGTCAAGGTCATAGTAGTCAAAGGGTACGCAAGTACATCTCAGCATCTAACCACAACTTTTACTTTTCATTACACGAACACAATGCTTGCCTTTATTTCAAGTCTCATAAGACTTGTTATGCATTAAAAAGATACTACCGTAGATGCAATCAAATCAAGCCACGTAAAATAGAATTTTCGGTATAAAATGCTAAGGTATAATTTCCTTTGATACGTAAAAATAGTATCGAATATTTAAGAGTGGGTAAGTTCAAGCATCGAGAGGTATGCGTACAAATGCCACATTTTACCCCGCCTGTTACAATAATCCAAATGTCAGATTCGTGATTTTTGTCGTGAAACGTTTCGTAAGTCACAATTTACTAGCATGTGCAATTTCGTACGAGTATTAATATTAAATCAATCCAATTTTAAATGATCCATAGGATCGAAATCATCTAAAATCTTGACCTATTTGATTGTAGTTAGAGTACCTATCAAATGACAAAATGATCGCTTCAAATGTCGAGTCAAAATATGGTGCCATTAAAAAAATTACAATGCCACCATTCGCAGTAACTCTGTTGAGTTTGAAAACATAGATAACATTAGTGGCATTCGCAAAGATTCCCAGCTATCTAGATAATGCAGTTATAATGGTAGTACCTACACCTACAATACAGGTAGAAAAGAAAGTGGGTAAAGTTATTTAAATGAGGCTGCATTATTTGATACGCTTATTTTATTTAGGAGTAAAATAAATAGAGCATTTCGAATTTTATCTTAGTATTGAAAATTAGCGTGAGAGGCTAGAGGTTTAAAATTATGGTTTTACATTCAGCGTTACAGATCGTCAATTTAATGCCTATATAAAGCAATTTCATGGTCTAAAAATCTAAACGATTACCGCGAAGCAGATAAATCTAGTGATCAGCTAAACGTATGGGCTTAATAGCAATTTATGGACTCTTTAACACTGTTTATTTCCCGTGATGTTTGCGAATTAAAATAATATCTGTTAAAGGACACAATAATTTGTTTCTTCTGGGCAGCATTTATAGCTAATACTAAATACTAAATATAGGGTTCCTGCATATAAGTGATGACAATGTTTTAAAAACTCCTGTTCATGAATGTTAGGTACCTTCTTTCCAAGTCCTTGAGTGGCACTCAAGGAAAGCTTAATTCGCTATAATCTGCCAAAACAGTTTTGGTGATAGCTTATTGGGCGGTGCATATCGCAAGCTACACGTGCAAGCTACACGTCGTGCCACATATTATATTTGTCTGTTTTGGCGGATTATAGCGAATTAAAAGTTTCTTGTTCCTTCATTATCATGGACTTCCGCAAAGTAACGCCTGCTTCTATCCCATAAATCTGCCACTGTCCAAAAATATAAGTACAAATGTATTTATTTAATAATTACTAACTAAATTTTAATTACAACGATTTCTGAATAAAATAATGTTGTGCTAAGAGTACTCGCTGCATTTCTCGATATAATAGGTACGGCTGTTTAAGCTCTTAAGGTAAGGCTCTTAAATTAAGCAAGGTACCTTTACTAATGCTTTTCGGTCAGTCAACAAAGACTTTGTCACACTATCTATACCTGTTGTTCTATATTAAATTCCCTATATTAATAGAATCAGTACTTAAGAATAATTTTCCTCGGTCACGCTCGACCTCGCGTTGCGGAAGAAAATCGTCTGGCTCCAGTTACTGATATACTTCTAGCCTTTCAGTGTTGCCATCATTGGGACGCTGTTTTGCTCTAAATATTATACTGATATTTTATTACTTCGTGAAATATCTCAGGATATCAAAATACCTGTTTAAGAAATCGATGTCACTAACAAACTGATCTGATCATAATCTTGCTCATTAGGTAGCCTTTATTTAAATCCATCCTATAATATAATATAAAATAAAAACAATTAAGTGGAGCAACCAAATAATAGTGTTAATGAAGTAATAGTATACAAAATTAAAGAGTAGCATAATTAAAAACCGTGCTTATATTTAGATGAAAACACGACTGATTCGTAAAAATTTCCATCATTTGATTCAACAATTAGCACCACAGCATCTCCTTTAAACACTGTTGAAACGGCTGCACTCAGCAGGCACTCGTTTTTGTAAACTATCTGATTAGCAATAAGTCACAAATTAGACTCTAGTTTTACAGTATCAATTCCACGATCCAGTTCGTTTTGAAGTATACCTTTAAAGTCAAATATCTCCGATACATATTTTTTAGGGTTCCGTACCCAAAGGGTAAAAACGGGACCCTATTACTAAGACTCCGCTGTCTGTCTGTCTCCAGGCTGTATCTCATAAACCGTGATAGCTAGAAAGCTGAAATTTTCACAAATGATATATTTCCGTTGCCGCTATAACAACAAATACTAAAAATTAAAAAAATATATATATTAAGGGGGGTCCCCATACAATAAACGTGTTTTTTTCGTATTTTTTTGCTCAATATTAAAAACGGTAACAGGTAGACGGTTCAAATTTTCACAGAATATTAACTTGTATATTACCTTTCAAAATAAATAATTAAATATCAATAAAGTATATTAAAGGGGGGCTCCCATACAACAAACGTAATTTTTATTTTTAATACGTCATAAATCGTAAAACTTACTACATGTTTGTACGGAACCCTCGGTGTGCGAGTCCGACTCGCACTTGGCCGGTTTTTGTAAACTATCTGATTAGCAATAAGCCACAAATTAGACTCTAGTTTTACAGTATCAATTCCACGATCCAGTTCGTTTTGAAGTATACCTTTAAAGTCAAATATCTCCGATACATATTTTTTTCTGTTAAACCCAGTATTTTAAAGTCAAATAAGAGTGTATAACGAACAAATAATTAATTTAATTATTCTTCGTTACTCTGTTTCATAAAAATGGTTCATTTCTCACTTTACAAATTGATAAAACTATTCTTGTTAATTCGCCCAGAAAAAAAGTATTTGCTAGGTGATCTAACTTTTTTTTTTGTTTTTATAAATTCTTTATTAAAATAAATATGTATAATACATTCAACATTGTATACTTACATAATACAGTGTGAAGAAACAAAGTTACAATCACTTAAAGGCTAAACAGGCACCTATTAAAATTTTCTACATAAAATAATAAAGATAACTGATTTCAACTTGGATTTGGTACTTATTACACGAATAAAGCGCAATATGCGGAATATAAGGTGATCTATCTGGCATGTCCTGGTGCGCTTAAGAGGATATGGGATGAACGGGAAAGTTGAAGAACAGGTATTGAACAATTATATTGCCGTCGCGCTGATCCTCGAATAGAATTTCATAACACCCGATAGGGACAACTGCAGCTTGGACCGATAATACCTATGAAAAACAGTCGAATTCTTACTCTCGTATTTTTCTGTTTCCTCCTCCAAAGCAGAACCGATTTTAATTATTTTTTCAAGAATAATTTAAGAAGGACTCGGGCTATGTCGGTATGTTTTTCTTTTTTTGACATGGAACGGACAAATATAGATTTTATGGTGCAAAAATATTTTCTCTATTGTAATTATGCACGGAGAAAACGGACTAATACGATTGTATGGGGAAACCGCCCTCCCGTATCGTCTTAATACAAAAATACATTTTTTAATTGGTAGAATAATCAATTATGGTCCTATTTTTGATAACTTTAATAACGAGAGTATGCTTGAAAAACACGCACATACGTTCATGCCCCGAAGATTTACAAATTATATGTACCTACGTAACTTATAACTGAACATCTGAAAAAATACTCCACACAAAATTATGAACATGTCTGTGTTTTTTTAAAAAACCAGTCTATCGAAAATTGATTAAAATCATATTGGAAATAAACACAAAGTCGCCGATGACCGTGATGTGAATATTAAATACTCGTATTTCCTGTTACTGTATACTCTTTGAATTATTACGAGGAATCGAATACAAAGACACATTTCGAGTTTTCATTGGGTACTTAAGTCTGCCATCTATGATATTACACATTACCTATAGATATTTATTATGAATGAACATGTAACATTTAATCTGCTTTAATTCAACAAAAGCAAAAGTTCAACGTTGTTTCTAGTTTCTACTAAGAAAGCTTCGTAAAAGGTAGTAGTGATTCCTAAGATAATACGAGTGCTTAATGAATATGTAGTATAGTATATTGGAAGATTAGCTTAACACCGAATCTGCCTATTACTCATTGCAGAAATACCGCGTTCAAATAGAGAAACAATATCCATATAAGTAAAAGATTTATCGTGTTCTCCTCCGACATAAAGCGGATCTTCAAACGGATGCTGAGAAGAGTAACAAACGAACGCCAATTTACCAACACACTATTAAAATAATGAGGGAATCATTCACCTCCAGACACCTCACGTATCGTGTTTTCATCATCGATGCTAAAGGGCCAGGCTAAAGTATTCCTGCACACACCATAAACAACATTATTAAACCTAGATACTTTAGAAATAGAGTTGAAATTTGAATAGTAGACACTAAAGTGCATCAGCACGTTTCGGCGTTAAAAGTATCGATTATTATGATCGATAGCTAATTTGCACCAAGCTCTTGTGGGTTTCAGTATTGAGTATCATGACGTTTAAATTTGGTTCAAATCGATTCTAATTATTTATCATTCATTTCAAAAACATATTGGCTATTTGAGCTTAATATAGTTAGGAGGTGGAAGCAAATCAATTCAAAAATAATGTAACCAAAAGAATATTTTAATTTAAAAAAAATCATGAAATACTTAAGTACATGATTATAAATGTCACGATCCCCAAAAAATATTTATTTTGGTGTTAAAACGATTATGTATGGTAAATTAATTAAAAAGGGTCATCTACCTACCTATATTGAGTTATGATTAACACCATAATATTACTTTTGAATGGCGCAAACATAATGCCAAAAATCTAGTTCAGTGACGTTAATTACAATATAAGTTACCTGCTGACCTTTTCAAAGTAATCTTAATAAAACTATGCCAATGTCGTTTTGTAAACAAAAATCCGTCTTTTAGTTACAGCAAAACGACCTTTACGTTGTCTTCTATAAAACTCACCTATTCTTATACACCACTATCTGTTTTAAGATGAAATTCGTAAAAATATCAATAGGACATCAAGAACAAGCCCACACTAGAAAAAACCGGAAGTACTGTAATCAATTACATTTCTGCCTATTATTATTAATAACTATTTACAAATCATTCATCAATCCATAAGACAAGGGGCTTAGCTGAGTTGCAGTCGAAAGTAGTTATGCATAAATTTATAAAAGATCCAGACGCCTAACGGTAAGAGAAATTTAGAACAATGGAAGCGAATAATCGATTTCACAGTCTCGATTGTTATCACTCGCAGCGTTGACGGCTGTCGGTACTTACTTATTTATAATCCTTTTGAATTTGACACTATCTCTCTATGGATTGTTAGCGTAAATTGACGATTAATCAATGGCTTCAATATAATCCGATTAAGCGCAACACATAAGAAAAAGGTTAATTATTTTCAGAAGCGAGAAAACACTAAACGCTTTCGAAAGTAAAGAAAAATGCAAAAATGTTAGAAGAAACTTTACACTAGGGAGATTAATATGAATTTAATATTATGCATAAATTTTACGTAAAAGAAAACGGTCTTTTTCAATAGTATTTATAAAAAAGTATTTCTAATTCAGCCATTGTATTAATTAACTTTGATACTAATTTCTATGGGTCACTGTCTGGCCAAGACCTCTTACTTACGTAAAGCGATAATCTTGTGATCATTTTAACGAGTTTTTTGTGTCCATTAAACTGTAGCGAAAGTACCGGTGTGATATCGCATATTGTCGCCTAGACGAAACTGAGACTTTGATTTTCAACGTAACAGACCGGTTGCAGACTATAAAATATAAATGTTTATTTTGTAATGCCGAGTTTCTTTGTTTGATTGTGACATAGTGCTGTGAATGGTACGCTAATGAATAATTTGTAAGCCAATAAAATGCGACTGGTTAAATGGCTATGGAATACTATGCACACTGAAAATCAAAACCTTTGTACTTGATAAATTGATATTTGCAGCCATATAATATGTCAAATCTAAATATCTAAATCATAATAAAGGATGAAATAACCTTAATATTAATTATCAATGTTGTTTTTTTAATAATAACAAAATAATTATTATAAGTAATTTTTTATCATTAATATTCAAACGATTGAATATTAGCCAAAATTAATTGCATTTTAATACTTCTTTAATTACTTGTTTAAAGTTCACTACCGATAAACAAGGTTAATTATTATGATCGTCATTTAAAAGCAACTTAATAATCTTACAACTTTTTTTAATCGAATAAGAAGATAACAGTGTATTTAATTATTCCTAGAAAATCTGATATTAGCAACTTATTGAGAAGAACAAACTTAGTGTAGGTATGCTAACCTAACCTAACTTTTGAAATTGATAAAAGAGTTTGACAGATTCGTAACACTCTATCATTGCCAAATATATTGGCTTACATGGAACATAAAGATTTAAAAAAAAGATTCTAAACAAAAAAAAACGTATAAATACATCTTTTGATGGAAAATTACTTTTATCTTCTGAAATAAGTATAAATTCAAAACTAAAACGTTTTTACAAAAATCTTAGGTGCTAGCTTATTTGTGGTCATATATCATTTTAAAGAGTCATTCATCAAAAATTAGCACATTATCGTTATAAAAAAATTAACACGGTGGTACTAAGCTGCAAAAGTTCATGGCTAGCTAAATTGTGTTCCACTCTTCAAAGTGTGTTAAATAGAATGAAGTGACCTTTGCTCATGATTAATTGAAACTACAGTACCTGTAATCTATCCTTACCGATTGTAAGGCATAAATAAAAGGTACCTATACCCATTCATACTAATATTGAAAATGCGAAAGTGTGTCTGTCTGTCTGTCTGTCTGTCTGTCCGTCTGTTTGTCTGTCTGTCTGTCTGCTACGCTTTCACGGCCCATATGTTCAACCGATTATGATGAAATTTGGTATGGGGATGGTTTGTATCCCCGGGGAAGGACATAGGCTACTTTTTTAAAGAGTTCCGAGGGAATGAAAAATCTTAATCCACGCGGACGAAGTCGCGGGAATCATCTAGTAATAAATAAAGTAAAAATAAAAAATAAGCCGCTACGTTTGGATAATGAAATAAAACTGAATCTTATATTCTTAGCATTTGATACGACAAGGTTTGTTACATTTTTTCAGTATGACTTAATTGTTTTTAGTATACATAAAATATCACTGCAAAAGACTATGAAAATATTATAAGCTAGCTGATGCTCGCGACTTCCGCGTGGATTAAGGATTTTTGGTTGGATAAAAGTAGCCTATGTGTTATTCCTGACTATAATTTTATTTATCTCTGTGCTAAATTTCATCTAGATCCGTTCAGCCGTTCTGGCGTGATTGAGTAACAAACATACATCCATCCATCCATCAATCCATCCAAACTTTTGCATTTATAATATTAGTATAGATAGAGTTACATCAAAATATAATAACATTAATTAGGGTGATTAATCAAATCAAAGCACAAATCAAACGCATCGGAGTTCGGAGATTAGAGATTAACATTATCAATACGTACACATCTTCCTTATTACGATAATATGATCAGCTGTTTATTTACCAAGCCTCAAACTTGCACTACCGGTTAGTTTATTAAAGCGCGATTGGTATCTGCATGAACCTGGTAGTCGTCAATTAAATGTTTATAAATTAATCCTGGGAAGCTATATAGGATGTATTCCATATTATAAGGTGTCTTCTAAAGGTGTCTTTGTACAGTAAATTATGGACATATCAATTTACAATTTGCTCATATACATTTTCTGTTGATAGCGCCAATAGTTCACAAAATGACTCATACTAAACTATAAACTACAGTGGAAATGTAAAGGACGGCCGTTTGCTAAAGGTAAAGGTAAGATTAGTGATTTGACATTTAGAAATATGCCAATATGGCGCGAACCAGTAGGTATCAGGTTTTCTATATTATGATATCGTGTAATTATACAGATTGGCAGGCTGAATGTTTATTAATAAGCAAATTACTTTAAGAAAGGCAGGTATTAGCGAGAATGACAAAAAAATAGTATTAACCTTTCTATAGTACGCGCGCGAGTTGAATGCAGAGCTTATGTATGGTGACACATACATAAGCTCTGTATTCAACTCGCGTCCGAACTATACCTATCTGTTAAAGTAAACCCCATTTTAGCTAACACCAAGTTAAAGATGATGATGTAATTGACTTAATATCTAAAATACAGGATTTATTTATAGGAACAGGATATTATTGCCTTTTCTGCTATATATGTATGTATCATAATAATATTATAAATACGAAAGTATGTTTGTCCTTCAATCACGCTACAACAAATCAATGGATCAACGTGATTTTTTTGCATTTTTTGCGTGGAAGACCTGAAGAGAGAGAACGACTTCTTCTGGAAAATCAAAGAGGGTTTTTTTAAATAATCCACGCCGACAAAGTCGCGGGCATCAGCTAGTAAAATATAAATGACGGATAAAAGAGGTATTAGTAGGTAAGTCAATGGATAAAAGTAAAAATAAACTTGCCTCATATAAAAATAAATATTATATTTTATTAACTTTTTTTAACTTGCCTTATAGTATCTGAATAATCGTATATCCCAGCCGTTGAAGTGCCTGTAAAGAAACAAAAACTTTTAAAGTACACGGCAGATTGTAGTTCATACCAATTTAATAATGTAACATCAATGTACCTACGCAATCTATGCAAATAAATGCTTTGATTTGATTTGATTTGATTTGAAAGTATTGAAAGCTTAGTAAAGAATGTAGAAAATGTACCTAGCTTCATTTATTTTTATCTACCACGTTTAGTTTCTCAATCCCATTCAAAGTAAACTAAACCTATTTACACTGGCCCAGACTACTTAAATCATGATCCCTTACGCCCATTTCGTACTTAACCCACCAAAAAGAGGTTGGAAACTTAGAATAGTCTATTATCGTCTCTGGTATAGGTCAGGAGGTTTAACAACATTTATGCATATAGATGTGGTCGTCGATGTACAGTAATAATACCGATCGTTTTTTTTATCTCTAATGTTACAAAAATCATTACAAAATTCCAATATTTTCCACAGTTAATTGACAAATAACTGATTTTGATGATAGACAAACGTCGAACAGTTAAAGAATGGTGTCACAGACAAACCGAGTCATTGCTAAAACACCATGAAGCCCTATCTTAGTAGCGAAAGCTAGAAAAGCTATTACAAATAAATCGCAAAAAGCTTAGTAGAAACCAAGAGTAAACTTGAGGCACATAATGATATGACGTTGAATGTCATTCAAGATGAACTCCAGAGTTCATAGCACCTTCATCAAAAAGCAGTTACCGCTAAAGTAAACACCACTGAACGCTCAAGGAAATCATCGTACATTGTACCCAGCAAAATTAACTAACTAATTACATAAATATTATATTATTTTACTATGTCTTCCATCGAAAGTGAAAATAACGAAAGTAAGAGGTGATCCGACAGGTTGATCGGCCATTTTGACCAAAACACATAAATGAATTTGCATCTAATCATTTAGGATATAGGATTGATATTTGTTTGTATTAGGCTCAGGTATGTCTGGGCGCGGTTGGGATTTGAATACGATTATCAACTTCACTATTTTATTCGTCATATTATGCATACGATGTGACAAGTTATCTAAGCGCATTAATAACAAAGATTATGTGGAAATTACTGGCGGTTAACAGCCTTTGTATAAAACGACACAAAGCCGCAAGAAAATACTGTTGGCATTGTAAGAATAATTAACTAAATGCGTGTAACGCTATGCAAATTAAAGACGTAAAACGAGATAAACAAAGTGATTACCTACTGATGACACAAAAAGGTTATGGGCACCTTATAGCTAATCTGTATAGGTTTACCTAAAATTAATGAAGACCTGTGTGCTTAGCATGCGCACCACGAGTTTATCTCGCGACGAGAGAGAGAGATGTTGTCGTTGCCGGCTAATTTTTCGTTTACCCTAACATGCACAAAATGCGGTATATTACAAGAATAAAACAGTCTGCATGTAAAGGTTCGTAGAGAAAAATACCACAGATAAGAAATATTACTTTTATCTCTACTTTTGACGTAACGAGACGAGTAACCATGTTAGCGTCGGTAGACAAATAGAGATAACGAGTAGACATAATTTTACTGGTTGTGCGCATGCTAGCCCTACTGGACATGTTTTATAATTCATGAATGTTATTTCATGTTTTATGATATCAAAGAATGAATCAAGGAACTTCATGGATTCAGCATTAGCGAATTATTTTATGTAGACACTTATATTTGATCAAAAAACGGAATCTTGCAAAATAAAATAATTGTCTAATGAATGATGATAAATTGATCAAAAAGAATATAAGAAAATTATTTTAGATTGTTTTTACAGCAGAACAAAGTTATTGAATAACAAAAAATGAATCCGTGCCTAAAGTGACCGTCGTCATGTGTCGTCATCGTCAACCGATAGACGTCCACTACGGGACGGTCTCTTGTAGGGACCACGTTCTTACGCCACGCGCCGCTTGGACGGCAGCAGCTCCCTGAAAAACAGATGAAAAACAGACGTTGGGTTTCCAAATTGGCGGAATAGAGACCCCACACTAGGTGAACGGACGACAAGCGAAAGTGTTCAAACTATCTCAGTTGTAAAAATGCAATTCAGGTGATGAAATTTTTTGTTAGGCTGCAGTAGATCTTAGAATAGAGTAGGTAGTAGCGCCGAATTGAGAACCTCCTCCTTTTTACCGACATGCAAAATCATAACAGTACTAATTGAAAACCGGTAAATATGCTCAAACTTTATGTAAGCAAATTAGGCACATATAATAAAATTAATCCGCTGTATTATGTAATCGAAAACTGGTAGTACGTTGGTGAGTACATTGAAACCGGATGCAGTGACAAGTGCATAGCGGAAGTGTACTCAGCCGTGAAGAAGTTTTTTGTTGGTCCGCTTTTTATGCATAATGAACTGTTTTAAAAGGAAGGAAGTGACGGAGTTCGCAGTTGAATCGATTTGAGGACAGTTTTAGTGGAATCCCTTTAACTGAGGCTAATGATGTGTGGCAGTTTTTACAAAATCTTTCGATGATGATTTTTACGATACCCTTTTATTGGGATATTTTGTATTACGAAAAGAAAAAATAGGATTATAGAGATTACATTATTATTATACCCTTAAATTTCCTTATTTTTATATTAGAATTTTAATATTGCAATGCATATTTGTACAATTACTATTAATAATTATATACGTTATCTCAGTTAATGAAAAAAACCAGTTTGAATAAAAAAAAATATTTTCTGATAATAATTATGTATATGTAGCAATCATTGGAGAAAATTGTGAGTATTATTGTTGTTGTCTCATATTTGCATGGTTCTCAATCGCAGTTTGCCTCTGCCTCAAATTATTATTAAAAAAAAAAAACTGTCGTTAAAAATCTTGCTCTCGCAAAAGTTTCTGAACACAAAGCCTTAAACGAAAGTATGAAATCTTGTTTGTAATATAAACTTTATGTCCCTTAATAACATAGTATGATGAAGGCTTCAAAAATCCCGTAGGCTAAAGCCTAAAATCTTTGTTGTAAAACAAGTATTAAAAAATATTAACATCCTTTAAGTTTTAGCCTAACCAAATGTTGTACAAGTTTTACAACCAGGTCAAAGCTCTTCAGGCTATGTTATTGAATTATAGCCCCTATGTATTACACAATTAGGTGTAATTATCTGTGTTACGTGATATTATGGTAAGATAGACGTGGCGTTGAACTCTATCCTACGCTTCGTGCATCTAAATAAGCGTAGTGTATAAGTGTTATTATAGTGCGTCACGTGTTAGGTGTAATGAGAACTATTACACCACGCTATAATTGAGTGTAGGTAATGTTCTATTTCATTTACTTAGCGTCGTTTTTGTAGGTGCTATTTATATTAATGTAAAGACCATAATAAGTCCAAAAGAAAGTTTAAGCGCTACGTTTAAGCGCTACGTTTAAGCTAGCGTTTAACCCGCGATTAAGTTTTTTCGATTCTCGCGGTAACTCCTTAATTTTCCGGAATAAAATGTATCTCCTTCCCCAAGTGTAACCTACCTCTATACCACATTTCATCAAAATCGGTTGAAAAGATGGGCCGTTAAAGCGTAGAAGACAAATATAGACACACTTTCGCATTTATAATATTAGTATGGATTAGTTTCCAAAATAAATGTTTTTCTCAATTTTTTTTGATAATATCTCAACATGAATTCCTGTTTCTTTTTTAAGGGAAAATCGCAAGCTGCGGCTTGGATAGAAAATCATTAGATACGCACGTGATGGCGACCAAACTTTATATCAAAGACAATTTTTAAACAATATTGCATTGCTATAGAATTCGATCACTAAATAATATTATATTATGCACTATTACACGGCTGACCATTGGAACGCATTGAACAGGAAAAATAAATTACACTACCTACTTTCCAAAACAAATTGAACATGACGTCTTTTCGATTCACATAATATTATTAGACGGGACACGTAGATAAATGTTATTAGATAAGAAGTTATATAATAATATGCAAGCCTAAAGTTGTAATTATTGTTCAAACATGAATAATATTTTCGATAAATGTTTTAACAAACTACTACCTTATCAATTATTATAAGACAACAGACATATTCTACTCGTATGAGAGCAGTGATCGCAGATAGCAAAATGAAGTAGATATAACATATTTTATATTGATGATTTTCTAAGGTTTTAACGTATAAACACTGTCCATGCTTTTGAGATTGCACCCTATTAATTGAAATCTTTAGAAGTATTTTATTTTTGTGTATCTTCTTTACAATTTGCAACCCTTGCCATAGTCCTTGCCCACGCGGAGACAGCACTCCTCCGCTCCGCATTACATCTCCGCTCCGCATTTGTGGAAATACCCTGCCCACTACGCCGCTCCTTTCTGTTCTGATGAAAACTGGGCGAAGTTTATTGGGTGTGGCGGTCTCTGCACTTACGCTAAAGGTCTAGCCCCACTACAGAGGATAAATCTGGACAAATCTGGAGGTGGTCTGGACAAATATTCCAGAATTAATGTATAGTTCACGCACGAGTTGATTGCAGAGCAAATGTATGGTGACAAATACATTTACTCAGCATTCAACTCGCGCGCGAACTGTAGGTAAGGATTTTTTAACAAAGTATGCAAACAATCTAAGCAAGCTAAATTGTGCAATTTTATTTAAATCGCAACTATTAAATCTAGTTTGAACGAATAACTTTAGCAATTATATAGTTAAGTTATTAACCAACAGTTGCGTAATATACGTTGGAAGATAATCATGTACGTAATCCATTTTGAAATGTTATATTGATCACGATTTTCCCATGAGCACGCAAATTCCCCTGTGAAGATGTGTAGTTATAACCTATGCACGATTTATACATACTCATTTATATAGATATACAACATAATATAACCTAGTTTCTATAGACGTTTCATAGAGTTGTTCGGATGAGCTAGATCTTTTATTACCTATAGAAATCGTATTAGGCATGATGAACATGACTAACGTTTCCATTTACATTCAGGTACAGTCAGTCAAACTTATCTGACCCGGTGGCCACAATTGGAACTAATTTTTATGCCTGTTAAGTTTATTTTTAATTTTATTTTTCATATCTACTAGCGACACTGTCACCGAGCCAGACAAGTTTGTGATCCGCTAGGAGTATATTGGGGCTGATTCTGTATAACACAATCTCTAAACTAAACTAAAATGGCAGCTTTAAATCTAGTTCTGTCCCTTTCCGTAGGGAGTATTATGAAAGGGTTAGCAATATTTGTAATGCTCTAATTTTAGTTTAGTTCAGAGATTTTGCACTACAGAATCAGCCCCATTGTGTGTTCTGTGAGTTTGTGGGACTATAAACTTGTTCTAGAAATAGGTTTGACAGTTGTCCAAGGAATGAGGTCGTACATAATCGTTACTATACCTATAATGTTGGGAAGCGTCAGTAAAGTTCAATCACCCACCTCTTTAAGGTTAGTGTACTTCTACCGTAGAGACGCTGCGTCGGCATGGTAAGTTTCAGGTGTGAACGCAATCTAAAACTGACATAGATTATACAAAAACTGGTCTTCAGATTTTTCAACTAGGTTATATACAGAACAAGAAATGAAATATTGAAAACATGGAATACAATATCGACGTCATAAGAAAGAGTATGACTGCCCAGTTGGTCTAGTGGTTGGCATGTTCGACTGCGGCCGACGAGGTCCCGGGTTCGAGTCCTGGGTCGGGCCATAATTATTGAGTATTTGGTTTTCCTGACTAGAAATTCTCAGTACTAGCCCGGAGTTAGGAAGTTGGCGGTGTTTCGTCCCCGTGCCTCGGAGAGCACGTTAAGCCGTCGGTCCCGTTTATTATCACTAACATGATAATAGTCGTTATAGCCCGCTAACCCGCATTGGAGCAGCGTGGCGGGTCTAAGCTCTAATTCCCTCTCTCCTATAAGAGTGGAGGTCTGTGCCCAGCAGTGGGACGTTAATGGGATGTAGTGATGATGATGATGATGAAGAAAGAGTATATTATTTGTATACGTGCCTCTTTTGGTCCTAGACTACACCACCTCTTAAAACCCCAGTTAAATAGAACACACTGTATAAACAACTGTTGTCTTCCTACACGAACCAGACCTTCAGCACAACAATGACGCCAAACACAAAGCGGACCGAAATAACGCAACAAAGGGAATTCTCATGTGTAAAGCACATTCCTATGCACACGCCTCATTAGTATTACTTGCGACAGTCTACGCTATGCTGTCTGGCTTCTGAGCATTTTCAGCTATCATAAACTTATGGTAAAGCGCTACAAACAACGTAGTTCAAAAGCAAGTGTACAAGACAGAAATTACAAGATCTTCTATGCTTGCGAGGCAGATCCAGGTGACGCGCGACGTTGGCGCGATGAATTAGATAAATCTTAAGTAAGGTCGCACGAGTATATATCCGATCAGATGGGAAGCTTCCTAATAAAGTCGAAAATGTATACCTATTCTGCTAGGGTTGTCACCTGATGCATGTCAACAATTTAAGGAAAAATAAAAATATTATACATCGACTTAGACATCGACAATCGACAATCGACATCGATATCGACAATCGGCATCGATATCGACAATCGACATCGATATAGACAATCGACATCGATATCGACATCTACAACGACATCGATATAGACAATCGACATCGATATCGACAATTGACATCGACATCGATATCGACAATCGACATCGATATCGACATTTGTATCGACCATCGACATCGATATCGACAATTGACATCGACATCGATATCGACAATCGACATCGATATCGACTTTTGTATCGACCATCGACATCGATATCGTCAATCGATATGAGTATCAACATCGATATCAACAATCGACATCGATATCGACAAACGACATCGACAATCATAATCGATATCGACAAACGACATCGACATCGATATCGTCAATCGATATGAGTATCAAAGTCGATATCAACAATCGACATCGATATCGACCATTAAAATCGGCATTAATATCGATATCGACAATCGACATCGATGTCGACAATCGACATTCGCCATAATATTTGACTTTTCTATGTCAAATATGGTGAAGCTGCTTCTAACATTATATCCTTAATGGTAAGACATATCCAAATTCTTTTGATTTATTGGTGTATTTAAATATATTCTTCCCGAACCCAACCTAGCCTAAACCTTCCCGAAAGTAGGTAGGTACGTAAATTACACAAGTGAAAAAATCATAAAAATAGGTTCATTGGTTTCCGAGAAAATCGTTAACAAACCTAAATACATGCCTACATACGGGTCAAATCCTTTTGAAGTCGGTTAAAAATGTTGGTGGAGTCAAATAGGAAACCCCTGCCCCACGTTTACCCTATTTATCCCTGGGGTCGCAACTCGCAACTAGCAAAAAGTTCCTCCTACTTCTATACAAAGTTTCTTCAAAATCGGTTGAAAAACTGGGCCGTTAAAGCGTAACAGACAGACAGACTGACACATTTTCGCATTTATAATTTGGGGGTGGACAAAGTCACACATTTTAGCCATATTAGGTACTTCGGGTATTCTACTATCTGAGCACTGTCTTCAAGTAGGTGAGACCGACTTAGGCTACATACCTACCTGTCTAGCACATCATTCTCACTTGACGATCAATGTTATTACCTAGTTTTATTGTACAGGTACGCTAGGTACGTGTAAAAAGGTACTTACTTCTCTTTATCTCTCGGGTATGAAAAATAGGAAACATCCTTATTGTCTTTAGAGCTTTTCAAGCAAACTGTGCAAGTATTCGGCATTTTTGTTGAAACAGAACACTATATTTACATAAATAAATCTAAATAGTTTTATTTTTAATACGAAATCAGTAAACTTATAGTAATGAAAATAAATTGAGGAACAATTTCGTGATTGAACACGAAATTCTTCCTCTATTTGCGTTCTGACCCAGACAGTGGTCTCGCTAACCCAGACATCGTGTCGGTGAATGTGTCGGTGAGAGCTCACGCACACATCGTTGCGCTATGTATGGGTGAAGTCACCACGAGCAGTTTGTATGAAGCTTCCTCTCTGTTCAGTACTCTGTGGTAAGGTGGCCCGAGGAAGCACTGAATAGGGAGTTACAGGCATTTGCCCAGCTATGGGACAAAACAGGGTTATTTAGATTAAAATAGAAATTCCAATACTCGTTTTCAAAATATTGAGATTTGAGGTACGTGAGCGGTGACAGCTAAACGTGGTTAGACCTCAGCCTCAAATTCGGAGGTTCCGGGGTTCGATTTCTGCATGCAACTCTATCTTCTGAGTTAGATAGATAGATAGATAGATAAAGATAGATAAAGCCTTTATTACTGAAAAAATTCAATACATACTTATGAACTATTTTACATAGGTACGCTAAAATATTTTACATACAATATTGTTAAATAACTTAACCTACTTATTTTACTTATCACTCTATTTATTCATTTTATTTACAATAATTTCTTCTTTATTTTCAGTACGCCCTTTGGACGAAGGCCTCCTCCAGTCGTTTCCATACTTCTCTGTCTTGTGTCAGTCGTTGCCATGTTGCTCCCAATCTTTTGATGAAATCGTCACTCCACCTAATTCTTTGCCTTCCTCATGATCTTTTACCATCTCTTGGGTACCACTCTGTGACTCTTTTAGCCCATCTATCTTGGTTATGTCTGCCAACATGTCCAGCCCACTTCCATTTGAGTTTCCTTATTTTACCTTTCACATCTACTATGTTAGTTTGTTTTCTTAATGAATCATTTGCTATTCTATCTTTTCGTCTAACATGTAACATGCTGCGTTCCATTGCACGCTGGCAAATTGCGAGTTTATTCTCTAATTTTTGTGTTAGGGCCCAGGTTTGAGCACCATATGTTAAGATAGGCAGTATGCAGCTATCGAATACCTTTTGTTTGCATTTTATTGGCATTTCTTTTGACTTCATTACTTCTTTTAGCATCCAGTATCTGTTCCATGCCTTTGTAGTTCGACGTTCTATCTTCTTTGTCATCGAATTTGTCATTGAGACGATTTCACCAAGGTATATGTATTCATCGACATATTCTATTTCTCTTTTATTTACTTTAATGGGTTCCTGTTTTCCGTTCGTCATTCTGAGTTATGTGTGCTTAAATCAATTACTTTACATCGTCCATACATATTATGTGTGTATGGACGATGTCCTCAACTGCCCCCGATTGTTTAAGGAAATTGTAATCGTAATCATTCGCCTAACGGATAATTCGACCTGTTTAAAGAGTTCAAAGATGCCTGCACGCCAAAAAGCATGTACGAACTCCTTAAACAGTTCAAGTAATACGTTTTGAGCTGCCAAATGATTACGATTTCAGCCCTCCGATTGTGTAAAAGAAATCGTAATCGTAATCGTTTGTCGAACGTATAATTCGACGTGATTAAGGAGTTCATATTATACGTATGAACTTCTTAAACAGCTCGAGTAATACGTTTTAAGCTGTCAAATGATTACGATTTGCTTAGACAATTGGGCCTTATTCTGAGAGTAGATATGAGCCACTCATGATGAGCTGACGTTCTTATTTAACTCTACATACTCATACATAATATACAAACAAAATTATTCATCCATGAAAACGCTTTTTAAGACGAAAAATTCGAACCTAAGGTCGATTTAGGTAGAACCATTTTGTACCTTATACGTACGGTTCGAATAAAAGAAATATGCAGTCTGCAAACAACAGGAAGTATTCGCATTACATGCGTCATGGTGTCGATTTTCTCGACTGCGTTGAAAATGAACACGTGGAATGTGAATGAAAACCTTACTTTTTTACCCGATCGCGACTAGCGGGAAAGAGCATTGTGATTGGTTTATCGTCATACACCTATATTTGACCACAGTTTTATTGGCCAGCATACGAGTAGATAAAATAATTTCGAGTTGTCTAAAATGAGAAAATTATAGTTTTTAAGATTTTATGGGTTATTAGATAGGTTGGCGGAATATGAACCATTTACTTTGCTGTGTAGAAAGACTTTCAAAATTATAACTATATAATTTATAACCGGTTGTAACACATGTGTTTTGTCGGAAAGTGCCCAACTAGTTTCGAACCCGTTCTTTTAAAATTCTAAGCCTCAAGTTACTAACCAGTAGGTTATACTGGACAAAAGGTCTCTACAGGATATGGTCTTGTGATGTTTGCAAAGTTCCAGCGGCTCCCAGCTACTTGAGTTTAACTTGAGATCGATCGTCTACCTAGTGGGACACCTTGTTATTATCTTTGTCTTTGACATTAAAAGTCCAGAATTTTTGACCGAGCGAAGCGAAGGTCTCTGAGTCTACTTGGGTGAATTGGCACTTGTCCGTCCGTCCGTCCGTCCGTCCGTCTGTCAGAGCCTTATAACTTCTGAATTGCTGAACGTAATTACTTCAAATTTAAATATAATATGTAAACCGATGACCTCCCGCCGAATATGGCTTAAAAAGTTATAAAAATCTTTATTTCAGGGGGGCTCTCATAGAAGCGAATGCGAAGTAAAATATTTTTTATAGCGTTACATAGGGTCGCGGTATATCATTTTAAAGATAATTAGGAATAGAGTCCAAAAATATTTTGTTTTTAATTTTTCCCCTAAAATTGACGAAATGGGGGGCTTTCAAAGTGGCGATTTTCTAACGTCCAAAGTTGACCTCAGAACTCTCAATTTTCTGAAAGGCTGAGCCTGAAACTTATCAATTATTTGAATTATATCCTGTACATGAACAACAAATACTAAAATTAGATGAATATTATAAGGAAACGAAATTATTTAATTTTCAATGTGCTTCAGTATTATTAACAGAACTTCACAATTATGTCAATAGATGGCGCTCTGTACAAGATACCGCGAGGTCTCAGTTCGGGGCGAACCACTAGTTAGGTTTGTGGGGACGTTGCGCGTTCGCACTACATTCAAACGCACCAAGGAATCCGTACTGCAGGAACTACATTAAATACTTATCACATGAAAGCGCTTTCATTCTCTATTTAATCAAATTTAATCCGCACATCATGTTTATGTACGTTTTCACATGCTTTCTATTCCTACGTGTACACCGCATAATACGCACGAACTGTGATGCCGATGACAACGCGATTTGTTTTACGCACGACTTCGTAGTAGAGTGAATCTTGAATGACAAACAGTTTGTATTGGCCTCCTCAATTGCCTACGCAGTGTTAGACTGGTCTGAGAATACAAAGTAATGTACCTACAAGTATGAGCACAAATACTCTTTCAATCACTCCCTGAAAGGGCCATATGAGGTCCCATGCCTCTGAACGTATTACGTAGCCATTTCTAAAATCCGGGCTACTATTGAGAGTTACAGATTACTTCTCAGGTTTAAACCAAATAACTTCTTATGTTAATAATACAGGTTAGAGTCTCGACCCGGGACTCTAACCTGGGACATCATTATCCGCAGAGATCTAGGAGCACAAGCCTACCAATGTGGAACTTGTGCAGAAATCAACAAGCAAAAAGCTTATAGGTATCCGTAATTTTCTTAAGCATGTCATTCTGAAAATATCAATAATTTGCCGAGCACATTCATCAGAAATCTGAATTCATTCTTAAAAATACACCTATAAATAATACTAAAGCATTATACTTAAACAGCATCATAATATAACAGACCTGTTATGCCCTGTTATCTATGCTCTATACTAATATTATAAATGCGAAAGTATGGACGGATGTTTATTACTCAATCACGGCTGAACGGACCTAGATTAAATTTGGCTCAGAGATAGATTATAGTCTGGAATAAATCATAGGCTACTTTTTAACCCGGAAAATTAAAAAAATCCCGAGGGAACCAAAAATACCTCAATCCACGCTGACGAAGTCGTGGGCATCAGCTAGTATTATGTAAGAAAGGAAATAAAAATAGGTTAATTCATAGTATTTTCACAAACAAACACTTAAACTACGTAATACCATTCGGTTTCTCTGTGTCACCACACAGAATGGATATATATCTACAGTTCAGCCTTTTGCCATGTATCTCTATTCACTTGCGTCATAGACGAGTATAGTCGCACAAACTTATCTTACCCGGTGGCCAAAATTGGAACTAATTTTTATGCCTATTTAGTTTTTGTTTTTATTTTATTTTTCATAGATACTAGCGACACTGTTACCGGGTCAGATAAGTTTGTCGGACTGTAAATGAATGAAGTTGTGACTCACCGAACTAGCCACAGACATCAAAGAATAAGTTTTTCCAACGTGAAACATTTGACAAGCAAGTACATATAAGCGAAAAAGTAAACATGGCACCGTTAATGGTGGGTGAAAGTCAAGCCGGCTTCCTTTTTCTCACGACAAATGAGATGTTCAGATGATTGAAGACTCAAGCGTAGGGTTTCCATCTGTACGATTGTTTTAAGATATGTCACGTTTTGGTTGTTTAATTTTATGGCGCAACTGCTTACAGTTCCACCAACTTATCTGACCCGGTGGGTCAAAATTGGAACTCATTTTTATGCCTGATTTGTTTTTGATTTATTTTATTTTTAATATTTACTAGCGACGCTAAATGAATGAATGACTGAAATTTTATTTATTGTACACAAATAGAAAAAAAAATACATTTAAAAAATAACAATTAAAATATGAAAAGAAAAATCGGTACAAATGGCGGCCTTATAGTTTATCGCATTGACTTATTTGTAGTATACATATAAGTCAATGGTTTATAGCTGCCACCACTTCAGAAAAACTTGTGAGACTTTATGTACCATCAATTAATTATGTACCAGGTAATTGCGTGTCAGATTCGGCGGCATCGAATGTATCGAAGAAACGCTGATGATTTCAGCACAGGTCTCGTTACTAGTACTCGCGTTGGCTGGTTCAATCTCACTCATTTTTGAAACTCTCCATTTTGAAAATTCTCTGGCGACTCTTGCACAACCATGAATCGTCTCTTGTATTTGGATTATCATCAAAGGAATAAAACAATGTAATGATTTCATCTCTTAAACTTGATGGCAACCCTAATGAAACACGGAAAGACTTGCGTATAGTTAAGTAACCGCACGTTAGAGAATACACGCTAATTATATATTTTTTTCATTACAATTGTGAAGGTCTCGAATCGTAACACGTTTTTGTAGTTAAGAGGCATCTTTCCGCGAGATGAACGTGCTGTCGTCACAATTTTATTATCTTCAAAATTTCCATGACTACGTGCCTTGTAACGCAAAGTCGGTCTTAAGCGATGATATTTTTTCTGGTAACATTTTTAATAAATTAAAGTACACTTTCACATTTATAATATTAGTAAAGTATGATATAATGGATCAGAATCCTGGTGAAATAATAGCAAGTATATTCAAGCCTTATGCATTCTACCAATGATCAGATGAGAAGCCAGACAATGGAGTTTAAATACAATTTAAGCACCTATTTACCTGAATGAAATCAATAAACCTTGAAGAATCAAATTATCTATTTCAAAGACAATCTCATTAGTCACAAGTCACAACTCACAGCCATCGATTTGTAAATTAGCATCCAAACAACATTTCAACCAATATGTATTGTAGATTGAACCTGAGGCCAACATGTCAACGTTACGAAGTACATACCTAACATCTTAAAAGTAACCAATAAATTATGATACCAAAATAAGCAACTTAACTCGTTTCCAAGTTCAATGAAGCAAAAATAACAAGCCGCTATCGATATTTTACGAAAACTAGTTTGTTTAGAATTACCAAACCGATAATGAAATCATTATCAACTCCTACGTTATGGCGACTCTGACATTGTACGAAATTTCCATTTTTTAATTGATTACTAAATTAATTTGCAAACTAGTATGGAAAATTTCCTAACTAACATTTCCATAAATAGGTAACTTGATTTTATTATTAGTGATTCTTTTTATTGTATTCTAGCTGCTAGCCTAAATCTATATGTCAGAAATCAAAATACTGAAAACGTGTATAAGGCTTCGAAATAATATGCCAAATGCCTGAGATCTAGATCTCCTCAATATTGAGTAATTTTACCTTATCTAACTGCTAAGCTTACGCAAATAAAATCTTGCTCTATCTACTTTAAAACTAATCGAGTCTTATATAAAATCAGCAATAAAATCGAAAATCCGAAAATAGGACACAAATTAAATCAGGAAAGGATTGGTTTTTCACTACTACAAAAAGTTCTATGACCTATTTCTAGTAAATAATCTAAATTCTAAATTATTACTTTAACATACATTATTACTTCAGAACCACCTCCCTGGCGCAGTGTTGAGTGCTGTTGTCTTAACGTGGGAGGTCCCGGGTTCGATTCCCCGGCAGGGTCCATTTGGGAATTTATAATTTCTGAATTTTCTCTGGTCTGGTTTGGTGGGAGGCTTCGGCCGTGGCTAGTTACCACCCTACCGACAAAGGCGTACCGCCAAGCTATTTAGCGTTCCGGTACGATGCCGTGTAGAAATCGACTAGGGGTATTAATATAACTGCCATACCCCTAACAGGTTAGCCCGCTACCATCATAGACTGCATCATTACTTACCATCAGGTGGGATTGCAGTCAATGGCTAACTTGTAGTGGCGTAAAAAAAAAGCAGTTAAGGCCTATAATGGGCACGGCAAACTTGATCCCGTATGCAGAGATCGCACGGAATCGTTTCCGTTTTGAATATCAAGTAGCCGTCAAACCCCCGGCGAGATTTCTACCGAGTCAAGTGTGACGAGTGAAGTGTTTCGAGATCTTATTACACAGATTAGTGAAGCATAACATGGGTTGATAGACGATTCAACGATGGGAATGATGAATTCAGTTTTTCCAACAGCCGATGATTTCTTATAGGAAGCATTCGTCGGAAGTGAATTTTATTAAACGCTGCAGGTAGAACTGTCAATTGTAGCTCCATTAAATCAACACAAAAGAGAAACTATACTACATATTTTCATAGAGGCTATACTAACATCATAAATGCGAAAGTTTTAATGGATGGATGGATGGATGTTTGTTACTCAACCAAAAAACCTCAATCCACGCGGACACAGTCGCGGGCATCAGCTAGTCATTTTATATTTGTAAAACTTTTGTGGAAAGCTGTGACTGAAAAAATGTTAGTAAAATTCGGATAAAACTTTCAATAGTCTTAATTAATTAATTATTTAATCGCAATCTACTCACAATCTAGTATATCTACACTTATACTTAATATGATAAATGCGAAAGTTTGAATAGATGGATGGATGTTTGTTACTCGATCAAGCCAGAACGGCTTAACGGATGTGAATGAAATTCGGCACAGAGATAGAATATAGTCTGGAATAATACATAGGCTAATTACTATAAATGGAAAATTAAAGAGTTCCCGCGGGAACCCGAACCAAAAACCTCATTCCACGCGGACGAAGTCGCGGGCATCAGCATGGCATCAGCTATAATAAATAAATAAAGCCTTTATTGCTGATTCATTTTTACAATACACATTATATTATAAGCGTCCAGTTGCTTTATCAGCGCGCCCTCTGGCGCATAGGCCTCCTCCAGGTGTTACCAGTTAGTTCGGTTTTGAGCTTCTCTTGTCTATAGTGCCCCAGCCGTCTGCATCAGCTATAATGATACACTAATAAATCGCAATTATCGTCTATTCATTTTAGGTTTCCGTAATAAGGTAATATGAAAATAAAATGTATTGTTTTAGAAGTGGGAGTGCCCGTATTTCATAAAATGTGACAGCCTCATGAATGCTTACATCACAAGTTTCCACGATCATTCAGGCTTTTGTTTAGCGCGATCTCTCTACTGAGACAGACATTGTAAGTTAAAGGTGAAAGCCTAAAATTAATATTTATAACTACAAAAGTAACAACTCCAAGTATACTTACAACGTTTAAAAAACAATAAATATTATGCTAAATGTTATTGACCATTTATTAGGGTTCCGTACCCAAAGGGTAAAAACGGGACCCTATTACTAAGACTCCGCTGTCTGTCTGTCTGTCTGTCTCCAGGCTGTATCTCATAAACCGTGATAGCTAGAAAGCTGAAATTTTCACAAATGATGTATTTACGTTGCCGCTATAACAACAAATACTAAAAATTAAAAATATATATATATATATTAAGGGGGGTCCCCATACAATAAACGTGTTTTTTTCGTATTTTTTTGCTCAATATTAAAAACGGTAACAGGTAGACGGTTCAAATTTTCACAGAATATTAACTTGTATATTACCTTTCAAAATAAATAATTAAATATCAATAAAGTAAATATTAAAGGGGGGCTCCCATACAACAAACGTAATTTTTATTTTTAATACGTCATAAATCGTAAAACTTACTACAGGTTTGTACGGAACCCTCGGTGCGCGAGTCCGACTCGCACTTGGCCGGTTTTTATTAACATTGTTAGATATACAGAAAGATAATAAGCATACCCGTACTAACAGATTCAAAGTCATGACATTGAAAGTTTTGACGCTTTGGAAAATTAATTGAATATCAATAAAAAATGTCTGACGTTTGATATTTAGGGTGCGTTCCGAAATACACTGCGAGCACTGTAAGTCCCCAGTAAAGAGCACTGACAGTGCTCGCAGTGCTTATATCGGAACACCCACTTGATATTCTTTACCACAGATGAAAAAGAATAAAGGAAAATCAAAACAATTTAATTTAAGTATGTTCACACGTTAACAAAAAAGTTTTAAAATAAAATATCTATAACAGAGAACTACACAAAAAGAATTTTGAATCTTATGTAGTTATCTATACCAATATTATAAATGCGAAAGTTTGGATGGATGGATGGATGGATGGTTATTTGTTACTCAATCACGGAAGGAAAAACGGCAGAAGGGATTTGCATGAAATCTGGCACAGAAATAGATCATAGTCTGGAATAGCACATAGGCTACTTTTTATCCCGGAAAAGTAAAGAGTTCTCGCTAGAACGAAGTCGCGGGCATCAGCTTAATTAATTTGGAAAACCTTAATTTAAAAAATAAGTAGGTACTACAATTCAATCAGGGATACAAGCTTAAATATTATGTATTTAAGATAGTCTCTCTGGTAACGTTTTACAAAATACTGGAAGAATACACAATGTATATATTTTAATGGTTCAATATTATAAACAATCTAAAAGCCACGACATTGACACCCAAGCCGCAGCCGGATCTCAAAACTGGACCAGATATTAATAGAACAATGTGGTAGGCATTGAGAACTGGACATATGACCAGACACAATAAGACAAACAGCTTGAAACTATTGTTGTACCTGTATTGCTGTGCAAAGTTCAAGCTCGTCACCTATTTTGAGTTGAAAGTCTGGTTAGCTATTGACGCTATGGTATGCCGCAATGTAATTCTAGTGAATCGAACAAGAAACAACTTGTTCAGACTTGATAAAAAATAATAAATACCTACTTTTACTATCATTCCACACCACAGTTCATAGAATGTATTTATTTTTGAAAGTGATACAGTATTAATTGAAAAGATTTTTTGGGATAAAATATTAATTTTATGGATTTCAGTTTACAATTAATACCAAAGAGCTTAGGGCTTAGAAAGTAATTAGGATTAAGTTAGTAAAATAAACAAAACTGACCAATTAAAGTAACACCTTGATTTAAAATTCGAGCAAATTGAAATGATGTGTATAATATTTTGTCACAGGCATGGAATGTGTTAACAAGTATTCACTTGTTTCGACTTGAATTTACATACTCGACTGTCAATAACATCCGCTACTTTATTTGCTTAGTATAGCGAATTGCAGCCAAGCCTAGTAAACTAATGTCTACTACTTACAACAATTACGCAATCGACAAAATAAATGCCGCTGAAAAAAGGTAATCGAGAAAGTGTCAGATAGCACCGTCGTAAAACTACTTAGCGTTTTTTTCTTGATAAATCCATGAAGCCATTTTAAAGTTCAAAACTTAAAATGAATTTAGCCTGGGTTTGACTAATAATTATTGTACTCGTAGATGTAGAAAAGTACTTTTAATTTTAATATTTTTTCTATAAGTTTTCTTTTTTCCATAAGTTGTTTTTTTTGCGCCTTTTTTTATATCACTTTATAAATTTTGTTATATTTGACCATGTTATTTGTGAGATACGCATGTAGTGTTCGCTTTAATATGATTTTACATGGCATATTGGCATGTGTCTCTAACTTTGTGTAACTTATATCACAATGTGTAACTGCCATGCCCCTAACAGGTTAGCCCGCTACCATCTTAGACTGCATCATCGCTTACCATCAGGTGAGATCGCAGTCAAGGGCTAACTTGTAGTGGATAAAAAAAATGTAAAAATCGCTAATGGTGAACCTTATGACTAAAAATGAAAAATTAAAATTAAATAAAGCCTACGTCTAATAAGTTCGACAACCACAGTGCGTCATTGTAATCACCTGATTGGCTGACTCTCTTTCACTATTGCACACAGTTTCAGCAACAGTAGCATAAACTGGATGATAAATAATAAATTAATTTGAGAGCCTTATACATTCTACCAATAAATGGTGTATGAATATTTGGTATTTTGCTGTAGGCATTCAAAGTAGTGTAAATACGTAACATAGAACAAATCGTCAAAATTGTATTACAGTTAAAAATTTGTAAATTAAATTAATAGAAAGCCATACAAAATCACAAGCAGCTCATGAGTCCTCCTTTTGAATACATTAAAATTGATGATGCCCGCAACTTCGTCCGCGTGGATTGATGTTTTTAAATTCCCGCGGGAACTCTTCAATTTCCGGGATAAAGAGTAGACTTTGTCCTTCCCCAGGATGTAAGCTATCTCTGTACCAAATTTCATCCAAAGGAGACGGTTCAGATTTGTATGGGGCGTGGGCCCGGTCCTTTTACAAGTTACAAGGTTCCTTTTATTTTTTTTCACGTTATTTACTAAACTATTCTAAATTATTATATTTTTAATACAATCTATGTATTTTCCTCTAATCATGGTAGAGTTTACAAAGAGTACACTAAAAATGAACCTTCTCTTTTGATTGAGAAGTTGGGCCGTGATAGCATAGCAGACAGACAGACATACTTTCTCATTTATAATATTATTATGGATACAGCCAATCACAACAATTTTATTATATTTCGATATCTGATTATCACAACTTGAAGTCAGAAAACTATGACATTGATAACTTGACACCTCAGCCGGATGTAAAAACAGGACTGGTGCATTATCAGAAAGATCTCTGGCTACAACTCAATCTAACCTTGACTTGCGGTCGCAATGAAACCGAATCTTGCATTTGGCCTTTGTTTTTTGTGTGGTCAATTCGATATTTTTAGCCATTTTTAACAGAATAAAACATCTTAACTACGTCATGTTATTATAATCCATGAGAACTGAATGCAAATAACTTTTAATTGCATCTAATGTTCATGATGAGAGGTTTGCTTTTATTTTATATTTTGTATGCTATATTTCTGGAAGGACACAAGCGGTACGAACCCATAGACTCAGAGTATGGAAATCAAATGCTTTTGAGAGATGGTATCTTGAAGGAAGTTTCAATTTATTAAAAAAGATACAATTAGCTTAAATTATAAGACAACATAACTGGATGATGCACTGCTGGTTCAAATAAATGAAATCATATCATACATACATCATAATAATTACAATTTTAAGATTAATACCGTAGCCGTTGTTAAAAAATTGATAATGACTCTTCAAAATGGTAGAAAAAGTATGATTCACCGACTTAGAGGTAAAATAAAGCAGTATTAAACATTTATGTTAATCTCAGTTCTTTATGATCAAACAGTATATTTCGCTTTGGTCCATAATTATTTATATTCATGGCAATGAACCTCTTGCAGATTATGTACCTACCCATTCACCAAACTTTATAAATTATGACATTAGTTAACGGCTAACGCAGAGATGAGGAAAATACAAGTATGTAGTTAATAGTTCGGATAGTTTCAATCATAGATATTTAGCTACATATAATATTTTGAAAAGAATGATAACTAGCAGGAGATACAATCTATCAAAATAAAACACAAGAAGATGACGAAATTCCCAAAATGTACCTTTTTTTTTATTGTGTGATAGGCTTACGCTTGACGACAATCATGCTTAGTGCAAAGCAATGATGAGGTCTAGGTTGGAACGCGCTTGCCTAGAAGTACCTGTGCAACATGATTTGTACCTATGTAAGTATGGCGTCCGGATACAGTTTTGCTTGTTTTATTATAATATTTGGTTTATCAGATAAGACTTCAAGTTTTAATCATGGATACTTATGTTTTGAAAATAATTATAACTGAGGAAAACAAAATCTATCAAAATAAAATGCGAAATTCTCCTAAAGTTACTGTCTAAAATTATTCATATTTAATTTATTCCAATACAGTTTGCTAGTTTTTTTTTCGACAATTTCGTTACAACGGTTTCACAGCTCCGTACAATCCCTGGTTATTATCATTTTTGGCTGTATCAAAAACTGTAAAATTAACGGAGTCAGATGCCCAGAACTATTTTATATGCAGATAACCACTACGTGCGTGACTATATGAATTACAAAATTTTGTAATCCAAGTACAGATAGATAATATCTTAATAGTAGGGTTGGCAATAAGGTAATTCAAAGTGTGGTTTTACTGAAAGATGTTTTCAGTGTAACCGCACTCTGAATTACCTCTCAGTTTTTTAATGACGCATAATAATAATTACTGTGTATGACACAATTTTGTGCTGGGAAAACTGGAAAGTACCAGAAGGTGAGAAACGTCGGTCATACGCTGGACCGAGCAAATCATATTTGTATAATGGGCGATTGGGCGATTCAGTGTGGCATATCACATTCACCCAAAAACGTCACGACTCACGACCGTTCGACGAATGTCACGAAGAAAAATAAAGTGTAAACCTTCTTTTTTGCTTCTAAAGAAGGAGATGAACTATAAATTTTTTTATCTAATATTTCATTTATATCATCAAGTTACAACCTTATATTAATAACAATTCTTTACACGTTTCGAGAAACTGGAAATGGTCGATTAAAATAAAAAGGTCCTTGACTTTAAAACAAAGAAATTGCGTCACTTTTATGCTGTTGTAGAGATGAAGTAGATACTCTTTATTTAGTACATACAATGGTAACCGTAAGGTGCAAGATGAAGACTTACAAGGTAAGTGCTACTAGGAAGTAGTACCTACAATCATGTTTGAGTTAAACCTTAATGTGTATTTTGTGGAACATCACCAACAATTACTTTTTGGAAGACAGCAATTCTTACGTATGCGTAAAAGTGGATTAATTCTTCATCGTGCATGGACAGAATCCGTATCTCTTCCAGACTCAAAACTACCGCCAGGCATACAAAGTTAGTTAGTTACGTACGTACTTATAAGGTACGGTGGAACCTTTTTAAAAGCTTTAAAATATTCTTGAAAGAAGAATCACCTAGGATAATTATTTTGAATAGCTTTAATATTGATGCTTGATTCTTTAGGTGTTTTTGAATATAAAACTACCTACTCTTGATCAAAGTTTTTAACACATAACGGTGTCATCTCCAACTACGAGTATGGTCATTGTTCGCATCAATACAAAATGATCACCGATCCGTCACAGCGGTCATTGACCCGGCACGAAATCTACGATTTTCCACTATGGCCGCCATTTCTAAAAGCAATGCATTTTGAAGGCATTTCGTTACGATCTCAATTCATACAGCCCTTATTGCTAATGTCATAAGATTCAAATTCATTTGTTGCAAACGCTTTGCTCCATTGAATCGTTAAAACGGCTGTCTAAACTAATTTCTTGGTACAGTTAAGAACTTTCTGCTGGTATTAAATAGCGCTGATTGTATTAACGTTTAATTTCTAAACTAACAAGAAATGTATTGAGACAATAAAAACAAGTAAGAATGACTGGGTTTTTGTTGAAGTGGTCAAAACCTGTAGTAGTTTATATAGTAAGTAAATAATATATTTTTTTGGACTACGGACTAAATGATACAATAATAAGGGCTCAGTGACGAGAAATAGGAATTTCTGGGGAGACTGGTATCTCGAGATATACCTACTTGTTGTGGAACTCGGCGACTCAAATGATTTCATCATAATATTCTAAGGAATTTGATAAGGGTGAATTATTAAAACTTAATAGAGTCTGGCCACGCTAACTCTGCCACGGAATAAAAGGGCAACACTTAAAACAAAATAAAAACATTCGTATAATCTATGTTCTTACATTTGTCACTGATTTGTCAATTCAGCTATCAGGTTGTTTATGTTCGTTTCAATATTTCGAAAATAAAAATGAAATCGTGAAATAATGGATAAACCTATTCAAAGTAATGTGTGCGAGTTATTATATAACATGATTCTTAAATTCTAAGAAGTAAAGGAAGAACACGATGCTGTCCTCAGCCAAAAACAACAATGTTTACATTAAATCGAAGAGTTGACAAGTAAGTTGACCAAACGGTTTTGATATTTTGCCTTTCGATCTTTGCATAAAATACTAGATTATTTATATAAAACGTTTAAACGGTTTATATTCGCATGTTCATATCGTATAATTATGATGGATAATATGCGACAAAAACTGCCACCAAAATCCTATCAAGTTTTAATACTTTTTATTAATTATTGTATAAATTCAAGGTGGAATAAGCGAAGAGTTAAAGCGTCATTATCGATTTTCGTTTTAAAAGCGCACTTTTGCAAAAAAAATTTTTTTTTTCATTTTCATAATTATTTTCTATATACACAATAAAACAACACTATGAAAAAAAATTACATGTGGAAGGCCTCTTTGTAACTCTAGCAGTTATCCAAAAAATTGATGGAGTGTAATGAACTAGTGGAAAGAAATGAATAGTGCCTGGAGTGTAATTCAAAAAAAAATTCAAAATTCAAAAGTTTTTTATTCAAATAGACTTTTTACAAGTGCTTATGAATAGTCTAATCACCTACCGTTGGACATAAATGAAACCAGTAGCTATTTACTATATTTTTAATAATATTGCCAGGAGTGTAATGACCTACCGTTGGACATAAATGAAACCAAAAGCTATTTACTATATTTTTAATAGTCAAACGTTCCAAAGCTTTTTAGAGCGAAATGGATATCAATGAACTGGAAACAAATGACCATTTCGATTTTAAATTCAAAATACTGCTGAGTCGTTAATGCATAAAATCTACAAAATATTACTCTGGACAAAAACGATACATGAATCCTAGTACTATATCTAGAAAAAAAATATAAAAATAGCTCATCTTAAAAATCGATGGAACGTAGTGAACTCAACCACTTGACAAAATACTCCTGACTACTCGCGATCGCAATTTTTTTGTACTAATTGAATGACGACCATCCCGAAGCAGAACAGCAGCGGCGCTGATCGAGACGCGGGATGCGCGGGGGGGTAAAGTGTTGCTGTACGAGTATGAACACTTTGTAAAGTAGCGATTCCATTCATGCAGCATGTAATGACCGTTTGCGATTGACGAAATTGAAAATTGGATTATTTCAGGGTTGGAACGTAAATGTAAATTACAAAAGATAAACAGTCTAATCTTAAATAGATGTTTTAGTTAAAAAACAAATTCGCTATATAGTTTGTCATACACGAACTGAGTAAAAATTTTTTTAACTTTCGAGATAGTTAATTGCATACGGAAACAAATGACTTTTCCACAGGGTTTTCCTCATTTTCTCTTTACTCTGAGTATACAGCCTGTTTGTAATAGAATGCCTTTATGCATCTTTTGAGCTTAAATACTATAATCAAAACCATTTCTTCCATAACACATAAAACATACAGGTTTTGGCCTTTGCAAGGCGATTCGAACGAAAATCGATAATGACCCTAAAGCCTCATCTCCAGGCTGTCCTTCAGAAACTTAAAGATTTGGAACAAGTCAATCTATCCATCTCAAATTGAAATTATGTTTTTTTTGGGGTGGGATTTAGAAACGTGCTGCCTTGATCAAAAGCTGTCGCGTCTAAGGAGGGGTCAAGAGAGTCTAGACGGAACCCCCAACATAATTATTTTTTGCCGAAAATGCGAAAAAAATTAATTATTTTCATTTATTTCCAGGTGTAAGCGAACGAACCTTAAGAGTTATTAAAAATGAGGACCAATTTTTGCCGGGAGTCTGGAAGACTCCCGGCAAAAAGCGTGCAGCACGGGAAACGAAAGTCAATACTGACAATCTCAATTTGAAGAATATTTAGATTCAGATTTTGATGAATAAAATACAAAAATATGAAATGGTGATAATATAAAAAACCAGACTTGAGTTTACTGTGCTTTTCTCAGCCCTTTACTGCAGTTAATTATCACAATCACGTCTCATATTTTACTGACGTTCAAAAAGTGAACAGTGTTGGTACATATTTTGAATAAAACAGCTTTGACTATTGACTATGTTTCAATTCATTTATACTGTCTTTAAGTAGGTAGTTCAAAAGATCTCCACTGATCAAGTTATAATTTGTTGTTATTCTTTAGCGTCAGTAGATTAACACTAATATTAAATTCGAAAGTAACTGTTTGTCTGTTACCTTTTTTGACTCATCCCCTGAACAAAACATACGGTTTCTGCGTGAGTGTAAGCCAAAATCCACGGAGATGAATTCACGGCGAACATAATACTATACAAAATTAATATAAATCTATATATATAAAACTCAAAGTCCTGACTGACTGACTTATAATATATCAACGCACAGCCTAAACCGCTGGGGTTAGAAACTTGAAATTTTGACAGTAGGTTCCTTTTGTGACGTAGGCGCTCACTAAGGAAGGATTTTTTAAAATTCCACCCCTAAGGGGGTGAAATAGGGGGTGCAAGTTTGTATGAAAGTCCGTCATTTCTCAAGTTATATCCATGAAACTTGGTATTTGAGCTTCTGGTTTAAAATAAAGAAATACGTGCTTCACAGTTTTTGAAAATTCTACCCCCAAAGGCGTTCAATAGGGGTTGAAAGTTTGCATGAAAGTCCTTCATTTTGCAAGTTATAACCATGAAAGTTGGTATTTGGGCTTCTGGTTTAAAATAAAATAATACGTGTTTCACAGTTTTTGAAAATTTTATCCCCAAGGACGTTAAATAGAGAATTTGTCCTTCAATCACGCTGCAACAGAGCAAAAGATTAACGTGATTTTTTGCATGGGTATAGTTGAGGACTTGGAGAGTGATATAGGATTTATCCCGGAAAATTATGGAGTGCCTGTGGAAATTAAAAAAACTTATGCAACGCGAACGAAGTCTAATATATAAATACGGGGATCGTATCTTATTATTCGATCTCTACCTTATTACGCTGTCAAACCTGTGCCCTACATTTACAGTTTCACTTTGAAATGTACTAAAACGACCAATTACCACACTCCCAGGAAAGCAGATTAAAAACAAAAAACAAGTATCAAATGCGTTTTTTCGCATTACAGTCTGTGTTTCCATCAACAGATTTTCAAATTCTACCATTTTCTTACTGCTGCAGAGTTAGCTTAGCCAGTCTATATCTCCCTATTCAACTGATGACGCCTCAGACAACAGAATCATAAATCTACCAACTAAGTACTTATTATAAAATATGTAAATTTTTTGAATGTATCTACCTATTCGTATTTGTTACAGGACAACGTGTTTATTTCATCCAAGGAGACAACCAATCGAAGATAAGTATTGCCCACCTGCAACAAAGAAAAAAGATTTCAATAAGACATTTCTTATAATGAACTGCATAATTTATTGAGTGATTACTCAGCTAAGATATAGTAAATCGATAGTAAATACAATGGGCACAATCAGTCACATCTGAGTGGCGGAGCCCCAGTGCGAAGACCTCGATAGTTTTTGCAGCATTTTCTCTTTTATTCGCTCCGTGGCCTCGACTATCGGCTACATGTTTATATTCGATCTTGATCACAGCGAGAGATGGCTAAACGTGTTAACAGCAAAGAAAACTTATAATACATCTAGAAGATGCCCGCGACTTCGTCCGCGTGGATTAAAGTTTTTTTGATTCTCGCGGGAACTCTTTAATTTCCCGGGATATCACCTATCCCTGCACCAAATTTCATCAAAATCGGTTTAACAAATGGGCCGTTTAAGCGTAGCAGACAGACAGATAGACAGACAGACACACTTTCGCATTTATAATATTAGTATGGATATGGATTACAATAAAGTCAGGTTTCACACAGATCCTCAATTCAATAAGACTGATTTACATCAAGTTGTTTGCTAAACATTCTAGCTTATTTGGTTGCGGATCAGGCCCCAGATTGAAGTCCTGGGTTAAGATAATCTCTATGCTAGCTTAGTTGCTCTGGCCTATCAGGGTTCTAATATTATCACATTTCCCATAATCTACCTAGTTTATATATATATATATATATAGCGAGCAAACGAGCAGGCGGTTCACCTGATGTTACGAGGATTACCGCCGCCCATGCACATTTGCAGCACCAGAAGAACATCGAATAAAACTAAAGCTTTAATTTGAAATTTGAAGCTTTATTTTTGAAGGGAACTCCTTAATTTTCTGGGATAAAAAGTACCCTGTGTCACTCTCCAGGTCTTCAACTATACCCATGCAAAAAATCGCGCTGATCCGTAGCTATGCAGATGTGGCGTAATTGAAGGACAAACAAACACACTTTTGCATTATGATAACTTACGAACTCAGGTAGCTGTAAGTATCCAGTAACATAGGCAATCGGTCAGAAAAGATTTTGGGACATTATGCCAAGCCACGATTAACAGCAATTTTCTAAAATATAATAGTTCATAACAACGCGTAAACATTGAAAAATAAATTACAATGTACCGTGTTTGGAAACGTCTGAGCAGTCATTAGGAATATTTACCACAATTTGCGGTGAGAGACCGGTTACAGAACTAGTTACATAAGCTCTAATTATATGTGATGAGTCGCCTAATGATAGATTATAACTTTACTATTATAAGAACATCACAAATAGAAAACGGCTAAATTGTACTTGGGATAGTATTTTGCGTATTCTGGCGGTCTGTATTAAAAAATCATTACGCGAACGCAAGGCATTGCCATATTTTCCCTGAGGTTGAGTCCTAGGGCCTGATGAAATTGGAGGCAACGTCTCTGAGTGTCTATGAGCCTCTCCCATAAAACTTGAAACTTTGGGCACACGGTAACTTTATTTGACCTCTTAAGTCACCTCCGAGATGGTGATAAGAATCCATGTTTGGGTGACGATAGAAATCGGGAAACCTTAGGACCTTATCATGTATATCCATACTAATCCATACTGATATCCATACTAATATCCATACTAATATCCATACTAATATCCATACTAATATTATAAATGCGAAAGTGTGTCTGTCTGCCTGTCTGCTACGCTTTCACGGCACATCCGTTCAACCGATTTTGATGAAATTTGGTACAGGGGTAGGGTGTATCCCGGGGAAGGACATAGGCCTTTTTATTCCGGAAACTTAAAGAGTTCCCGCGGGAATAAAAAAATCCTAATCCTCGCGGACGAAGTCGTGGGAATCATCTAGTTTTGAATATTAAGAGCCAACTTAGCAAGCACTTACAGAATAAGTACGTCCAGCGGTTGACACGCAGTATAAACACAATATTAAATTAAAAACCTCTATAATAAAGCCTTAATAACCAACAATCGTGTCATGGGCGCTAACGGCTTGCGCAACGTAATAGCGGTAATGTCTCCAGTTCTCATACGATATTGGAAGCTAATTGGCCATAATAGCGACTTAAAGACAGTTTTTAATGATATTAAACAGATGCGGTAGGTTGTCTGCACCTTCTGCAAGAACTTGGGCCCACAATTCCCTGAATTATGTTGCCCTTTGTTTGCTTATTGTTTTTTGCATTAACTATGTGTTGGTAACTTTTATGTCTGTATTAATGGCATTGAAATACATAATTGCGATTCAATATTAAAGGTATGAACACTGATTTTTGAGATGTTATTAGTGAACAACTAACAACTTGATAATTTAGTATTTTCAGACAAAAATGGACTAATTTAGAAAAAATATATATCCTTTTCTTAACAAAAAAGAAAGTTTAATTGATTGACGGAAAGGCAGATAGTGGGAGCGATATCTCAAAAAGAAAAGTTAAATGTTTCCGAAAAAAAAACAAGTTACGACATAAGTGAAAAGTTACGAAATTGTATGCCAATCGCATACACAAAAACGAAGCGGTCAAGTGTATATTGACAAGGCCGCATCCAAAAGAGATATTTATGAATAGTTTTACAACATCAGAAGCGTTCTCTTCTTGAATGTTAAAAGAAATCTGCGTTGCACGCGACGCCGTTTCACATACACCTTGTTTTGTCTATAACCGTATACTAGACATACTTGTTTGTGTGTCCCTTACTGCCTTGACAATAAAGCTGGGAATGTAATGTGTTTTCATCTTTATGTGATCGTTACCCGGTACTGGTGTGTGGTTTACGTATATAAGTTTTTCACTTCTGCGTATTTGTTTATAGTTAAAGTGAAACCTCATAGTCTTTTCAATGAAGCATAACATCTATAGTGTTATAATATTATGTACTTACCTAATTCATATTATGTAAATACTAGCTGATGCCCGCGACTTCGTCCGCGTGGATTGAGGTTTTTCGGTTGTTCCCGCGGGAACTCTTTAATTTTCCGGGATAAAAAGTAGCCTATGTGCTATTCCAGACTATAATCTATCTCTGTGCCAAATTTCATCCAGATCCGTTCATCCGTTGGAGCGTGATTGAGTAACAAACATACATCCATACATACATCCATCCATCCAAACTTTCGCATTTATAATATTTATATGGATAATGTGAGTGTAGTAACACAAAAAGGTTTAAAATTATATAGCGCTTGATTCAAAAAATAGATACACAACGCAGAAATAGCTTCAGATAACAAATTCACTATTTGAAGTCAGGCTGAATTCATATTATAAAGTGTAATTAATATCTTTGAATAACAAAATATAATAATTAGATCTTTAGTTGAATTTTTCATATTTAATATATCTCAAAGAGAGGCATTTAATTATGAAGAAGGCATCACCTAATATCCTTAAACATTGTTTCCTAACTGATTATTATTAGTAGAAACGTAAATTTTTTTTACAAAGCCAGGTAGGTCATAAGTGACAACTCACAAGCAAAGCTTTCAATCTATGACTAAGAAACGAAAATAGCATGTAATCACAATATTGCATACAAAATGTCAACAAGCCGTCTAGGCTTCCCAGCAAGGCTTCGGCAACGCTAATATTTACAAAAAGTCTACGAAATAGAGTTAGGTACTTGAATGTACACGTCATTAGTCGCCGATTTGAAAAACGATTTTAAATGGTAAAGAGGGACATTGGACTAAAACATATGCTTCAATTTGTAACTTGCAACTGTATGACATTTTGTTGGTATCACTACAGTCAATGGGAGCTGGCGGATTTACTCAAGTTTACCTCATTAGACAGAGTTTATCTCTTTAAACGTTCTGCTCTCTATATAAATCCACTTTTTTTCTTTTATCTCCTTAAGTAGGTATTTTACAATTTTGGTAAGAATGCAATAAATAAGAATAAAGATCTGAAGATTTAGGGCGAGTATATTGCAAAACAAACAAACTTACTTCGTGCCATAAATGTAACTACTTTTTTTAATATTTAATACTGGAATTACCTAAGTTCGATTGAGTTATAATGGTACAGTAACGGCAACGCATATTAGTAAATTGTATAGTTCAAGCACCATGCCTCATGTCGGCAACTTAATAAGAAATTGATATTGGTTGTCTTAATTTACCCGATGCTATTACCTTTCTCCCTACTACGTTTCTAGGAATTATGTCCGAGGTAAACCGCTAGTCCCGCTTATCATCACTAACTTTTGATTGGACGTCGCAATTTTTGTTATTATTTGATTAGAGTCAAGAAAATCGACATTTAATTCAATGATGTTACTACTGTACCATCGAAGAGTGTTGATGTTTCCGTTGATTACATACATAATTATTATATAATCACAATCACTTTATAAGTAGGCGGAAAACATTACGTTATTGCCTGTGCTTTAGCTCAAGTGTTTTAACCTAAAATACTTTCAATAATCTTCTCTTATTTCAAAATTGACATGTTTTCTATTTATTTGATTTATAGAACACGAAGCATTTACCGATTGTGACGAAACTATCAATTTAAATTCTATAATTATCATAATAATTAGTCCACCAAAACCTGAAGTGCATAAAGCATTAAAAAAAATCCGTTTCCAAGTTTCCACCCGTGTTTTCCTTCACTGTGATATTATTTTTCTTAAAATGTACATAACTCCGAAAAGTTAAGAGGCGCGTGCCTGAGGATTGAACCCTCGACCACCCTAATAGGAAACCGGACAACTAAACCACTAGACTGGCACCACTTTAGACTTAAGGTATGTATACTAAATCCATCAACTGTCACATTGAAATTAGGTTGTACGAGATAACCGTATAAAATCTTACATCTTAATCAAAAAACAAATCCGTATATACCGGTTCCAATTGCGTCCAATTACAGCTTCTCATTAAGTAACACATTACACCTTTGACACAAATCTCAAAGTATAGAAAGTTAATTATAACTTTCAAATTTCACTGTGATGTAACCATGAAACCGGCTGCCGTTGTCAATTGCCGAATTAGTGGTGGTGTACCGCTGACAGAAACATACGCTAATATATCCCTAATGCTGTAAATCAAGCGGTCAAACGTGAAAACAACATTAATATACCCATCAGACATCAAATTATGATACTTCTACATCTAATATCAATTAATAAACTTGATGTTATGATTATGCTGTCAACATAGTAGTCAGTATAAAACTTTTTCTTTTTTTTTTAAATAGGTATATAGGCTAGCGCTTGGCAGTCAGCAATCAGACTTGCTTGCAAGTGGTGATGCAGCCTAAGGTGGAGCGCGCTTGCCTAGAAGATGCCTATTCACTCTTGATTTGAAGGTACCTATATTAAAAGAGGAGGGGAAAACGGAATATGTGTTGGTGGACTTTTTCTTCTATTCTTTGATAAAGGATTCATCACAAAATTCAATAACATTTCTCATATCTAATGCCAGAGTATGTCTAGCGTTTTCTTTTTCTTTGGTTAGCCTTGAGTTTTCTATAACATAAATATATTTTTTGACTCTCAGCTGTGTAGTCAGGTTCTAGAAATTACATTTTTCAAATTATTCTGCGTTGTGCATTACTAATTAAATTGTTATGATAATCCGTTAATTAAAAACCTATCGTGAAATTAGGTCTTGTCTTCTATGAATCTCTCTGTATCGTATTTCCCATTTCAGAGGGTCGTACTCGTGACGCCTATAGTATTAATCACAAAATGATACCTAGCGATAATCTTGTGATAATAATCGAACATTGAACTTGTATCTATGTATCAAAAGTAGGTTATAATTTAGAAACTAAATGATTGAAGAATTAAATAACAATTAGTGCCACGCAAGATAGATTTTCCTTTTAATATGAATATTCACAATATTATTATAATACGAAGACCTTTGAACGATTTGCTGGAGTGTGAAAAAATTGGTATGCTCATTACCACTCCATATGTAACGTAACTGTATAATTAATCGCTTGAATGATATAATATTTAATGCGTGTTCGACCATGAAATTATCAACGAATACATTAGAAGGATTCGAGTTAACTTTGTAAACAATATAATAACTTTTAATTTTAGTCCATTATCTATTTAGCTCTTGCCTTGCCTGCTTCTTATTCAGGCCAAGATATATTATATTCCTCCGAACATATCAATACAATATCATAGCAGTACATAACACGGAGCTGTTATGGACTGTTATATGAAAGATCTTTGAGCAGAGAAGTAGCAAAGAGGGATAGTATAATAATAGAGGGATAGAGTTATATTATAATACTAGAGGACGCCCGCGACTTCGTTCGCGTGGCATAAGTTTTTTAATTCCCACAGGCACTCCTTCATTTCCGGGATAAAAAGAAGCCTATGTCACTCTCCAGATCCTCAACTATACCTACCCATGCAAAAAATCACATCGATCCGTTGCTCTGTTGCGGCGTGATTGAAGGACAAACTCTCTATTTAACGTCCTTGGGGATAGCAATTTCATAACTGTGGAATACGTATTTCATAATTTTAAATCGGAAGCCCAAATACCAAGTTTCAGGTCTATAACCACAGAATAGGTAATAGTAGCTATAACTTGAAAAACAACGGACTTTCATTCAAATTTTCAACCCCTATTTAACCCTTTTGGGGGTGAAATTTTTAAATATTTTGACACACGTGCTTCTTTATTTTTTACCGAAAGCCAAAATATCGTTACTTGAAAAATATCTTGTAAAATTATAAGGACTTTTTTACAAACTTTACTTCCCTATTTCAGCCCATTGGGGGTAGAATTTTCAAAAACTGTGAAACACGTATTTCTTTATTTTAAACCAGAAGCCCAAATACCAAGTTTCATGGACATAACTTGAGAAATGACCGACTTTCATACAAACTTTCAACCCTTATTTTACTACCTTAGGGGTGGAAATTTGAAAAATCCTTCCTTAGTGAGCGCTTACGTCACAAAAGGAACCTACTGTCAAAATTTCAAGTTTCTAGCCCCAGCGGTTTAGGCTGTGCGTTGATATATAAGTCAGTCACTCAGTCAGTCAGGACTTTGAATTTTATATATATAGATAATTATAATAATTATAACAGCGACACAAGTTCAACGATTTTTTTTTTAATATTTAGGATTTTAACTCTACGTACTCTACTTTTACCAACGAATATTTAATGTATTTTCACAGAAATAGAGAAGAGGAAAATAAATAGAGACAATATCGATAGTAGCTGCAGGGCGATGAAATTATATGGCTGTTTTGGCTACGTAGAGTTCAAATGCAGGACAAAATGCTATGATAAAGGAAATGCAACAATATTTACAAACACTGCGTACTTTAAGGAAACTGCGAACTATCCTCCTACAAGTGCAAAGTTAACGTATGTAATAAGGTCTCTAGGACAACACGTAAAACGACAATTTCCATACAAATGACGGTCACTTTCGAAACTCCATTGAGATGCCGCCGCGCAAGTGATTTTGACCATTGTCTTTTACAACAATCGGACTTTGCACCACCAGAGCCGAAGCGAAAACACAAAAACAAGTTGTGTTGCATCATACACTTAGTCATCAAAGGCTTGCGAGGATTTTATATCGCTATAATGATCATAAATATTTTATTTTAGGAATATTAGTATTCCCTTAAATGATAGATATGCCTATTATCAGAAATCGACTTCTTCACGGTTTCATACATTGCAACTTTATGTGTAGATAATACATACTCCGTACATACTTATGTATAATAATAGGTATTGAAGTAACAACGCAATCTGGTAAAATGGCGGTAATATTCGGTCAGATAAAGAGTAACCAAATTAAACATAATATTAAATAATAGATAGCTTAATGAATTTAAAGCTTTGAGCGCATACAAATAATTAGATCATAATACTTTAAAATTTTAAAAAAACATACAAAATTGATTTACATAACCTGTAAAAGCGGTCTCAAGCGGAGAGAGGAGAAGAGAATGCAAACTACAATTTCTTTGGTTGATTCGCAAAACGTATCCAACTAGTTAAGAGTTAAAATAAAGTTCGGAGAGGTCGTTAAAACTTGAAAACACCACAACAGCATTGCGTGATCAACTTAAAAGATACTAAAAAATGTATTTAAAATACAAAAACAAGCATAATTTATTGCACAACCCAAAGTAGCAATAATAACCACTCGAAACGTTAAGCAACGACCTATAGCTCGTGTCTTTGGGCAATTTTTGCGGGATCTGATTTCAATTTTCGGCATACTTATTTTCAAGTAAGTCACTGGCGCAATAAAAAGCAATCACTGTCGTTAAAATGTAGTCAAGTACCGTTGTTGCTCATGTCAAAATTTGCGGTCTATGCATGCCGCTTAACTTTGTATATTTTGTGCCCCCGCTTAGCCGCTATTCAGCTATTTCAAATAATAGTCAAAATAATATGTACTGTGTTTTTATGAATATCGGACAATCGCAAGTTTATATGTATATTTTTGAAGTGAAAACTTCTTTAGCCGCGTTGAGTACTTTTTGGTAGGGGGTAAACTTGTGGATTCGCGTCACGGACACCTCTTTTTTTTTAAATTATTTTAAATATTCGTTTTCAATTCTATCGGTGGTCCTTAGACTGCAATTTTTTTTTGTTTTAAATGTGGGTTGAGTTCTAAACTCTACTTACTCGTAGTAGAAAAAGAAAACCTTGTAATTATTACCAACGAGCGCCCTAACTAGTTTTTCGCGGTGATATTTCGCTCATTACGCTTAACGACGTCCGTTTCCTGATAATATGACTAGCGGTATCTTCGTGTGGGCAATTAATAATGTTTTAATTTCTTCATAGTAATGCAAAACATACAAACAAAGCTAAAACGAGACAAAACTTCTTGACTTTCGACCATAAGGTCAAAGGTTTATAAAACTAATTTAAATAATTATCTTTAGAAATAAAATTATATATTCATTAATTTCTAGTACCTAGTCTACAGATCTATACCTGATGTCTTTTAAGAAACTACAGAACAAACAATGCGAGTATACATATACCTAGTATACATAGATCACGAGTTCACGACTTTTATATCCGTGTACAATCTGAAAGCCTTGAATCCAGCTTGCTTAAAGTTCGTTCGGAACCAGTTTCCCCTGAGATTTCTATCTATATGTTATTGATGTCAAACCAACAATAATGCATTTAGTGCAGCTACTGTTTAAGTAAGTTAAGTACCTGCAAACAATTAAGAATTGCTAATTGGTAAACTAGCTACCTGTAACTAATTAATTAAAAATATTAAAAAAAACACGACTGGATTGCCAAAAATATTTTTTTTTTTAGCCAGTTTTACTCGAGATGTTGTAAGGATTCTAACGATACCCATACATCCAAATCTGCTCAGCCATTTAGAAGTTATAGTGGAATAAAGAAACTCACATACCTACATGTACATGAACACTGAAAACATTACACTCCTTTTTTGGGCAGTCGTATAAAAAAATTAAATAAAACCTAAATGAATCAAATCTTCATACTTAGCCTTTTTCGAATAATTTGCGCCCAAGTAGAAAAGAAATTGTTTTGTTTGAAGAAGTTTTGATGAAATACTGGAGGATGCAAGCAAATTCGTTCGTATCGATTAAGATTTTTGAAAAATCCCGTGGGATTTCATTGATTTTCCGGGATAAAAAATAGCTTGGTCCTTCCTCGGGATGTTATTTTACCTAGAAATTCAGTCCAATTCTGCTGTACACCATCTCTAAGCTAAACTAAAATGACAGCCCTATTTTTAACCGACTTCCAAAAAAGAGGAGGTTCTCAATTCGGCGCGTTTTTTTTTTTTAAATGTATGTCGGTGCATATTTTCGTGGTTTCTGAACCGAATTGAGAATTTTTTTTATTGCTATGCTTTTCTTAATACTCCCTGCGGCAATAAGTACTAAATGATTATGTTTACAGTACCGATATGTATGGCTTAAAACTTAGTTCGGATAAGTAAGCACTTAAAAGTAAATAATATTAATCATATATCGCAGCTAAATAAAAACATAAGTTACAGCAGTGGTTGATACCTACTTTACTTTTAAAAGGGTCATTGAAAGCAGTATTAAAATACAATGAAACCGCAGCGGGTTTACCCGCAGCTATCTGCGAGGATAAAGTATCGTGATAACCTTGGTTATTGAGGTAAATCTACAGTCAGTAGGCAAAACATTTTATTTATTTACTTTTTATTTAACTTACACTTTTATATTATTGCTTTTATACAATCCTCCTTTAACGAAAATAATCAAAAACCAATTAGAAAAATTTAATTATAGGTAACTAGATTTAGACCGTGACTTCGTCCGCGTGAATTAGGGTTTTTGCTTGCCGCGAAAACTCTTTAATTGTCCTTTCCCGGGCTACAACCTACCCCTGTATCAGTTGAACAGATGGACCGTGAAAGCGTAGCAGACAGACTGATAGGCTGATAGAACCACTTATTTACGAGTAGGTGCATGTTGTTTAGGTGACAGACCCATTTATATAGGTGCATGTTGTTTTCTAACTAAAATTATTATCTTAAATGAACTATATAAGTTTTAGTTTTAACGGAAAAATCATCCATTTATTTATGAATCTTTTGAAAACGTACTGAAACTTGTGCGCGATGTTGGCCGAACTATAATTTTCACGCATACTTTTTGACGAGCGACCTAATAAAGAATTTTCGCGTTGCGTTTACGGAGATAAACCACAAATTGAAGCGCAACGTAACACAGTAGAACATAAAATTCCATAAAATATTCTAGCCACATGCCTAATAGGCAAGCTTAACTCTAGATCGTACGTGTGACGTGATAAAGAGCGGGTTATCTTGGAGCCTTGGACCGTTGCTCTAAAGGTTTGTCACTCACAACGCGGAACGGCAGCGACATAATATTATGGCAACAGAAGCACGACAGATCCTCGCACCTAAATACGCCGGCACACATTTGTCTCGTAGGAGGCAAACTTCGCAAACGAACGAACGAAATTTCGTTAACTCCTCTCCTACATAATATTATCTCTATGCTCCTCTCTATTTCGTTTTCGTACACGCAGACGAAGTACGGATCCATAGACAATTTTCGTGACCGATTGGATTGAACGATTTTGTGTGGGTCTAATAACCGACTAATTACGTTCGTTTGCAAAGTTTCGTTTTAGAGAAAGAGAGTAGACCCCAAGGGCTAACTTGTAGTGAAGTAAAAAAACGTACAACGCGGGGTGCGTCTTTTTGCGAAAAAATACCACTGGTAAGACAAAAAGTCAGCGCGACATGTCGGGGGGCGACCTTTTAATATTTTGGACCACAGACATGCGTGATAAAGCAGAACGTGAGAATTGCGTAGAGACCATACGACACGGACGTTCTACTAGTAATACTAGCAGCTTGCTTTCGTGATTACGCTTGACGTCTTCGATTCCTTGTTTTACGTCTTCATGCAGCCACTTTGTTCATATTCTATTGTCCGCTGCTACAGTCACGCTTATTGTGTATCCGAACCTTTATGACTTAACTAGTAATCGATCTTTATAGACTCATTAACGAAACTTTTTATTCGACAGGTTCTTTTTATGTCGCCTTTATTGCAGAGTTAAACTTATTTTTTCATTTTATTTGGTCTTAATTATAAAATCCTTTTTTTATTTTAATTGGCATTGAACGTAGTATACTGCTGAGCAAACTTGCAAAGTTACGTTCTATTTATATACAATGGGGAAAGATTGGTGGGCAATAACCTTTCTTGTGTCAGCTCAATGGCTCAAATCCAGTATTGACTTTAAGTTATGATCCATACTAATTTTAACATAGTCTGCCTATCTGCTTGTACAACCGTTATGGGTGAAATTTGGTACAACTACAGAGATAGATTGCATCCCGAGGTAGGAAATAGCTACACTAGACTCACAATTCGTACATAATACTAATGCGTTGATACATGATATCTTAACTAAGTACCTATAGGTTGCCTGGAAGAAATCACTCTTAGTGATAAGGCCGCCTTTACACCGTAACAAGTCTGTCACGATTCGTGTTACCTCTGTTTTGTTATTTGTTTGTGTATAATCAAGTGTTTTTACTTACTTACTTATATTAAACGAAAATGCTTATCTCTGAACAGATAAGAATCTCTTAAAACCACGCTTAACATGCGTCATACAATCAAACCTTACAATGAAAACCTCCTCGCTCCAATTAAGTCGCTCCAAATAAATAAATTATATTAATATGTGGGCTTCAGGTGTAGGCCGCTATGCAAATCACAAATGCTTTAATGAAACTATGCAGCACACATATTAATACACGTTTAATTAGCGTTTAGCGATGATAACCTAGTGCTCTGAAACTCATATTTTTTATTCAAATAAACTTATTAGAAGTGCTTTTCAATCGTCGAATAAATCTTCCACTGGTTCGGAATGCCATTCCTTCCGAGAAGAACCAGCAAGAAACTCGGTTGTTGCTCTTTTTAAATAATTAATTAACAGTTATTATATCAATGTGCACTTAAGTAATCTGCTAATGTTGGGAATCTCAATTACTGTTTTTTTTTTTTATTCAAGTTAAAATAGGTAAAATCAGAAAAGAAGAAGCCATTTCGCAAAACTTGATAGCCTTTATCATTTATCATTATCATACCAAAAATTATTTGTTTATTTTTTTTTGTAGCATACTAATGACTAACAAGTTGGACGGCCTCTAGATGTCATTAGCACTTTTTAATTAAACATCATTAACTTGACGATGCCCTATCTAAATGTACCCGTCAAATCAGTTGAACAGTACCCTTACTCTGAGATTGATCGAATTTAAAATACGGTCTCACTAAGTGAGGTGAATTACATATGCATCAAACTAAAATGAATCTTAATCTTATTAATTTAGAGCTCAATTTCGTGTATGCATTCACAGCTAGCGCTCCAAACGATACGTTTCGAAATTTGAATCGGTTGCACTGAATTTGTGGCTTTAAATCAAGAGTTTTTGGGTCCATTTTAGTTTGACTCAAATGTGATTCACCTCACTTAGTGAGACCGTATTTTAAATTCGATCAATCTCAGAGTAAGGGTACTGATGGGTCGTGAAAGCATAGCAGACAGGCAGTCACATTTTCACATTTATACCTAATGTTGATTAAAGGTCTAGCCCACAACCCTTAGCAGTGATGATGACTAGCAGAGCAGACCAGAAATGTTAATCCTTTCATCAGATTTTATGTTTTTATGTCGCATATAAAAAACAGACAGAGCTGCTAAATAAATTTTAATTTTTTTATCTAGAATGCCGTCGAAAACGCATCCGGGACGATATCACATCAAGATGACCAAAAGAAACAAAAACATCGACACCTACGCTTGAAATTTGCATCTCATTGGCAATAATCTCTAAAAGGTCCGTCTGTAAAAGTTAAGTGGGACATTTTAAGTAAACATCAAATAGCGGCATACTTTGACCGTATTTTTTATTTACCTAGTCGTGTTTTCTGTGTGAAAATGACATAGACAAATAATATTAATCGTGGAAAAGTCGAACGGAAATAGAATCATACTTAATATTTTAAATGCGAAAGTATTTTTGTTTGTTTGTTGGTTTTCCGTTCAATCACACCGCAACAGAGCAACGAATCAAATAATAAATATTATAAATGCGAAAGTTTGGATGGATGTATGGATGGATGTTTGTTACTCAATCACGCCCCAACGGCTGAACGAATCTGGATGAAATTTGGCACAGAGATAGATTATAGTCAGGAATAACACATAGGCTACTTTTTACCCCGGAAAATTATGGAGTTCCCGCGGGAAACGAAAAACCTCGATCCACGCGGACGAAGTCGCGGGCATCAGCTAGTAAAATTATAATTCAGCCAAACGAAAAAATAGTGAAAGATATCATGCACATCTAATAAAATCAATCAACTTTTAACGGTATTGATAGCCTAAAATATAAGCTTTCTACGTTTTCTTTATCAAGTTCAATCCATCAGCTATGTTCATTAATTTATTAATTTATTAGGCTTTCTTTATTTTAATAGATTCTACTACTATTCACGGCTTTTTTCCGTAGGTTAACGACCCTGAATTAGTTACGTTCGGAAAATCTTGAATCTATGCGTGTAAAAAAGATGTCTTGTCCTGGCTAACTTGTTAGTATTTAACACCGATTTAATGAACGTAGGACTCGCAATGAAAGGATTTTTAGGCGCTAAATCGGCGATGAAAGTTTGTACGAAAGTCAATAATATTTTGATGGATAAATGTATCCATCAAAATATTGTAGTCTATGCTTCCGGTTGAAAACAAAGAAATACCATAACTATAATAATTTACAAATTTCTTAAGAATCTGGTCTTATCAGTAAATCTCTGTGCCTATGAAACTACTGTTGAAAAAATTGTTGAACTTTGTCTAGGTTTATCTATTTTTTTTTAACAACCGCAAAGCCGTAAGGAACTTAACATGATATTGCTTTGTTAACACACGTTATCCAACTTTTTTATTATATCTCCCATGTTTATTCTACCTTGGATCCCCGCTCCCTTTGTTATAAAAGAGTGTTAGGGATGATAAAATGCGATAACGCCAAGATAATGTATGTAGACATGCGACAGAATGTATATCGTATGTCTATCGTGCTGGTAAGCTATATACAGTGAAGTGAACAAGTTTTCTGATTCGATTATAATATTGTTGTGACGTACGGAACGAATCGATTTCATGGATTGAGAAATTTCTAATAATATAGCTATTCACCTTCTTTACATTTTATGCTAATCATTGTACCATATTTTCTTTTCAAACTCTGAAGGCAGAGTTTAAATAACAAAAAGAATGAAAAGAATTTGAAATCCCGTCTATTAAATTTTGTAACCTTCTCAATTCCGCGTCTATTTTTAAACAGTTATAACTTGTTTATTATAATAATAGTTGTCCAGCCAAAATTTCACACGGGTGATGGGACCAACCTAACATCAACTTTGTAAAAAGAAGTAATTGTCGGAATCGGTTTAGATATGCGGAATTACTGAGTAAAATCGACCAAAACTTTCAGCCCCATCCCGATTATTTATGCGTTTGTAAACCTGCGTCAACATTGTCACATAATAAACATAGCATATTAAATAAACATTAATTGATAAGGACGCCGTTTATTTTCTTATGATATGTACTTGTATTTATATAACGTGTTGTAACACAGCTTTTACCATTCGGTCTGACTCACGGACCAAGGTGTCCCAATTAAACCATACCGCTGTTTGACCAAAACCTGTTGCAACGTTAAAATGACAGTAAAGCGCTAAGGCCTAAGTTGCTACAAAGTTATTCATAAGCATCCAATGCTTGAGCTTAGAAGTTTTCACTATTTTATCCCCTTAGGGGTCGTATTTTCAAAAATCCTTTCTTAGGTATAATACTTATGCCTACTGTATATAGGCTATCTCTATGCCAAATTTCAGCCCGATCCGTCTTGAGCTGTGCGATGATAGATCAGTCAGTCAGTCACCTTCCCTTATAAATATTTAGATGTGTGTGTGTGTGATTGTGTCTGCTTGCTAATTATTATCCTTTCACGGTACATCTATTTTAATGAAATATGGATTTCAAAAAAACCTAAATTCACGTGGACGGGCATCATCTAGTTTATATTTTTTACCTAGCTTATTAACTCACAAAATTTTAGTGCACATATTATTAATTTACTAATACTATATTACTAATAATAACATAAGTTTAAGGAAAAGTTTAAACCTTACCTACGTAGGCCTTTAATTGAATAAGATAAGAAATACATATTTTTTTTCATTAATTAAATACAAAAATATTACTTAATGCAACGATGGTATGTTTTTATGAGGATTTTTTTCTTATCATGTACTATGCATTATATTTAATCATTTCCTTTAATTTACTTTAATCGTGACAAGAAATACGTGACTTGTAACAATTTTTCCTCATAACAACATTAATGCATGAAAAAGATGAAGATGCTAGTGGTTTTTTCTTTTTCTTAGTATCAAAGTGCCTAGTCTAAAAATATTTTTAAAAAAAGCTGGTTATGTTTGAATGTTTAATTAATATTTATTAATAAATAAATAAAAAATATTTAATGAACCTTAGTGTATTGTATAGGTATTTATTTTTTTATCTTCTCTTTTATCTTTTTCATTTTCATCTTGCCTTACGTACTTTATATCTAAAGCCATACAAAATAAAAACCGGCCAAGTGCGTGTCGGGTCACGCGTAGTGTGGGTTCCGTAGTTGCCCATCACAACATGCGAAATTTTATGGTCGACTATTACTTGTCAACTCGTAAAGCTGTGATAGTTTTTCTTTCACTACTGACAGCGACATAGTCACTGAGTGACTAAGCTCCTCAATAAAGAGAAAAAAAAATTATATTTTCCACATATCCTAAAACAACCGTTTAGCTAGCAGATGGACTCTTGACTCTAAAAAAATTAGCACTTTAAACCTCAATATTTCGCAAACGGATCCCTTAGTCGAAAAATAATTTTCCCACACCTACAATATCTTTGAAAGACCTATCCAACGACACCATGAGATAAACGAGAAAAAATAATAATCCCCACTGGGTAATGCGTATGAGGTAGGTAGGTACCTACCCTTAAAAAAAATTACCACTTTGTAAGCGTGATTAATGACATACCCTGCCAAATTACAGCTTTCTAATACTCTCCTCTGGACTCTGAGCTACGCCGCGGAGAGACAGACACAGACAGACAGAAAGACGGGCGGACATGACGAAACTATAAGGGTTCCTTATTGACTACAGAACCCTAAAAACTTCATATATCACTTATTGCTAATGAAGTAAAATGAAAAGTGCAAAAAAATCACACATAAATTAATGGAATACTCAGACAAGTTATCCTATTTGTGTTTAAAAGTGCGCAATCATTATGATGACATCAAACAAGTTGTGGCTAAATAATTTATTATGTTATCGGTCAGAGATTTTAAAATCTAAATGCGAAACATCTTCAAAAGACCTTTGCGGTGATTGCAAAAAAAATATATGATGTATTTGTATAAATTGAATCTTCAACTTAATAGGGATGTTACTTAAGTCAAAAATAAATTATTTCTTACTGATGACTTAATAGAAGGTCTTCCAAAAGACCTAAAATTCACATCGTTTTCTAGTTAGCCATTGACTGCTTATGTGATGATGCGAGAATATGAAAGCGGTTGATTAAAAACCACACGTGTTTCAAGAAGTTTTCGATCAACACACCTCAAGGGTAATGGCAGCTATGTTCGACATAATGTCCGGTTTCTATGCGGCATCGTACCGTAACTCTAAATCGCTTGGCAGTACGTCTTTGCCGGTTTTACTCCCATAAATTCCCAAATTGCCCCTGTTGGGGATCAAACCTGGGACCTCCAAGACCACAGCGCTTATCACTTCACCATGGAGGTCGTCTGTCATTCAAAGATTTAAATAAAAAAACCGGCCAAGTGCGAGTTGGACTCGCGCACCGAGGGTTCCGTACAAACCTGTAGTAAGTTTCACGATTTATGACGTATCCATATAAATATTATAAATGCGAAAGTTTGGATGGATGGATGTATGTATGTATGGATGTATGTTTGTTACTCAATCACGCTCCAACGGATGAACGGATCTGGATGAAATTTGGCACAGAGATAGATTATAGTCTGGAATAGCACATAGGCTACTTTTTATCCCGGAAAATTAAGAAGTTCCCGCGGGAATCAAAAAAACCTCAACCACGCGGACGAAGTCGCGGGCATCAGCTAGTTAAAAATAAAAATTACGTTTGTTGTATGGGAGCCACCCTTTAATATTTACTTTATTGATATTTAATTATTTATTTTGAAAGGTAATATACAAGTTAATATTCTGTGAAAATTTAAACCGTCTACCTGTTACTGTTTTTAATATTGAGCAAAAAAATACGAAAAAAACACGTTTATTGTATGGGGACCCCCCTTAATATATATATTTTTTTAATTTTTAGTATTTGTTGTTATAGCGGCAACGGAAATACATCATTTGTGAAAATTTCAGCTTTCTAGCTATCACGGTTTATGAGATACAGCCTGGAGACAGACAGACAGACAGACAGACAGACAGACAGACAGACAGACAGACAGACAGACAGACAGACAGACAGACAGACAGACAGACAGACAGCGGAGTCTTAGTAATAGGGTCCCGTTTTTACCCTTTGGGTACGGAACCCTAATACGTGACAAAGTTGCGGTCATTTAGATAAAAGTAAATTATTTTATAATCTCAACATCTCGTTTGGTGTCGTCATAATGATTGCGATTATCTAAAAGTCAAGTAAATACAAACTTGATCGTTTGCAACAAGGTTTACGATGTACATTGCGTACGATAGGTCACGGGTCAATTATTAACATTATTAATGGTTAGCATGGAGAATTTATTATTTATTTTTAGTTATTACCAGTCTCTCCCAACCGGTTTACCTACCTACATTTGTTTTTTTAAGAATCATTTATGTTCAGAATAATTGCAAATTGATTTTTATTAGTTATTCTTTGTAAATCACAAAACAGCCTTAATTATTAATTCACAAAACTTTCATCATTACCAATTTTTAATGAACTTTATACGTAGACAAAGCCGTGGGAACATCCTGTATGAAACTGATGTAACCCTGCCAGTAGCTATTCAATTACACGCAAATAAGGCAAAAATAAAAGACTGACATGTAATACGAGACTATAACAATGTTGCTGCGCGTTTCGTTACAAAGAATATTACGCCATTTTCAATTCCAGAATCCAGAAATAGGATATTCTTTTAGTTGACTAAAAAGATGATTCGAAACGACCGAACTTATTACGTACCCGACCATATTCTATCAGGGTTTTAGATTTGAGCAAATTATGTTTGTTTTACTTAAGTTGGTAGTTGTGTTACAACGTTGTTGATATGCTACCGATTATAATTGCTATAGTAGGCGAATTTTAAGCTTCGAAAAAATTACATCCACTCGAAAATAAGTTATTGTGCTTATTCATTTTGTATTTTCTTTTGGTAACTTTATAACAAAAGTGTGCTATAGCAACAAAACTTATTGATTTATTTCTTCTTATTTTCTGATTGCGCTATAATTTACTCAAATTCAATTTAAGTAAGTAATTTATGCACTATAAAAGCAGCCAACAATAAAGATTGCTACAATCATAATGCGTGATTCGAAAGTGTTGTAATTTCGGACAGACATAGAAAACTAAAAGAATTAATCTTCCAAAAGATAAAATATAATTTTCAACAAAATATTAGTCCTTTAATTTTCAATTGCATGTACAGCAAAATAAACCCCCATTTTACTAATTTTGAAAATACTACCACAGGCAACGGAAGAATTATACTTTCATAACTATATAAATAAATAATAAATTTGAGTTTTTTTTTTAATGTATAAGTAATATACATTTTTTGCAATGCAGCTTAATTGCTTACACTCTTACACTAGATATAATTTGCCTAGATTAATTATGTTTTAGCAGTCAAATACATTGTTGCAATCATTGTTAATGGCATAATTCATGATTTAAGAGAATAACAATGATTACGACAGTCACAATGCGTGCAATCAAGTTTCGTAATTTAGGGTTAGTCTACAAGTTGATAAATTTTATGTACAAAAATAAATATTAATAATTAATAACTAGATAATGCCCGCGACTTCGTCCGCATGGATTAAGTATCTGAGTTCTCGGGGAACTTTCCGGGATAAAAAATTGCCTATGTATGTAACCTACCTCTATACCAAATTTCATCAAAATCGGTTGAACAGCTGGGCCATGAAAGCGTAGCAGACAGACAGACAGACGGACAGATAGACAGACAGACACACTTTCGAATTTATAATATTAAGTATTATAAATGCGAAAGTTTGGATGGATGGATGGATAGATGTTTGTTACTCAATCTCTCCAGAACGCCTGAACGGATCTGGATGTAATTTGGCACAGAGATAGATTATACTCTGGAATAACACATAGTCTGCTTTTTATCAAAGAGAAAGAGAAAATCAAAGAGTTCCCGCGGGAACTACAAAACCTCAATCCACGCGGACGAAGTCGCGGCTATATCTATCAGCTAGTTTATAATATTAGTATGGATACGTAAGGGATAACTTTTTTTAAAGATATCGCGGCATCAGCTAGTTTATAATATTAGTATGGATACGTAAGGGATAACTTTTTTAAAGATAGAATCACTTCCAACAAAATGGAGCCATGTAGTTTCGGTTATACTAAAATACGTTCAGCCATCTGCTTACAAAATGAGGTTCGACTTATTTAAAAGGTAAATGTATTCCGAACAAAAGCCTTAGCAGGGCACGTCGAGATGAGTCAGGGACCTTTTCACCCGTTGCATTGTTTATTCTGGACGCAAACCCGTTCCTAAACGGTTTTCTCCCGGCGTTTTCTTAGAAAATATCAGTTAAATACATTTTGAATATTCATTTTTTTAGTCTATGAATATGAGTTATTGTTTATTAAGTCACATTATTTCGTGAATATGCAATAGCGATGGGCAGACCTTTAAGCAAACAAACGAACTTCCTTTAAGAGCTTTTGATAGTCTGGTACTTATTTCATGTTTAAGCTAAGTGGGCTTAACTACGAGTATTAGAAAAAAGAATACCTATTATTAAAATCGGATCCGATTTGATTGAAGTAGGGAGTGAGTAAAATCGCTGAGCGCTGAGAGAATTGAGCGCTGTTGTCTTAGCGTGGGAGGTCCCGGGTTTGATTCCCGGCAGAGTCGATTTGTGAAGTTATAATTTCTGAATTTTCTCTTGTCTGGTCTGACTAGTTACCACCCTACCGGCAAGGACGTACCGACAAGCGATTTAGCGTTCCGGTACGATGCCGTGTATAAACTGATTAGGGGTATGAGTTCAATACAACTGCCATACCTCTAACAGGTTAGCCCGCTACCATCTTAGACGGCATCATAACTTACCATCAGGTGAGATCGCAATCAAGCTAACTTGTAGTGGAATAAAAAAAGGCACTCAATGAAATATATGTTTAGTTAGATATCCCCCTTTCTTGTGACAGTGGAGGTCATTGTCCAGCAGTGGAACACCGCCAGGTTGAACGTTACCTTACTATCGTTCAAGTTTTTGAGATACAGCAATGTCTTAGTGAAACGTGTTTTGAAACGCATTTTTTGTTCTTGCAACGGCGTTTATCGCGTTTTATTGAGACTTTCATCGAGGCGAATATGGTCCATTGGCCGCGGACTGAAGAACTTTCTCATCGTGATCAAATACTTTACTTGACTGACACTAAGTTCAGGTAAATACAGAGACGTCTGTTAATGTCTGAGAGCATCTTAAGTTATTATTATCTGATTCTTGTCTACATAGCAAAATGACATAAAACAGTCGCCTAGCGCTTGGTCCCTCTCTATTTAGATATAAGATAGCTCTTAGATTGCTCTAAGATTTAAGGTTTAAGATATGCACAGTTCGGCAATTAATTCATTTATTTATGTCTCAAAATTAACGTTTTACAATGCTTCGAATAATTTATCGGAATCTTGAAATAAATTTAAAAACTTAATTTATTAATCTTAAGATCTCTTTTAACGATCGTTTATTTAAAGGGAGATTAGACTTTCAGTTTTGTTTCAGAACTATTGAACATAAAAAACAAAAAATATTAGCCAGTTCTAAAATACTAACATTTTAGTATTAAATTAGCTAATAATCTGTAAAGTGGATGAGAACAATACAATAGTTTCGCACCAGTTCCATTATGCGCTAATGAAAATCTTAAAAGCGAGCTATCATAAGACTCATAAGAGAGGGCTTTCTCTCAAGTTATACAATAAAGCATAACTGTAAACATCCGCTCTTACCTCGGCTTAGGCAAGTCCGTTAAAAATTCCGGCACACAGTTCCGAGATACACAAACACACAGATTTTTAGCGAGTCGATGGATCGTCAGATCTCCACACCGTTACACGTCAAATGTGTGTCAACGAGAGAAAAATGATTAAATAAGAATTTTCTTTAAACACACACTGGGAAAGTCACAGAAACACACTTTGTCCGAACTTGTGAATTTGCAATTTAATTATGTCACTTTCAGAAAATTGTGGGAGAAAAGTGGGTATGATATTAGTTTTAGAATGTAGGTACAATGCGCGCGCGACGAGTGCTATGCCAAAGGTAAGCGCGCAAGCGTCGTATGCCTGCCTCTCTCTCAAAGCGACTGGCGTGGAGCCATACCTTCACCTTCGCGGCGCTCGCCTGTTTCGCAAACAACCTCAGCCAGCGGTTTCCTTGCAGAATTTCTTGTTGCATGGCAACTGTACTTAATGTTTGCAGCAAAAAGCGTTTGTTGTAAGAACATAAGTTTCAGAACTTTGGTAACTATTGCGGGTGAGGCTGCGGAAAACCTTCGGAAAAGAATGGAAAGAAATCTAATTATTTAAGTATTTGTGACGCAATGAATGCGCAATATAGGTAAAGTTCAAATGTCATGTTTAGTAAAAAAATGGGGTACCTAAAACTTTTTTAACAATAGTTCTTTCAGGCAAAATATTGATTGTACCGATGAAAAAGATTAATGTCTTTTAGTCTTGCTGAAATAGGCTTTATTATAAGGAATCAAATGAATATACCGACGAATTTTAGCTTTTTTATGGATACGTAGGATTCTATACACAGAAACTCAAATAAGTATCTTCTTTCAGTTTCAGTTCATATCTTCTGCAGAATTAATTCTCATCTGGAAAACTTTATGGCTTCTTTTAAGATTGTTACAAGAGAATTATTTAAGCCGATTTTGGATGTTTATGGAGCCTTAGGATCTTAAATTGAGGTTCATTCCTAAATTATGCTTATCATGAGACGACAGAACGGTTATTAATTTCCCCTTGCCAATAGTCACGGACATCTGCCAAGATTCAAGTTTATTTCGCTACACAAACGACATGTGGAATGTCACGGCACACGTGGTGAAATGGTGACGAAACCTCTAATCGGTGTCATTTGTCATAGACACGGCAAGATCATGTCTTGTAAGCGATACATTTTTTACCGTGCAATCTAGGTTAAGCGTTCATAACTTTTGTACGTAGGTTTATAGTCGTACACGTCTACCTTGTATTTATTTTTAATACGTGGCCTTGTTGGCTTTCAATCTTTTTACTGTTATAGTGCTGTTTGTATTTGCCATATAAATCGGTCTACTTAACGACCTATAAGCACTGCGATTACTCGTAATTTGCCGCTTCCCTAGTTCGATTCCAGAATATTTTTTGAGCGTTTGACTTGCACAACAACGCTAATTCTTATCACGCCACTGTCGGCCTAGCATACAGTGATATACATTATACATTTTGTGTTAAACACAGAAGAAAATAATGACATATTCCTATAGTAAATATGTACGAGCGTTACGGCATCGACAGCGAAAGAGGTCATAGATGATAATGTCTATCAGTTTTCCAGTGAACTTCTTCGCAAGAGGAAAAGCACTGACTAAGGAAAGTCGCCTTTCCACATTAAGTAAACTGCGAAGATGAATGTCTGGAGACAAGAAATTTTGGAACGCAGCAGAGAGAAGACCAGAAGTATTTCTTTCTATTTCTCCCTCGAAGTAAATAATAGAGTTTGCCAGTAAAGCTCAATACGAATCGCGGCTGAAGTCTGCCACCAATAACTAACTACCAATAAACACATCATAACTTACAAAGTTTTGTCAAGTCATATATGATTCGCACGCGAAAAAGGGTCAGGCAAGCTCGAACTTATAAAAGTTTCCGTGACAAATATTTGTTCTAAGTTTAGAAGAAGTATCGTAAACTTGGTAAGTATCATAAAGAAATTTCCTGACTTTCCTTATGATTTTCTGAAAAGCCTTTCCTTGCATGAGGAGAAGTTTCCTTAACTCACTGCCACAGAAATAGGGTAAGGAAAGTTCTCCTTTTTTAAAGGAAATTCTTTAAAAAAAGAAAAGAAAAATCGTGAGAAAATTTATGTCCTTGATAGCAAATAAACAAAATCTTTCACCATAAACCAGTAAAACGTAAGTGTTCGCGTAAAAGACCCGAGACGAGATTGCATGCGAAATTACCATCACACCTCACAGCAATGAGACTTAAATAGACTCTATATGTAATAACCATTACTTTACATGGTTTAGCTCGATGCGCTTATCTTGAACTTTGAAGCGTTATGTACTCGTATACCTAGTCTCTCAGCCTTTCAAGTAAGTAGTTCTAACTTCAGTTTGAGTTAATACCAGTCTGCGAATAGGCATTTTACAGGCAAGCGTGATCTTGGACCGCCGCAATTTACTGTGCCAATTCTGTGATTTGCGGATTAGTAGACTTCAGAGAACATTATGAAGAGATCTATAGGGCGTGAAAGTTTACTCACTATGTTTTCTTCACCGTTTAAAGCAATCATCAATTGATAGACGTCCACTGCTGGACATAGGCCTCTCGCAAGGATTTCCACACGCCGCGGTCTACGCCGCCTGGATCCAGCAGCTCCCTGCGACTCGCCTGAGGTCGTCCGTCCAGCGAGTAGGGGTCTACTAACGCTGCGCTTTCCAGTGCGAGGTCGCCAACTCCAGCACTTAGGGACCCCAACGTATATCAGTTCTTCGAAATATGTACCCCGCCCATTGCCACTTAAGTTTCGCAACACGTCGAGCAATGTGAGCAATTTAAAGCAATAGTTGATATTAACTCCAAAAAGTTGGTGCGTGCCCACGCCCAGTGACCCCGACCCGAATAGGCAGCTGGACATCTTAACCACTAGGCTACCTAGGCTTACGTTTTTTTAATTCCACTACAAGTTAGCCCTTGACTGCGATCTCACCTGATGGTAAGCGATGATGCAGTCTAAGATGGTAGCGGGCTAACCTGTTAAGTTATAAATTCCCAAATTGACCCTGTCGAGAATCGAACCTGGGTACTCCCACGTTAAGACAACAACGCTCAACACTGCGCCAGGGACACCCCAGGCTATCACCGCATCTTCACTTGCGATGGTGTAATCAGCTACTTTCGTACTGGTACTTTCCTAATGGTAGATGTTAAGACTATTAAGACCACAGCGCTCACCGCTGCGCCAGGAATTACCTCAAAATCCTCTTCAAAAAGACATAAAACTTCATTACGTGCTTAAGAAGTTAAGTATCATTGAAAGTAAATTGAAATTTCTCATATACACTGTCGGATAGTGATAAAGTATACAATCTAAGTATTCTCATGGACTCGGCGGATGTTGCGTCGAGATAGTATGCAAATTGCCAGCACCATTTCTCTGCAATGAGACTCAAATGTACGACTTATGTAATAACTGTAACGCGGTCTAGAGAAATGCAAGCCTAGTTATCATACTAATATTATGAACTAGATGATTCCCGCGACTTCGTACGCGTGGATTAGGTTTTTTGATTCCCTCGGGAACTCCTTAATTTTCCGGGATAAAAAGTAGCCTATGTCCTTTCTCGGGATATAACCTACCTCTATACCAAATTTCAGCAAAATCGGTTGAAAAGATGGGCCGGGAAAGCGTAGCAGACAGACAGACACACTTTCGCATTTATAATATTAGTATGGAAGTATGGATGCGAAAGTGCGTTTACTTGTTGGTTCGATTAAAGAATCACGCCGCAACAGAGCATCGGATCGACGTGATATTTTACATGGGTATAGTTTAGGACCGGAGAGTGACATAGGGCTACTTTTCATATCACCAAAATTAGGGAAATCCCCCCGGAATTAAAAAAATTTAAACCATGCAGTCGAAGTCACGGGTTTCAGCTAGTACCTAACTTATAACTATAAACTAACTAATGCCCGCAACTTGGTCCGCGTTGATTTAGGTTTTTAAAAATCCCAATGCCAACTCATTATAATTTATAGGTACCCTAGGCCTTTCCAGGTCTTTAACTGTGATCAAAAATTCACGTTTATCCTACGCGTACCTTAACAGTAAATACGGTAGGTATGTACCTACTTACCGTTCATAAGGTATTCATTATTTTCTATTGCAGAACCTCTAATGGGAACCAAACGCGTTCCCTCTTTGAAATGAGGCATTTATGTGCTCAGCTGTAAAGCATACAGCATGCTTGGATCAAACCACAGAATGCCAAATATGGTAATAGTCCAAAGTGCTTTCTTTAATGCCGGGAAAACGCAAGTGTCTGCAACTGCAACAAGCAAGCAACTGTTAGTTTAATGTTCGAATTCCATTTTAAACTTTCGATTGAAGTAAAAAAGTGCGTTGAATTTGATGACGTCACTGCTCAGTATTTCATACAACATCCCATACTAAGCAAATACATTAGAACGCACGTCGAAAGTACCTGTCTGAGACTTGAGCCCCAATATCCCCAAATAGGGGCCAAAGTCTCTACCAGAAGGCATATTCAATTTGGGAATTTATAATTTCTGAATTTTCTCTAGTCTGGTCTGGTGGGAGGCTTCGGCCGTGGCTAGACTAGCCCTACCGGCAAAGACGTACCGCCAAGCGATTTAGCGTTCCGATACAATGCCGTGTAGAAACCGACTAGTGGTATGGGTTTAATATAACTGCCATACTCCTAACAGGTTAGCCCGCTACCATCTTAGACTGCATCGTCACTTACCATCAGGTGAGATTGCAGTCAAGGGGTAACTTGTAGTGGAATAAAATAAAAAATATAACCGCTTCTACACTTATTCTGAATTCTTTGGATCTAACAGTACGGTAGGTATGAGGGAACGTGTCTTCAGCTAAACCAAGAGAGAGAGATTAAACAAGAGCGCGTACGTGATCGTATGTTACATACTTTGTTGTTCCACTATTATGGATAGTATCAGTACATAGCAATCCGTAACATCGACAGATAGTCGGATGTTGAAATTGATCTTAATTGTCAATAATGGAATGTTTCATAACTATATACTAGCCATTATCCTGTGTTCTTGCTTGCAAAAGAAAGAAAAGACATACTTACGCTTTTTACCATCATACAAACGATTCAAGGCTTCATTATAATTATTATCATGGCATTCTTCATAGAAGACAAGATTTTGTCTTACCCCACGCATGACCTGCATGACTTACTTCAGAAAAATTCATAGTAAAATTACAGTCCAAATAAAAACTGGCCAACAATGCATAGCTATATCAGATCTACTTATTTACGTACCCAATGCAAGTGTGAGTGAACTTTTTGAGCTTTTCCGAGAAGCTTTCAGTAGCGTAGTCGGAAAGAGCTACGCCATAAGCTAGATATCGCTGATAAATTCACAAGTTTATATTTGTAAGTATTTGACGCCGCAACATATTGACAAGGTGATTTTTAAGGTGAGCAACGGTATAGTTGAAGACCTGGAGAGTGCATTTTAACAACTAAATCCACTCGGCCGGAGCCACGGGTATCATCTAGACTCTGGGAGTCCAGAGTATACAATACACAATATTATAACATCTTAGTAGACATGTAACGTTAACGACTAGCTGACGCCCACGACTTCGTCTATAAGTTTTTTTTAATTCCCACGAGAACTTCTTAATTTACCAGGATAAAAAGTAGCCTATGTCACTTTCCAGGTCCTCGACTAGACCCATGCTAAAAATCACATCGATCCGTTGCCCAGTTGCGGCGTAATTGAAGGACAAACCAACAAACACACACTTTCGCATTTATAATATTATGTATGAAGTATGATGATAAACAATTATTTGACCTTTCAAAATAGTCAGTCACAACACATGCTATTTCCCGATGATTTCACGAAAGCTCTCTCGAATCATACGAACGTCGAACATAAATACTTGTGTACATACCTACTTGTACGTAACACACTCGTTTCATGTTTTATATTGAGCTCTTATGTAAAGAACTTTTATAGGAGGCTCGCGTGACCATTTTGGCTACTAGGAGTTAAGACTACTTTTACACACGCCACGTTTTTTTATCTTTATTTAAAAGCGAAACAGACTTTATCACAATACATCCAAACAGCGCAAACTGATTTGAATTTTGACTTTATTTAACGTAAGTAGCTCCCCACTAAGAAAATACTTTCAAGATAACCCGAGGGGAGCCAATTGTTGCTTTAAAATGGGTTTTTTTTAAATAAACTACTATAAACCCGTCTATTATTTGTCTATATTTAGAAACAATAATCAGATTCTGAAAGTTCTTGATTAAACGCCACACACATCAAGGGCATACTAATTATTACAACGTAAATTTATTATCAACCAAGATTGCCCTGAGTCCTCTTGGTAGGTAAGTCCTTATCCTCTATTATCATTTCACTTTTATCATATTGTGGCACGTGTAAATATAGTCTAACTTTTGTAATCATTTCGCTTTATAGACTTTTAGGTTACTTAATATCTGATATCAATAATTCAGATTAAAGAGTTGCAATTTAGTGGATTTTTTTATTTTTTCAGTTCAATTTCCAGTATGACGGGTTACGTAAGCTAGCAATTTATAGAAAAAATTGCTTTTGTACGCGACTTCGTGAACATGAATCAGCAGTAATTCCATGTAGGTAATTCGTTCACATCGGGCGCAATAAAAATACTTACCTACTGATAACGTCAGCTAAGGCCAGCGGAACGTCCTATATACATTATTGTATCATGTCACTCCATAGTCCACATATTCAAATTCAAAAATCAAATTCAAATAAACTTTTGCGAGGGCTTTTGAATCGTTAAATGAATCTACCACTAGTTCGGAATAACATTCCTACCGAGAAGAACTAGAAAAGAAACTCGGCGGTTGCTCTTTTTAGTATAATAGATTAAAGCTTTTAAAATTCCCATGGGAACTTCTTGATTTTCCGGGTCAAAAAATATCCTACCTTGTAAGCTACTTCTGTGCCCAATTGCATCAAGATCGGTTCAGCGGCTGAACTTTGCATACATACATACTTTTGTCTGTATTTTTTTTCTCATCCAGAATCCAGATCCGGTCAGCCTTTCTAGTGTGATTGAGTAACAAACGTCCATCCATCTAAACTTTCGCATTTATAATATTAGTAAGAAGTAAGACGTCCGCGCATTAACTTTTTCTTAGCCAAATAATTTAAAGTTTTTCGGCCATAATGACAGCGCGCAGAATTTTTATAACATAGCGCGGGCCTACTCGTTCCAGTAGGTTTAGTATGCGCACAACGAGATATCTCGCGACGAGAGAGAAAAATGTCGATGCCGGCTAATTTCTCGTTTACCCTTACATACACAAAATCCCGTATATTACAAGAAAAAAATTGTCGGCATGTTGTTCGTAGAGAAAAATACAACAGATAAGAAATACTATCTTTATCTCTACTTTTCACGTTACGAGACCAGTAACCATGTTAGCTTCGGTATAAATAGAGATAACGAGAAGACATAATTTTACTCGTTGTGCGCATGGTAGCCGTACTGGGTGGCTGAAGGCTGAAATGTGCGTTTACTCATGCAAAACTAGAAAGCATTTGAAGGTCCCTTATAAAGAAGAGTGTGCTCTTCAAGATAAGCCCATGTCCGTCTATAGTACGAGAGGTATTCGGGTCAATCGTAACAGTGGATGGACACAGCCGGCCCAGTCGCCATCGCATCCGCCACCGGTCGCTGTGCAGACATGTGCATTCCCATTGATTAACGTCACGGTATCTCATATTGATATCAATTAATGTCAAATCTGCTCAATCAATGTTTTAACCTCAATTTGGTGTGGTGATTGGCTGAATTTATGGTGTTTAAAAAATTTCTGTCGGAAACTAATTTTAGCCAATAACGAGAGAGTGTCAGTGGAGTGAGGTGATTGCAACTTGCGAAAATCATTTTATTGTAATCAACCATTGAAAGTTTAGGGGCGGTTATGATATATATGCCGCAAAGTAAATGTTACGCGTAAAGTATCATTCACATATAACGCGCCGCATCGCATTGCACCACTAGTGCATTTTACATGTGGTAACACACACAAACGTATAGTCCATATTTGCATGGAACACGCATACCTATATGGACTTTAATACGTATGTGTAGACACTTTAATTTCTCTGTGCTTTAATTTCCTTAACCGCATGTATAAAGCGATTCGGTGTCCATTCAATGCGGCACGATTGATAAGAATCTTACTTTATACGTAGGTACAGCCATTAAGAATATTAAAAATTTTAACTTAAATAATTGAGACATTGAGAAAAGCAGCATTTACTTTATACCTACTACTTAAAAGTTAAAACAATGAAGCAGTCCTATAATTGCAAGATCGATACACTGCCTTCCTTTTAGCACAAAATGAAAATGATAATAATATTATCTTTTTTGTACTCCCCCGTGATGGGCCTATCATTCCACACAAAGCCCCAAGTATCTGGTACCTGAATTAAGTTACGCCATATTTATAGCCAAGGTCAACTTCTGTTTACCAAATATTTACTTAGATTTAAGCATACAATAAAAATGTTCCGACAAAAAATCGTAGCTAATAAAAAAACTATGAAAATGGAAACGGGCAAAAAACGATGGCCGCCGCCATTCACTACTTCATCCAGTCAACTGATTCGGTATCAATGCTCGTTATGTAACAACAAAAATATTATTAGCAAGTGGTGCCTGCAAGTAGGTATCTACTTACCTTTCATCGTTCAATAAAAGTTAATAAAACCAATAAAAAGAGGTCCCTAGAATTGCGTCATTGACCAATACTTTAATCTAGAGGACAGGTTTGCTTAATTGGTGTGGGTTGGAAAGATTTTTCGACATTAATCTAATCTAATCTAGCCTATACTGCCCCACGACTGGGCAAAGGCCTCCCTCCGATTTTTCCACATCTCCTTATGTTCGACATTAAAACAAGTAAAAACCGGCCAAGTGCGAGTCGGACTCGCGCACCGAGGGTTCCGTACAAACCTGTAGTAAGTTTTACGATTTATGACGTATTAAAAATAAAAATTACGTTTGTTGTATGGGAGCCCCCCTTTAATATTTACTTTATTGATATTTAATTATTTATTTTGAAAGGTAATATACAAGTTAATATTCTGTGAAAATTTGAACCGTCTACCTGTTACCGTTTTTAATATTGAGCAAAAAAATACGAAAAAAACACGTTTATTGTATGGGGACCTTCCTTAATATATATATTTTTTTAATTTTTAGTATTTGTTGTTATAGCGGCAACGGAAATACATCATTTGTGAAAATTTCAGCTTTCTAGCTATCACGGTTTATGAGATACAGCCTGGAGACAGACAGACAGACAGACAGACAGACAGCGGAGTCTTAGTAATAGGGTCCCGTTTTTACCCTTTGGGTACGGAACCCTAAAAACGAGTTATTGGTGCCAAAACGTGCAAACTAAAATCTAAGCAACAGTTTGTACCTGCTTACTACAGGAAAACGAGCTCAAACAAATATCAAAATCAAAGTAAGTAATTATAAAAGAAATTAATGGCCATGGCCCATATCCAAACACCAACTTAAATTTAGGCCTGAACTTCTCAAAATATGATTTCAATGACATTCGGCACTCCCAGGTAGTGTTCAAACTTAGTGCCGAATCATACCAATATCATACTTCATGCTAATATTATAAATGCGAAAGTATGTTTGTTTGTTGGTTTGCCCTACAATCATGCCGCAACGGAGCAACGGATCGACGTGATTTTTGGCATGAGTATGAGGACCTATAGAGCTACTTTTTACCGGGATAAAAAGTAGCCTATGTCACTCTCTAGGTAATCTGCAATAATAATACTAATATTATAAATGCGAAAGTGTGTTTGTTTGTTGGTTTGTTGGTTTGTCCTTCAATCACGCCGCAACGGAGCAACGAATTTACGTGATTTTTGGCATGGGTATAGTTGAGGAGCTGGAGAGTGACATAGGCATTTTATCCCGGAAAATTAAGGAGTTCCCGCGGGAATCAAAAAAAACTTAAACCACGCGGATGAAGTCGCGGGCATCAGCTAGTTAGGTATAAAAGTGTGTGTTATTTGTTGGATTGTCCTTCAATCACGCCGCAACAGAGCAACGGGTCGTCGTGATTTTTTGCATGGAGTTGAGGACCTGGAGAGTGACACAGGCTACAGGCTCCAGGTTTTTTATCCAGGAAAATTAAGGAGTTCCTGTTTTAATTGAAAAATCTTATTCTACGCGGACGAATTCGTGGGCATCAGCTAGTGTCCTAATAAAGACAATAAATGCTGCATTTTAATTTTTCTGACCAAGTTTGAGGCAATTTCCATTTCTTTCGTCGACGTTGTCTCAACCGATTGATGCCCATCGTTGGACATAGTCCCCTGTAAAGGTTTTGCTACAATTTAATAAATAAATACCTTAATTATTACATTATATTGTATAATATGCTTATTCTTGCGCACACGAGACAAAAAACTTAACACTTAGCGCAAGATTGTATTGTATTTCATAATAATTCATTGTATCGAATTTTTCCTTCCGTGGAACTGGGTAAATAAAGTGCTTATACGCAATTTCAAGTAGATATCCGATTCGTTCTCAATGCCAATTAGCAAAGAAGTGTCAAATGTCTTGACCGCAATGGGCTTGATTACTATCTTGCTATCAGTGCATTCATGCAATGTGCAGTCCATAATAATATACTCTGTGGCACAAAATGTCTTCAGTTTTGTCCTGTTTTGAAGACACAACACCTCTCTGACTCTGTGGTGAGCGTTGTTATCTTAAATGAGAGGTCCTGGTTTCGATTTGTTGGTTGGAATTTATTATTTCAGAATTTTCTCTGATCTGGTCTAGTGGGAAGCTTGGTGGCTATTTACCATGCCCATCGGCACAGACGTACCACCAAACGATTTATATGTTCCGGTACGATGTCGTGTAGAAACCGATCAGGGGTATGAGTTTAATATAACTAACAGGTTAGCCCACTATGATCTTAGACTCCATCATAACCAGGTGAGAGAACGCAGAGAGAGAACGCAGTCAATGGCTAACTTTCAGTAAAACAGAATAATCCTTTGGTTCTCATGATCAAGCGGTCTCATAATACGAACTGAAATTGACCACAATATCTTGTGCGTTCCATTTTTTATTGGTAGGCAATGTTGGTCGATTGTTGCCTTTTTTGACATTATAAATAGACTAGATATTATTATTATGTGGCCTAGACGAAAGATAGAGAGAAAATTCGTTTGGAAAGGCAATAAGTCGGAAAAATATTTCGTACCTACCTTTATTTCCTACCACGGAGTTCCTTTAAGCTGATCGGACATTACCAAAGGTTCAATCGGTATTCGAAATTCGAATTGAAATAGAGTTTACTTTAGTCCAAAATTAACTACATCGGTGATCTAGTGGTTAGCCATTTGACTGCGGATGACGAAATCTTGAATTTGATTCTCGGATCAGGATCATAATTTTGAGTACATACCTATTGGGATTTTCTGAAAGGAGTTTGGGAGTTGGTTTTTAGTTTGGAAGGACATTTTTTTCCCTGTAGGGACATAGTGAAATACTTGCTTAGCTTGGTCTTAATAATATCATGCAATTAGCATGAGATTAAATCATGTGCTTCTAATTTCCTAAATAAAGAGTTCTAATAATAATCTGGTGGGGTAATAAAACAACTTGGGGCCAGCGGAAAAGTTAAAAATTTACCTTGGTAGTACCTACTCTACCTACTAGGAGCAACCGATTGCTTCTCTCTGACGTAGGTAGTATGTATCTATACTGACCTTTTAATTATTAATCTTCTCTTTTCTAGAACGACGTTAAACAATAATAATGAATACAAATGGAATGTCTAAAACGCTTCCTCAATCTCGCCGCTAGTGGCCTGCGCCCGCGGCTGGGAACAGGGCCTGACCCGCGACCCGCGAGGACAAATTGTAGGTGTCATTATGCCTGTTACAGTCCCGACGCGATTGTCGGGGGCCGCATGCCTCGCGTCCTTGCCCATACACTGAAAAAAAAGAAAAAATAACGCCTTAGCATTTTAGTCTATGGACGAAAAGTTGAATCGCGAAATAAAAAGCAAATAAAAAGTTCTATTTTCAAATTGTGATGCTCGAGCAGAAATGAATCGAATTTACTGTGTGTTATTATTTTTTTTAAATTGAACCAGTGATTTTATTTGTGATTGATTGTTAATTTGTTCTTTCGAGATTTTATTTAGATGTGAGTATAATAATGGATCTTATACAAATTGTCGTAACGGAAAATTCAAGAAAAGAATTCACGTTCCGGAAAGCTACTTTATTTTCGGAGTCACATAACTGATATTAAGGTAAAAAAAAAGAACATTAGCATGAATTAAGCCAAATATTCTTTACAAATAGCCGTGTCATACCAAAACCAAAACTATCACGAGACGTTGTGGCACTTGGATCAATTTAAACGCACGCAACGACCAAATTCTTTAGACCTCTCATGTTTTTAAAATCCTTTAGCATTTCTCACTTTAATTAGAAACAGCGAGATCAAGACGGCTCAAGTTAAGCTGGTCGCATTTGGACGGCGCGATGTAGTGTGTGTGTGCACTCTGATTCTATATTTCCGCTTGAAACCCTATACTAATGTTGTGTAAATAAATTTGGACCCTATATCAAAATGAAAAGGGTTCAAAGTACAGTAACATGACAAGTAAGCGATGTCAGTAGCGAATAGAATATTTTAAGGAAATTGTTTGATTGATCATGAAGAATAATATGTATTTGATAGACATCAATGCCAAACGCAGTCATATAGTTAGTCATATATAATAATATGACTTCATCTTGTTTTCACCGACGACAAAGCTATATTCTCGACAAACATTGCGTCCTCTCATGCAAAAATCATTTTTTTTAAGTTTTCCTACTTTGTTACCTACTTATCCTTACCTTCAGTAACGACTTATGCACTCGCTTAGCAAGCTTAGCAAGGGTCTATACATCATTATCATCATAATTATAATCAACTAGCTGATGCCCGCGACTACGTCCGCGTGGTTTAAGGTTTTTTGATTCCCGCGGGAACTCCTTAATTTTCCAGGATAAAAAGTAGCCTATGTCAATCAGGTCCTCAACTGTACCCATACCAAAAATCACGTCGATCCGTTGCTCTGTTGCGGCGTGATTGAAGGACAAACCAACAAACCAACAAACAAACACACTTTCGCATTTATAATATTAGTATGATACATCGCCAGCCCACTGCTGAGCACAAGTCCACCGCGTTGACCAAGTGCGGATTGGCAGTTTTCATACACCATTGGGATTTGGGCATTAGGCATGCAGGTTGCCTCACAATGTTTTCTTTCAGTGATAAAGCAAGACATAATAGAAGTGCGTGCTGGGGGAGCGAAACTGTACCCCTGCCGAAGTCTTTACCACCGCTTCAAAAACCATACTATGTGTACCATTATATGTGTGTCTGTCTGTCTGTTTGTCCGTCTGTCTGTCTGCTACGCTTTCTTTCAACCGATTTTTGTGTAATTTAGTATAGACTATAGAGACAGGTTGCATCCCGGGGAAGGACATAGGCGTTTTATCAGGGTTAATTAAAAAGCAAGAAAAGATTACAATTATTTTGCTATAATCCGCCAACAGAAAAAATAGCAAGCGAAGCACCGCTTACCTTCCCAACCAAGCAAGAAAGCCAAGTTCCCAAGCAAGCAATGCCACCACCACTCACATATGCTCCACCACACAAGACTTTTATACTACTCTCTATCTATTATATCTATTCTATTATCGAGAGTAGTATAAAAGTCTTGCGGAATAAAAGTCAGCGGGAATAAAAAAACAATCAACGCGGGCATCATCTAGTCAAATATAAATATTATAAATGCGAAAGTTTGGATGTATGGATGTATGTTTGTTACTCAATCACGCTCCAACGGATGAACGGATCTGGATGAAATTTGGCACAGAGATAGATTATAGTCTGGAATAGCACATAGGCTACTTTTTATCCCGGAAAATTAAAGAGTTCCCGCGGGAACCGAAAAACCTCATTCCACGCGGACGAAGTCGCGGGCATTAGCTAGTTATTCATAAAGCATAGCTTTTCAAAAGACGACCTCTCATAAGCATTATGGTGCGCTGTGGTTTAATAGGAGATCTCGGTTTTAAGTTTTACGCTTATTTGCTTAGGTCTGGTAGATGACTTCAACCGTGGTAAGTTACGACTCTATTGACAAAGCTGAACTCTACGCGATTTATTGTTTCAGTACGAACTCACTTCGAAACTAATTTAGATATCGATCAGTATCGAATACGTTATCATTACTCATAAGGCACATAGCTCGAAGAACCGATAGGCGTTGGGGTCCTCGCACCGGGAAGCGCAGCGTTGGACTAGCCCCACTAGGTGGACGGACTATCTCAAGCGAGTAGCTGGGCGCCACTGGAAGCAGGTGGCACATGACCGTGTACTGTGGAAATCTATGTAGGAGACCTTCGTCCAGCAGTGGACGTCTATAGGTTGAGACGACGACGACGACTCAAGTCAGGCGGGTCGCAGTCAAGCGATTACTTGCTTTTCATCAATGACAAGTTATTGTCAATAAAGGAAAGCAAGCTTAGCAAGTTACCGTTTCCCACATAGTCCGCAATCTTATTACAAAACGCGTATGAATTAACCACAGTTAATACTGGTTATTTAATTCTTGCGTATAAATTTGCAAAACCTGTCTCGTTACTTTCGTAGCAACTTTTTCCGTAACTCTTGACAATTATTAACATTAAAAAAATCAAAATATAATAACATAATTATTCGCAATTCACAAGTGAAACTCAATTTTCCGTTTTCTCTATTGATCCAATGCGGTGTGACAGCTTTAAATGAAAGTTATTATTCAAATAAACTTTTACTTTGCCATTTCAGCTTCGCCCTTCATTGATATTGTTATATCTGGAGTTATGGAGTTATTCTACGTCCATTCTTTGGCAAAATTGCTTTATCTGACTCATAGTTAGCGGCCAAGTCTCAAGCAGTATGAATAACACTGGCAACACGCACTGTCCTTTACACTTTTAAAATGTTCGAAAACTACCTAAACCGGGATTATGCAGCGAGTCCATAAAGAATTTTATAGTATTAAACCTCCTTCCAGCAATAAACATCATTAAATAGTGATCTATTAAATCAATATTTCCCCTCTCATTTCAGATAAATGACCTTAATCGAGCGAGATGGGTGTGCGGGAAAGACGAAGCATACTCATAGCAGTTCTATTGATTTCATATGGAATAGCTGATATTGACACCAGTATACCTGTAGATTTGGCTGCTGAAGAAAAGGGTAAGGAATCTATCAATCTAAAAATCATTATAATATAGATTGTGGAAATAGTTGTATTAACTTATAGGTGTCAATAATAGTCTCTCTAATCAATCTGTCAATTTGTATTGATGGATGAATTATTAATATATATATAGCTGCTCGTGCTGATTCACTCATTGATCACCTCTCCTGTAAAATTTTGTATGAAAATATTTTTTTTCACTCATCGTTTCGTATAGAAGACAAAAATTCATTCAGAGGCAAAATACGGAGAGAGCTGATGATTGAGGATTTCGAAGACGGATGAAGAGCACCAGCCAGGGTATCGAAGATAGGTGGGGGGTGCTCGACCAAATGTCACTCGAAACTTCATCCAATTGACAGTTAGCTGAAAAAAAATTCAAAATGGCGGATTTAAGATGGCCGCCATACAAATTTCGACGGTGTCTATCTCGGAGATTATAAAAGATGGAAGAGTGGTTTCTTAGAAAAAGATGATCAGGACATGAGGGTCTACTTGATGAACAGGAAAAAAATGCAAGATGGTGGAATTTATTTTTCCATAGAAAAGGGTATTGAAGATAGGTGGGGGGTGCTCGACCAAATGTCACTCGAAACTTCATCCAATTGAAAGTGAGCTGAAAAAATTTTCAAAATGGCGGATTTAAGATGGTCGCCATACAAATTTCGTCGGTGTCTATCACGGAGAGTATAAAAGATGGAAGAGTGGTTTCTTGGCAAAAGATGATCGGGACATGAAGGTCTACTTGATGAACAGGAAAAAAATTCAAGATGGCGGAATTTATTTTTCCATAGAAAAGGGTAAGTATTGAAGATAGGTGGGGGGTGCTCGAACAAATGTCACTCGAAACTTCATCCAATTGACAGTGAGCTGAAAAAAATTTTCAAAATGGCGGATTTAAGATGGCCGCCATACAAATTTCGTCGGTGTCTATCTCGGAGAGTATAAAAGATGGAAGAGTGGTTTCTTGGCAAAAGATGATCAGAACATGAAGCTCTACTTGATGAACAGGAAAAAAATTCAAGATGGCGGAATTTATTTTCCATAGAAAATGTATGGCGAATATTGAAGAGGCTACAAGTGTAGAACTATGCAAGACTACGGTTCCTTTTCAAGATTTGTTTTTATGGAAGAAATCTCATTTTGACGAATGGTTCGGAGAAAAAAATATGGAGAGAGATGATGATCGAAGGTTCGGATGATGGGTGAGGAGCACGGTCAGGGTATTAAAGATAGGTACCTACTTAGGGGCTGCTCAAACAAAAAGGGAGGGGCGGGGGGTTGGTGGTCTTTGTTTTATGTTTTTCCTTTATGAGAATTTTCTTTTACGTCGGACGCTTGGCGTGCTGGCGCTTCCACTGTGCTCACTAGCATAGCAGTGTGTTGTTCAGATCAGAACACGTAGACAGTAAACCAGCTGCCCGATTATGTAAGAATTGTCGATCAAATCGTAAAAGTTCGGCGTCAAAGTAAAATAAACCATAACAGCATTGAATTAGAGCTCAATTTCGTGTTTCGAAATTGAGCTTTAATTTAATGCTGTTATGGTTTATTTTACTTTGACGCCGAACTTTGACGATTTGATCGGCCATTCTTACATAATCGGGAGGCAGGATAGTAGGACAGCGAGTAAGTAGACAGTGGACCACGCGGTCCACTACGCGGTCCGCTGTAGCGGGCCGCGCAACCACGCGCCATACTAGTTTCATGATATAACAACTGGATTCTAAATCCAGTGTCGCGTTTGACCTAAAATATACGTTATTAACTTATATAATGTTCAGATTATTTTCAAAAACTTATCTTTGTCACAATCAAACACAGTCTTGACTGCTTTTTAATTTTCAGTTGTATCTAATAAATAGTTACTACAAGCAGCAATGGAGTAACGCGACCATTGTGTATCTGTTTCAGCTCCGCAAGTAACAACAATTATATCCCCAACATCCACATCCCCTATCCCAACCACAGTCAACATTTCCACCTCCACCTACGTGACAGCCATACCCCCGATACCCCCAAGCGACCGCGACAGGTTCCTCACCTTTGCTGAATCTGGACATCATCAGACCTTCATGTTCGCTAAAGACAATACCTTCATACAACTAGATGGTGATATTATCCAGCGATTTCAATTAAGGTCAGTAGTTGTAGTAGTATAAGTCTCTATTGCATCTTAACACATAGGTACAAAATCAGTCAGTCAGTTGATGAAGCATCTGCACAAAGATCTTCTTAATCGTCCGCATCTTTAGTCGGTAATCATGAGATAGGTAACAGCGGGCGATATATTTTGTAACAGGCAGTAGTTTAAAACAAGCAGACCCTCCGCCGCGTCTGGACCGCTGCCGCTGGCGCCACTAAGCTTAACTAAATATAAATTTAGATTAAGTTATAATCAAAAAATACGCCGCCTTAGCACGGCTAGATTGTCTCGGTAAATATTAGATTTTTTTTAAATTAGATTAATTTGATGATTAAGTGAATCATGATTAAAGTGACTTAAATATTCTTTAATAAATCCGTTAGATTATGATACATACTACGATCCAGTGATTTCAATAATTAAGATCACTTGATGCAAATGTATGAAAATGTTAGCAGAAGTTGTCTGCATTTTAAACAGTTTTAGACTGGACGAAGTTGTTCTGAATCTACAACGTTTCATGCAAATTTGTGGATGAAAATGCAACCGTCGCTGTTTTAGAACTCCCTTAGATGTTTCATTTTATAATTATAAAAAGGTTTTGTTTGAAAATAGCCGGAACATTCAGTGACACTTACATTTTATTTTTACATATAAAACCAAGTAACGATAAACTGCTATTTAAACTGTGTATTAATATAATATCGATAAATGAAAGGATTTCGCAGTTCCAACTTCCAAAGTCAATCATCCACCCATTAATAAATACCTACTTACTTAGTTACTGCTAGTATTGTCCGGTAAAAGAAACGACCATTAGTCTGAAATGAAAGACTGCAAACTGTAATCGCCAACTGGAAGTGCGGCTGTAAACCACAAAAATGCCAGTAGTGCTCTTATTGGAATTTATTTAATAGATTTTCATATAAACCAGTAGAGTCATCAGTAGCATAACCACAGAATAGGTAATAGGTATAACCTTGCTGTACACGGACTTGTGAGGTACAAAATTTGAGATGCACCTGTGTGAATTAACAGCTATGCACACAATATGCATAATTTATATGTACTCGAATTTCCCGCGCAGATGACTAACCTAAAGATGGTAGAGATTGGCCACCGTGACCGAAATTCAGTCAGGAGGACGTTATTATAATAATAAAGTTGGTGGGTAACTATAATAAAAAATGATGTCATCATTATTTTGCTCATTTAAATTTCAGATTATGCCGAGAAATATCGTTCAAGTTTCGAACAAGACTCCCTCACGGTCTTCTAGTTTATCATAATGTTAAGAATCCAGTTTTTAAAATGCAGCCTTATGCTTTGTACGTCATCGTGGAGAAGGGCGAACTTAAAGGTAAGATAAATATATCATAACGATAATAGGAATTGACTCTTCCATTGATGTAGAATTTTAGTATACTTATTCTATTTCGATGGACTCTTCCTTTAATAACGTTAACCGGTAGTCTCTGAGTAAAGTCATCATGTATTATTGGATTACGCTGGTAAAATTGTAACCTGATAAATAGATATTGCAGTTCATAATGGAACGATATGGAAACCTTGTGATATGCTGTAAATGCCTAGTTTTTCCAATGCAAAGTGCAGTCAGCAATATTTGGCTTAGCAATTTTTACCCCACTCCTATTCGTTTCATAAACTTCCATAAACACTTAACAATTCCATAAAAATTAAATTGTCATCAAAATTGATTGATTTACTTTTAACAAAATGCGGAATATTTTTGGGTTTAAGGAAAGCAAAAGAAACATAATTCTAAAGAAGAACTGTAATAATTATGTAATGTAATAAGAAATCGCACCAATAATTTCCTGTTTTTTTTTTTTTAACAACTCGTACTTTTTGTAAATAAATATTATTTAATAGTAGCAGCTGTTAACAAAGTGAATATTACCATTTTGACCTATTAATTATTTTTTCCAGTGGTACACGTTTTCGGAAAACACCTCACTTCAGTGACAGTTGGTAGAGCACTGAATAGAGATCAATGGCATAGCGTTGTTGTTACCATCGACGTACATGGTGCCAGATTGATTGCCAAAGTCGATCAATTAAAAGAAGAAGTTTACTTAAAGGTAAAGGAAATACATAACACTCTTAAAGACATCACATGATCTCGTACTAAATAAATGATTCTTTATTTTTAGGGGTTAAGTTTTGACACCAATTATGGTATCACGGACAATTTGACATCCGTTATTCTTATTGGAGGTCAGTATAAATCATTAGAATACTTAAAAGCATTATTTGCATGCAATGATTGCTCTTGTAAGGATACAAAGAAAAATAAATATACTGCCAATAGCTGATGCCCGCGATTTTGTCCGCGTGGATTGAGGTTTTTTGGTTCCCGCGGGAACTATTTAATTTTCCGGGATAAAAAGTAGCCTATGTGCTATTCCAGACTATAATCTATCTCTGTGCCAAATTTCATCGAGATCCGATCAGCCGTTCTGGCGTGATTGAGTAACAAACATCCATCCATCCAACCATACATCCATCCAAACTTTCGCATTTTATAATATTAATATTATTTGATTATAGTATAAAAATGTAGGCAATTTTGACTGTTACATCAGTAGATTTACTAAAATCTATAACTTATAAGAAATTTTTGTGATCCTTTTAAGTGACCTAACCGAAAAAATCAAACTAAAAATTTTGGAAATGTTTGGACTTGCTTTTTTAATTGTCCTCAATAATTGTACCTATTTATAAATTACTAATGAAACAATTTAATCCATCACTAAAGGTCTCAGTTCCGAAGAAAAACTCCACGGTGTCAAATACATCATAGAATCGTTTGTCGGTTGCATCAGCGATATGGTACTAAGTTCAGGCAAAGCTGCATCAGATCTCTTACCGATCGTCCCTCTCATAGCAACCAAACATGAAAACGTTAAAGAGGGCTGTATTGATAAATGTAGGACAATGGAAAACCTTTGTTTCGAAGGCTCTAGATGTATTAATGAGTACAACGGATACAGGTGTGATTGTTTCGGGACTTTGTATGAAGAGCAGCTTTGTGATGTATTTAGTAAGTGTATTTCTATCTTCTTTCTAAACAAGCATTCTATGAAGATAATATGCATCTCGTTCTTAATTCTCGGTCCAATTTCCGTTGTACCTATTGTGTAATGTGTTATTTGATGTTTTTAATGTTTTAAATAAATCTATGCCATCCATTGAAATAGAATTAGTAATACTAAAATTCTACATCAATGATGCCATTACTGATTACATACTTATGCACCACACCACTTATTTCTTTGTTTTTTTTTGTTGATGGTTTGCTAACGTTTATTTTATTTCATTTATTAGCGGCAACAATACTAACTCTAAGAGGTTCGAGTTACGTGTCTTACAGGGTATATGATTGGAAGGATCGCGTTCACTCTACGAACACTCGAGTGAGCTTACATTTCAAGGTAATAATAATGATTAATTACTAATCATATTTTAATGCATGAACGGTTTAGCCAATATCTAAAAATACAGATGTTCTACGTTTAAATTAGGAATTAATGCTAAAAGTAGTTTTTTGAAGCCTTGCATTAATAAAACGAAAGAAGGATAGAAGTAATAATCATTTAGCAAGTATATCTATCTTCTGAACAATCTAGTACAAAAACACTTTAATGTGCCTAAAAATACAATTAAAAGGCATATAAACTATCGGCCAACAATCTCAATGTCAAACGTAAAAAGGTTTCTACAGCAAGCAATAAATTACTTTCAGACTCGTTTCGACGATTCCGCGCTGTTTTATGCGAGCGGACAGATAGACGACAAACATCATTATATCGCTCTTTCGATACACCAAGAAAAAGTCGCCATACAAATAGACTTAGGTGACGGGCCTGTTGAAGATTATTTGGGTGATAAATATAAAGTAAACAATAATCGATGGCACAACGTAACCGTAATTTTACAAGAAAAAACAGTGATTGTGTACCTTGATGATATTAGAGCATCTTACGAGGTGCCAGGAGATGCCAAATATGTTTGCATTGATCCTGAAATCTACATATGCGGCGGACCTGACCTACACAAAATGAAAGGTCTCAAATCGTTCAATAACTTCGCGGGGAATCTCAAGTATGTTTACTACAACGATGTATCGATTCTGTACGAGTTAAAGCAAAATAATCCTAAAGTCCATTACATAGGTGTCTTAGATCCTGAATTCGAAGAAATCGATATCGAAGTGATACCTATAACTTATCCTTTCGCCACGTCTCACATATGGTGGCCTTTGAATCAGACAAATAGCATAAATTTGATTTTCGACTTTAAGACCAGTAAGAATATGGCGGTTTTGGCTTACAGTCAGATCACATCAGGGCAAGGCTACTGGGAGGTAAGACTACCTGTCTTTAAATAGATATTACATCTCTCATATTCGGTAAGTAGGTCCTTATTACCCCCAAATGGAGCTTGTAGGTGACCAATTAGCGCTCTAGGGTAATAATGTAGCCAGAAAAGCCCTCGGGCGGTAAGTAATTAAAAAAAGTATGATGGTTAGATGTACGCGAACTTTTTGAAAGAGTGAAGAGTTTTTTTTTAAATTACTTACCGCCCTAGGGCTTTTCTAGCTACATTATTACCCTGGAGCGCTAATTGGTCACCTTCAAGCTCCATTTGGGGGTAATAAGGACCTACTGACCTCACAATCGAGATGTAAAGCAGAGTAGTTAGCTCGGGTGTAAGCATCAATTGCACCCTCGAACTATAGGCGCCCTCGCTGTGCTCGTGCGCCTAAATATCTCGGGCTGCAATTGATGCCTTACAGCCCTTGGCTACTAATCTACTATTGTTTTTACGATAACATTATTTAGTCTTTAGGAATTATTTTATCATGGTCTTACCAATTAAAAATTTCCTATTCACCGATTCTAGATAAACTTATTATTACACTAGATCATGCCCGCGACTTCGTCCGCGTGGATTACGATTTTTTTGATTCCCGCTGGATCTTTTTATATTCCGGCATAAAAAGTAGCCTATGTCCTTCCGCGGGATACAAACTATCCCTATGCCAAATTTCACCAAAATCGGTTGAACAGATGGGCCCTGAAAGTGCAGCAGACAGAGAGACAGGCACACTTTCGCATTTATAATATTAGTATGGATTCATTGTTTAAAATACATAGTTTGGTTTCTAGAAGGGTTTTATTTCAAATGATTAGGTTGTTTGTGAAAGTCATTAACTGGCTAGTGGCTACTGAATACGAGTTATGATCAGCTAAGATTTTGATTTTCTAAAAATTATTTTCCAACCGCACTGTTTCTAAGCATTCCATAACCTAGAAGTTAGATTGAAATAATGCAATGTCTATGTATTGAAACAAAATAATATCTTGCTATATATTTTGTGCAATTACATATTATATTGGCTATCTCTCAACTTATTTAGTTTTAAAGAATATCGATCTTATGTAAGTAAAAGAATGCAATGTCGTGCATTCAACAGCTCGATGAGCAAATAATTCTATAAAACCAAAAAAACCATAATATTTCAGGTCAGAATGGTGAAAGAGGAAATAAGATTCGAGCTAGTACCGGATGTTGGCAAGAACGTAACAGTTTTGAAGTCGGTTAAGTTCAACGTGAGCAATGACTGGCACAACGTTGAGTTAGATTATAGGAAAGGCCGAATCAAGTTGACAGTGGACTATCATAATAAACACGCACAGATGTTTGGTAAGTAGGAAAGGTAAATAAATAATTATAGTCCGTAAATTCACTTAGGCAAACTCCCTTTGTGCTGAGCTGATTGGTGTGAAATCCTGCATTGTAGTCACAATTTATGAATTCATATTAATTCTTAGTCGACTCTTATGATATCGAGTCTGATTCGGAATAAAGCTTCAAAAATTAACTTCAGAAGCTAGAAGATGTAAGTTTCGAATCCTATAAATAACTAGCTTTTTCCCGCAGCTTCGCTGATGTTAAGTTCGATTTTCATACAAATTGCATTTATATTTTACCCATTTAGGGGTTGATTTTTTAAAATCCTTTCTTAGCGGATGCCTACGTCATAAATGCTATCTGTATGCCAAATATGCCTGGTCCGTCTTGTGGTTTGAGCTGCGCGTTGATAGATCAGTCAGTCATGGTTTAAGCTGTACCTTCAGTCACCTTTTCCTTTTATATATTTAGATGAAGCATACCGGCATAATTACTAATAAATGGGGAAAACAAACGGCCATACCCCTCCCACATTAGAGTGCTCTAACCTGGCTGCATCATCACTTACGAGTAGCATCTGATGAAATCGCTGTCGAGCGAATCAAAAATTAACACAAAAACCGTACCAACATGACATGAACTAGTAGATCAAAACCCCAACAATAGCACCATCATTTTCAAGTTTTTTAAAGAAGGGTATGGAAATAAATTCACCATTCTAAATAATGCAGCAATTCAATTGCTTAACAAACCAATACAGTTGTTTAATTAAGATATAGTATAAATGATATGAAATTGATTGAAAATCAAAATACAATAATAGATATCAGCTTAACCTTGAACAGCAAGAGAGACATTCTAAACAATTAAATAATTTATTTATTGTATTTTAACAGGGCTAGACTTTCAACTACAGGACAAGATTGTTATTGGAAGTGGATTGAAATCAGCTAACTTAGGTCTGATTGGGTGTATGAGGAATATCAAAATCAATGGTCTTCTTATCGAACCAAGGTAAGATTCTAGAAAAAAAAACGAATTAATGTAAATCTACGCAAATTAATTAGAATAAAAAAAGTACTGTTTTAAAAATAAAAAAAGTGCATGTTTTCCAAATACCGATCAAACAATAGGGATGATGACAACTCAATCAAATCAGCATCTCTTTATCAAACTTAAAAACGCACTTCTAGTATGAAAGTTGTATGAAATTCACAATTGTGACGTCATAAAATTTCAACGCACTTTTTTTCTTTAATCTATATTTTTAAATGGTTATCAAACTTAAAACTAACTATTTAATAATCAGTTAGAAATAATTTATCCCTATTGCCTGATGATATAATAGGCTGAATACTTTGATGTTCTAGGAACTTTCAATATCGTCATTTTTTTTTTTGTACCAAATACTTACTTATATAAACAGAAACATGCTTAATGCTTACAGATAAAACTTACAGATTCCACTTTTTCTCTCAGAATTTATCTCATTGAAAAACTCTGAATTTTGTTTTATTAATCCAAAAGGTTTTACACGGTTTTCTTAGAATCCTGTAGGAGCAGGATAATATCTTCAGCACTTCATGATAAAAGCTATTTCAAAGTTTGTAAATATAATAAGAGATAAGATATTTATGTTTTAGGTTTTAATTTGAATAACATTTCAGGTTCGTAATAAACACAGAACGAGTAGTAGGCGAGGTAGCAATAGATGACTGTAGATATGTAGATCCGTGTACGAGACCCAATACTTGCGAGCATGGAGGAATTTGTTCTATCAGAGAGGACAGAGTTATATGCAACTGTGAACATACAGGTACAGTAAATAAAGCTATAAGTCAAAGTTCAATCTAAAACCACCTTCCATGTTCTCTAGTCCTTCGTCGCAGAAACAAATCCTCCACCTGAATGCCTGGTCTTCTTCCACCTCCCGTTATCCCAAGTAATTTCTGCCACGTACCTGCAAATTAAATTCCAACTTCCATCTTCTGTGTTCCCTCCTGATTACAATAAGGGGCTCTTCAAAAGGTGGATTAACAAATTTCTCAAAAGCTGGCAACGCATTGGCGGCTCGTCTAGTGCTACAAATGTTCATGGGCGGCGGTAACTCGTTTGCTCGCTATAAATCTATAAATAGGTTTATGACAAAACTTTAAAAACTTTGGAATAATAAACAAACCAAAAACCCATTGATGTTGAAGAGTAGGGAATATGAGTACCCACATTAGGTGAAAAAGAAGTCATGCACTTATCTTGCTTTTTAAAAATATAATTTAAGGACTGAGCATATCGTACTGTTTTGGTAAAATTAGAGTATCCTGAGACCAAACAACTTGCTCTTTATAAAAAGTAATACCGAATTCTTACAAAGATTACAAATTACGTACTTTTGGTGAATCTTGCTACTAAGTATTTCAAAAATCTATGTCATCCATTTTCAGGTTACATCGGCGAAAACTGTCATTTTGCTACGTTCAGGAAAACCTGTGAAGAGTTAGCCCTTCTTGGATATACAAGAAACGATGTTTACCTCATAGACATAGATGGAAATGGAAAATTTCCACCAGCTCACGTCAAATGCGAGTTTCAAATAGAAGCGGATTCTTCTACGACTGTTGTTGAACACAATCTGCCAAGTCAAGTGGTAAGGTTTTTTCTTGGCTTTCTGTAATGATCAACGCGTGTTGAAAACAGCGTATGAAGCATAAAATACCCACCAGAATATATTCAGCCCATCTATTCTATATGTATATAAATCTCGTGTCACAATGTTTGTCCTCAATGGACTTCTAAACCACTTAACCGATTATAATAAAATTCGCACACCATGTGCAGTTCGATCTAACTTGAGAGATAGGATAGTTTATATTATATAGATTAGGATTATTAGTGCTACCCGTGCGAAGCCGGGGCGGATCGCTAGTACTCTATACTACTTTACAAATATTATAAATGCGAAAGTTTGGATGGATGGATGTATGGATGGATGGATGGATGTTTGTTACTCAATCACGCCGGAACGGCCGAACGGATCTGGATGAAAATTGGCACAGAGATAGGTTATAGTTTGGAATAGCAATAGGCTACTTTTTATCCCGGAAAATTAAAGAGTTCCCGCCGGAACCAAAAAACTTATCCTTCTGATAAATAGACTATGAACACATGAAATATATTTATATGATTGCTTCCTGCGGTTTTTGAAACGATCGCAATATATATCTGTCATATATTTTGAGACAGTATTTCAATGACAAGTTAGCACTTTACTATGGAAGGTAATAAATTATTTCATTTTAAAAGACCCATGGTTCATATTTCTACGCTGTATAACTATGTGTGCTCCGGATGATTTAATTACGAAACTGACATGTAATTATAAACAAAAATAATACAAACCGTATAAGTCATGGCTATGACAATAGGCAGTTTACCAGCACAGTTCTAAAACTATGATAATAATACATAATACGAGGTGATACACAATACTAATAAGTGGGAAACGAGGTGGCTAATCTTCGGATTGTGTTCTATTGTTACCATAATATTTTTGTTACCTTAGCCTTCAATATTAATTAATGATGATGTTGACTGATAGCAATATAAGCAACTGTTAAATTGAAAATTTTAATTACCCACTAATAATCGTGAACCACAAATGTATGAAACTTACAATATTTTTTCACGTAAAACATGACGTCCCTGCCAAGACGATTCAAATAAAAACACATAATTTATGGGCGTCACTCATTCATAGTATCATACGCACATAGGAAACCATAAATATACTCGGGCTAGAATATGACTCCGCTTTGAGACCCCAGAAAAGATAAATAAATACAATCCTGCGTACTTGATATAGAACATGAACATGGAACAATAAAATTAATTTTACTGCGTAGGCATTGAGCCAGCCCTTGCCTTGACTTCCGACTTGTAAATTGTAATACAATTTTATTTTCTTCATAAAAAACCAATATGATAATTTTGAAATTAATCACGTCATGGTTATATTACTCGTATATAAAGAATAGCTCCCTCCCTCGTAGCTTTACTTTTAAGATTACCGTAACTGATTATCACCATCATGTTTTATAAGTACAAGTTTTATGACTCAATAAGTGTACAGTGTACCTAATTTCAATGAATATTGATTTGATTTGATTTGAAGACTGCCTAATTTTAATTACACACAAATGAAATAGCGACGAATTAATTTCATCGCCTTCACCATAGAGTAACCTGTTACCTGATGCATCAAAAAACCACCCAGTTCTAATTCAATTAAATTTCCCAAGGATGTTAGATCCGCCCTCGGCCAAGACTTCAGCTTCAAGATCAAGTATCGTGAGTTCACAGCAGAGATGCTTCAAGAGTTGATATCGCATTCGTTGTTCTGTCGTCAATACATGAAGTACGATTGCAATGTGGCACCTTTGGAACTTCATAGTGCTACGTGGTTCATATCCTCTTCTAACAATACTGTGGATTATATTGGAAATGTTAAAAGGTAAGCAGTAGGTTTGCAATATCCTAGTCAATTTAATTAGATTTGGTATTCATTACTTATTGATATTAACAAGCTAAAACCTGAGTAACAAATATAATAGTGCATTAAAAAAATTGCACTCTATTAGAAACATTCCGTTCCGTTCCGTATAGTCCGTTCAGTCCACGAAGACGCGCGCCAGTACTCTCTTGAATGTAAAAATATTGGAAGTGTGTACGCAATAGCGACCAAAAACACACAACTTTATACAAAATATAATGTATGTAAAGCAACATTCCTTAAAGACGAAAAATAGTGGCGCGCGTCTTCGTGGATTGAACGGACTAATGCCGTCAACAGGAAACTGAGAATAGGTATTGAAGAATTAATTTCCGTCATGCTGTTCCTCGAACAGAATCCCATCACACCCGATAGGGACAACGGAACCTTGGACCGATTATACCTATCAAAAACAGTCAAATTCTTACTCTCGTATTTCCTGTATTTTTTTAAAAATAATTTAAGAAGGACTCAGGTTATTTCGGTATGTTTTTTTTTTTTTTTGATTATATTTGTCAAATTTTTTTGCGGGTTGTCGGATGATGGCGCGAAAACTGAGGCATTCTTGCCATTTTTGAAGGTTCCTTGTTCTTAAAATTATTAATTTATAGAAAAAAGCAAAACACCGGGACATGGTAGTACGGATACATTTGGATTTTATGGTGCAAAGATATTTTTGCATACCATTGTATGGGGAAACCGCCGTGGCGTTACCTCTTAATAATGTTCTCATAAACTTTAAAACTTAAATAAGTTTGAAAATGAAGGGAAATTAGAAATCTAAATAAATATTCTCGAACAAATATAACCCCTTACGGCAATAATTACAGGCTTTTAAGCCAGTTTAACAAGTTTAACAACGGAATCTAGTGACCTCCCAAAGGGTCGCTGTTTAACAGATTGCCGTGGGACCAAACCGCAATACATTACGTTCGTTGTTCCCTCGATTATTCCTTTTTGCACATTCATTCTGACCTCAACCAACCGTTTTAGTAAATGACTTTCGAATTTAAACGGGCCTTTATTGAAATTTATCGCACATAATAAATTAAGACTTTAATGTATTATATCGAAATCACATTATTAACGTTACGACACATTTTATTGTTTTCGGTTTTATCTCATATAATGTTGAGTAATCTTATAGGTAACTTTTTCCTTAAAGTAATTAGTTCTACATAAATAAAGATTTATATAAAATTGGATCTGTCCAAATATATAATATCTAGTTTCCCTTTGAACAGTCTTGAAATAACAACTTCAAAAATTACTTACTCAGTTAAACGTATGGTTTGGTAAATTTGGTGTGGAGAATTAAAGTTCCACCCCCGTGCCGTCGGTCTAGTTATTATCACTAACATGATAATAGTCGTGAAAGCTCGCCAACCCACATTGGAGCAGTGTGGTGGGTCTAAGCTCTTATCCCCTCTCTCCTATGAGAGTGGAGGCCTGTGCCCAGCAGTAGTGATTAAAGTTAAGAAGTTGAATTTTGTTTTCACGAATTTTGACAGTATTAAATTGTGTTAATATTTAAACCAAATAATCTTTAAGAGGCTACTGCCCATGTGGAGTCAATACAACTTGCGTGAATCCAACACAATCTTGCAACTGTGATGCCAACGAAAACAAATGGCTGTCAGATGAAGGGACTTTAACTGATCCAAGGAGTTTGGGAATCACTGAAATGTTCTTTCTACAACAGAAGGACTTGACTGAAGAAGCACAGGGTCGTATTACATTGGGACCTTTAGAATGTGTCGAAACCAGTAAGTATATCGTTTTCCATTATAAATTATTGATGGCAAACTCTCTTATTTTTTCCGATTCACAGTTCTTCTTTCACCTTTTAGCTCATTAATTATACGTAACCTTTCATCATTCGCGTTTACCCCTAATCTCACATTACAGCTGAGTTGAGGTAATCAGTTAGTATGTATAATATTAAAAATTCACCGTATTCGAAATGACGAAAGAAATGTATTTCCACTGAAAAAACGCCAACAAAAGTGACCATTTTTTCAATTAAAATAGTAGCCACAGATAAGACAAATATTTTCTTGCTTTCAAATCTATCGCTCACTTTTTAAAATATCTTCATCTCAAGGACCACATAATATGATAAATTTGTTACTTTTAAATCTAGCATTAATATTAATTGTCTACATTTTAGATACTCAACGTTACGTTGTAACCTTCACAACATCACAATCATACATAGAGGTACCAGGTTGGCGGAAAGGAGACATAGCTTTTAGTTTTCGGACTACAGGAACCAGCGCAATATTGCTGTTTCAACCGCCCATTAGACCTAATTATCCTTCTTTTATGGTTGCCTTGACGAGTGGTAAGTATCCATAAATTATAAAATGTTATCAATTAAATGGATTATTATATTAATCTTAAGAGATAATCTAAGTATTTGCTTATTATAGTTGTAATTCAATTCAAACTTTTTTTCATGTCCTAATCGATACATTAAACGTTTTCTTGTACTCATCGATAATATTTATCTGTAAGCGTGATCATTAAATTATTTCTAATGATCTCAATGACAAGAGCTTAAATGAGGCATGTCGTCAGGAAGTCACGATTACCATCTATATCAATACATCATTAACGTGCGTAATACAATACATTTTGATAGTGAAAGTTTTTATCGAAACATTTATCATAAGAAAATTTTAAATAGTGTATTGTTAAACCTTCGCACATAGAAATACATTTGCTTTGTTTATAAAAACATGTGAAGCTTAAGGTTAAGACAGAGAAAACAGAAAACGCGTGTAAATTTAATAAACGCTTACATAATGTAGATGAAATAAATAAAGTTCACAAATTATTTACAGAACATGAACTCACATTCAATTTCACACTTAACACTGGGACTACAAGAAAACTTGTAATAAATTCCAAGAGAAAATTAAACGGAGGAGAATGGCATAAGATTTGGATAGATTACAACTTCTATCATGTCCGATTCATGTTAAACACTGAGTATCAGATGCTGAATCTTTTGCAGGAAGAGGAATTCGGTCCATTTGAAGGATCTATGTTTATTGGAGGTGCTACTGCGTAAGTTAATGCTTAAATATAAATTTATTTTGAGATATCTGACTTACGCCGAAGATTTTTCAAGATAAACCTTTTTATGAATATCTTTGACATATTTAGAAATAATAGGATGAAAAATATGCTGATTCTCAGGTCCCCCGACAATTTCAGGGAACATCTCAAGAAATCTGCGGTGCATCAAGGCTTGATAGGCTGTTTTAGAGGTTTAGTAGTGAATGGTGAAATCTTGGATATATACAGCTACATGTCCGTCCATTTGTCTGAAATCATAAAGGATTGCAAACCGTCGTGTGTGCCGAACCCTTGTCAGAACAAAGCAACTTGTAAGGAGTTATGGTCCACGTATGAGTGCATCTGTAAGAACCCTTGGGCGCATTTAGGAGTTCACTGTGAAGAAAGTAAGTATTATCATCATCGTCGTCAGCCTGTGGACGTCCGCTGTTGGACATAGGCCTTCGCTAAGTATTTATATACTTCATGCCACTATACCACTTCATGCCACCCTCTATAAATTATCATCGATCCATCGTGCTAGATAGCGTCCCACTGTATCGATTTATAATTCCTTTGATAATAATGGTAAAAAGGATAACTCTCACTCACTTACAGTTACATGCAAGCATAATACATACGCATATAAAATTTAGCGCGCTTGCAAATAATTCTATAATATATGTTATGAAATTGTGGATGTAGTTATTACTAGTAGTACCTATTTAGATTTATTTATATTAAAATGAAAATTTCACTTTTCACTCTACATTTTGCACTTTTCACTTTAGGTAAATATCACTAAACTCAATATTTTCGTAATTTCATACATAAATTCTCAATTCAAATTTAGTCTTCAAATTAAAAACCTAAAAGAAACCATAAAGCCAAACTACTGAAACTAACAAACATTGCAATCTTACCATTTAAATTGCCAAGCAAATATCCTATTGCAAAAAAGGTAATTTGCCGTTACACAAGAAAAAGACAATGCTAATAAGATTGTCACGATTTATCGCGTTTGTTTCTTAATCTCGGATTTAAGTACAAAGAGATTTTATCAAGCACTAATATCTCACATTTTATTATTTAGATACTGGTGGTTATTCACTTGATAACAATCTCTCACAGCAATCTCTCAACTAATTTGACAGGTCTAAAATTAATGCTATCTTTTTTTACAAAGAACTTTTTTAAACCTGACAATTTGAATATTGAGTAGGTACAACCGAACACGACAACACGACTATTAATATTAATAGTTATAACTAATTAGGCACAAAAAATGTGCAAATCACAGATACCTCTTTATTTATGTCTTACTAGCTGATGCCCGCGACTACGTCCGCGTGGGTTGAGGTTGTTTGGTCCCCGCGGGATATTCTTAGTTTTCCGGGATAAAAAGCCTATATGTTATTCCAGACTATAATCTATCTCTGTGCCAAATTTCATCCAGATCCGTTCAGCCGTTAATAATAATAATAAATAATAAATTCATTTATTTGCTTGAAAATATGGGTTACTTATCAGATAGTAGGTTACAATAATTATACTTAAAGATGCCAAACATGTTTTGCCATAATATAGGCGTGCAAATATTAATTTATGCATAACTAGAAATACCTACTATACTGGACACATTATTTTATTTTATCTGGATACCTTAATATTTATTACATATATTATTAATAATTTATTATGAGTTCGGGCGTGATTGAGTAACAAACATCCATTCATACATCCATACATCCATCCAAACTTTCGCATTTATAATATTTATTATTATATTATTATTTGACTAGTTTTTGCCCGCCAATTTCAAACTCCTATTTTGCCACTTTAATCCATTTTTAAGCGGATGCCTTCGTGATAATAGTTATCTGTGTGCCAAATTTTAGCTTGATCCGTCTAGTGGTTTGAGCTGTGCGTTGATAGCGTAAGTCAGACAACTTTTCCTTTTACATAATATATAGATAGGAAACTTGAGAAGACCTCTTATCCTGACAACTTTGTATTAATGGTGTGGATTTCTTGTGTTGCTATCAAAATCTTCGACATACGGGAAAAGGATTAGTACGATACTTTTTATCGCAAGAAAACAAAATCTTTTCCGGATACAAAGTATTTTAGGCGGAAACATGTGACAAATTAACTGACTGACACACTTTTTGATATTAAAGTATAAAAACTTATTTAAGCCATACCTATAGATAAAACTTGAAAATGTAAGATGTGGATTATAGATTCATTCCCTTCCCTTCCTTTTCCGTTAAAGTAAAATGTAAAATAGACTGTATACGTAGACCTTTTATAATTTTTACTTACCTTTCTATGTAACTACAATCTATCAGATAAGTATAAGTATATCAGATCAGACTTAAACGTAACAGAGATCTTAAGCCTTGCAACAATAACTTACATAACCACTATTAAATCATAAAAGTGTTCGGCTTTAGAAATAAAACGCAGAGATTTTACTAATTACTTCCTATACTTGCGCACTTGTTATGAAGGTATGAGAACCGTATGATACGTATGTAGATACGTTTACAAATCACTATTTGCATAACAAAAATTACGCTAAATATCTGTTTTTTGAAGTTTGGTTATTCTTGGTGCAGTCTAGCGTGCATGCCGAGTGATTTAATTCAAGAAGTAGTTCATTGGTTTTTAATTCAACAAGATCGCTCTCATTGGATAGATGAGAAATAAATATTCTTTGTATCCAGTTCTTACCTGAAAATCAATTCTATTTTATGTACTCGATGCCGGCTAAGAGCGAAATATCAATTTTCTTTAGATATATTTATTAATATCAAATTGAATGTAAACTAAGTATTTCTAAAAATAGTTTTATTGATGAACATAATATTAAGTAGTTTGAACGTACCTATTTAGCGCGAGACACAACAAGTTAATAAAAGTAAAAAAATTGAGAAACTCCTCCTTTTTTGAAGTCGGTTAAAATCAATCAAAAGCAAATAAACTTACCTATGCACTGTCTTAGAAGCCAATTACAGAAATAGGAAAGGTACAGGATTTGAAAAATCAGTAACATATTGCCAATTTTCTGGATTATCAATACACATCGGCTTCTGTGATCGTCAAGGTCACCCTTAAAGATCGTCATCGATATCAAAAAAACTATTGAGTTGAGAGAGCATACACCTAAAGAAGGCTAAATACTTTTTTAGTGTCTACTAAAAATAAATCTTAAAAAACATCACGATTTTTTACCTTTAATAGAGTTCATTACGAATTAATGAATGCAAAATTTAAAATGTTTTATTGTGAGTGGAAAACGCCCCTGACATTTCGCTGTGGCCGATGGCTATCTGAATATACCGACAAACAAAGAACTCAACAAAACAAAAAGATATTTGCATCTTTTTTATAACACGTGCACAAAGACGGCAAGACTGGTATTTTTTTATTACTTAAATGCTAGAGCTTGCATTTGACCATTATCAAAACTGGTAGAAAATCTTACGGTTCAAGGGAAAAGTTTTAAGTTCATGGTTAATTCTTTAACAACTCGTATACGAGTTTTAGCAAGAAAACTATAGTTTTCTTGCTAAACCTGTCTTCAATATGAAACGCGTTAATTTTTTTTCTAGGGTCTACATAGTAATTTTCATGTAATTGAATAGCGTCATACGCATCAGCCTCTAATTTTGAGGTAGAGTTCGAGTATAAGTCATTTAAAACCAAATAAGTATTTTAATCCAGAGACCTTGTCTCTTGTTGGTTCGTACGAATATTTTAGGGTTGATTTGCGCCATCAATCAATCATCATCAATTGCACGTTTATCATTAATTTTGACCACCAAATTAAGTTGCAAACGCCAGGGGTTTTCTCCTTTTTTAGCAAAATTTGACTTATAACCTTATTGTGGGTGTAAGAATGACTTTTGCCACTCACTTTGATATTTGATGGTCAAGGTTAACCATAACCATCAATTGTACAAATGACCCTAAATCTGCAATCAATCACTTTTCTAATTTGATCTCAATTACTCATGGACCGAACATGAACTTATTTACTTTTCTGTGAACTTTTAGATATAAACGAGAAAGCGTTAACATTCCAAACAAAGGAGGCATATCTAAAGAAAAACTATCTAGTAGACAACGCGACAGACGCAGAGAAGATGCGACTGAAGAAAATGATGACGGAAAACGTTCTTATGAACCTTAGGACTTACGACGACAACGCGTTGGTCCTGTACGCAAACGACAATCTAAACAATTTCATACATCTATTCATTCACAATGGAACGGAAATCATTTATCTATTCAACAACGAGGATGAAATCGTACAAATGAATGTTACTTACGAGAAGATCAACAAAGGGGAAAGTGTTCAGATCGCTATCATAAGGACGGAGAATGCGACCACTTTGCATGTTAACAATAAGAACACGACTATTAATAAAGCCGCAAAACTCCTGTCTAACTACACTAATAAGCCTTGGAAGAACGCTGATTTGGGTGAGTTTTAGAATTCAATTATGATTCATTCAACCGTACCTACTAGTAGCATTGCAGTGCATTAGTCATTACGGACCCTCAAATTCTGCATCCCTTATGCAATTAAAACACCAAGTTTTATATTCCTTTACCTTACTTATATTGAATTTTCCTCTTCTTTATCCATTGATTTTCGGTGCGTTTAAGTGTTTCTTATAAATCTTTAAAACTTTTTAGAATTTACTTTTGAGGTTTCCTTATTCCTGAGTAAATTTTTTGATTTATGGATTGTGGGACTCCACAATACTCTCCTATTAAATGAATATTTGTATTTTAGAGGTAATACGTCCTCAAAGGCCCCCAGCGCCGCCAACAGACTATTTCCAAATGAACCTCGGAGGTTACGACCCGTACTCCCTACATCTAGCGCCCAGAGCGATCCTTCTACCACAAGGAGGGTACGTGGGCTGTGTGAGAGGATTCAAAATCGCCGATCACGTGGTCGATCTATCCAAAAAGGCTCAGCAGAATATTGAACAAGGTAAAATATTGAATCATCATTTTAACCCATTACCAGCTCACTACAGAGCAGGAGTGTTCTCTCAGAATGAAAAGGGTTTGGCCACAGTCCACCATGCTGGCCAAGTGCGGATTGGCAGACTTAGGCAGACAAGGTAATTTTGAACTACTTAGAGAATTATTTTCCTCCAATAATAAATTTACTCAAGCCTGGCTCGATTTAAGGTATTTTAAGTACCTAGGTTTTTAATTAATGTACTCGTACCTACTTACCCGAATCTTTTTTGGGGTACCTATTATTAGTATCGGTTTCGTAGTAAATAAGCATCTAATTTATTTAATATACGACAAAACTAATTTATGACCGAATTTGCCTGGTGGGAGGCTTCGGCCGTGGCTAGTTACCACCCTGCCGGTAAAGACGTGCCGCCAAGCGATTTAGCGTTCCGGTACGATGCCGTGTAGAAACCGAATAGGGGTATGGGTTTATTATAACTGCCACGCCCCTAACAGGTTAGCCCGCTACCATCTTAGACTGCATCATCACTTACCATCAGGCGAGATCGCAGTCAAGGGCTAACTTGTAGTGGATAAAACAAAAAAAAAATCTCACCTTTTCAAACATCATGACCAGTCAATAAGTTCAACAAGTTAGAAAAGGTATTATTTTCATATCGCACAATAGAATTCAATGATTCTCTATCACCTACCTACTATTTCTAGAAAATTGCCAAAGGATGGTACTATTATTTGTAAAAAAACAACGTTTATCGAGTTATTTAGTTTTTTTTTGACACAGATCTAACAGGCGTCCTCCCAGAATGCAATATGAAATGCGATTCCGAACCGTGTAAAAATGGCGGAATTTGCACCGAAGACTTCACAAACCAGGAGAGCAGCTGTGATTGCGAACTGACGAGCTATTTCGGCGAATACTGCATGGAGGAAAAAGGCGCGGACTTTAATGGGGAAAGCATTCTACAGAGGAAATTCGTTTTAACCGGACCCGTGTTAAAAGTAAGCTAACAAAGTTAATTACAACTGTGGGTATATTATGCCTTCCTTTATTTTCCTCATCAAGTGAAAGGCAAACACTTGCACTTTAATAACAAGTTTTATGTAGTCTTAAGACAATATGCAGTCTATATTTTCCGCAAACTTATTTATAGTGCCCGCGACTTCGTCCGCGTGGATTAGGGTTTTTTGATTCCCTGTTCTTTGTACCAAATTTCGGGAACATCGGTTAAAAACATAGACCGTTAGAGCGTAGCAGACGCACTTTCGCATTAATTAGGCTTCAGTATGGATTTTACAATAGTTAGTTTTGTTAATATTTTGCCAATTTTGTCCCAAAAGTTGTTCCACGCTATAATGGTGACCCAAGAACAAGCGAAAAAAGGCAAAAACTTTTAAATTATCTGAGTAGATTTTAAATTATCTGATAAGGATGATAAGTATATCTAATAATAATATGTGAAAGAGTATCCTCATTTCTCACAAAATGTTCGTTACAGGTAAAAATAAATTTGGCATTCTCTAGCAACGATCTAAGACAGAAGAACACTGTTCTGCTACTAGTGCAAACGGAAAACAAGTAAGTGATAAAATAAACACAAATTCTATAACCTATACAGTCATAGATTAAACAGAGGGAGAAGAAAAGTTAAAGACCACTAACTAGGACGACTTATACTTAACATAGGGCGAGAAAAAAAGAACGATAACGCCCTAACATACATTTAAACATTCACATGTACACATAGACATAAATAATAGCAAGGATAGCAAGATTTCGCATTACACAATAATTTAATGATTGAAATATTTTACAGGCGTAGTTACTATTTACTGGTAGCAATAACACAAGATGGTTATCTGAAATTCGAGGAAGATAGAGAGGAATCTGCTTACGGTGCCGAAGTAAAGAATAGGAATTTCCTAAATGGTGAGCTAGCTAATAGTGATCATTTTACTAAAGATAATTAGGTAATTAATAGGTTGGTTCAATGACTTGAGTAGGTTCGAAATTCGAAATATGAACATCTACTGATATGTAGAATTTTAAAAACTACTTTAATTTAATAATTTTTATAATACTGAATTCATTACAGGAGCACGCCATACTGTGTACTATACAAGAATAGGTCAAGAAGCGATGCTACTAATAGATAGAATTGAAGTTCCCTTAGAGAAATTACCACCTGAAGGTCTATGGGAAGTTTACGATGTTGGGTCTAATGAAGTACAAATTGGTGGTCTAAACACTACAGATCCAAGACTTAAAATATACAAGGGATATAATGGATGCCTTTCTAGTAAGAGGATTATATTAAAACTAAAATTTAGTTAAAAATTGATTATTTTTATTTTGAAAATACTCAAGTATTATTTTGAGATTTACTTAGTTGCGTATCTAGATTCATTAAATATTTGAAAATTTTGAAAACGTTTATTGCACTACTAAACAAAAGCTATATCTATAAACCTGGAGATGTCGCCAAAAGTGTTCCAAAAGATTCGATTTCGAAGTTTCGATTTCTTTATCTCGAGCAACTGGGGCTCAACTTGTTAGTATTACAAATTACTTAAAATACTCAAAAGACAAAATTATCAAAATTATTATATATTATTATACCACATTTATCATAATTGTGGCCTCACCAACACCTGAATAAGGTGTTCAAACATCGGTGAGTCCATATTCCTCGCAAACATGTTCAGGATGCAGTTGGTACCCGAGCGCAGCCTTGTCAGCAGTGATGATGACTTCTTCCGCATTATAGCATAGAAGTCATCAGTTCGCTCATTCGCAAACATACCTGACGCTGAACAAAACCGCGGCAAGCCCAACAGCCCAACATGGTTTCAGGTTGCTGTTCATCCTGAAACCATTGTTGTATTGAACCCTTAGTGTGTCCATGGCCTTTTTTGCATAGTTGACCCACAGGCTTCCCGAGTAAAAATTTTAACAATATGCTTTGAATAAATTAATTTTTGCATCTTTACTACATCGGTAGAACCTGCGGGCCAACATATGCACCTAACTGCCAAGGCCCTTCTTTCTCGCTCAATGTCAACATGATCCTTAAGTTAAAAGTGTGATTTAATTTTTCGATCCTAAAAAACATTATTTCAGATATCTTCGTTGAATTGAATGAGTATGAAATGAAACCACTCGAAGAATACATGCTCTTCACTCGGTCTGATGCTGAGAAAGTGAATGCTGTTAATGCTCAAGGAGTTAGAAGTGCACAGTGCTCGTCTGATTTTGATGAAGCTTGGCCTGAACATGATCAATTAGGAGCTACACATAACGGCAGTTTTCTCATTGTTTGTATTTCTAAAGTTAAAATTAGATTCTGTTTACTAAATCCACTAACTTCTTCTTTCACAAGCTTCTTTCTTCTTTCTTGCTTCTTGTCTTCTGCAACCAAATTCTCTCTTATAATTTTAGGATTTATAATACCAAATCTTTTTTTAAGTTCTCATCTAGTGCAAACAAATAAACTGACTTAATTTCTAGGATGTTTAATTTATAGATAACTAGTTAATAAAATTTCTTCTAAATTTTATTATCATGTTTTGCTGCCTCCATGATTGTTTGGCTTCACTTAACTACTACCTACTCGTATGTTACTTTTTCTTTAATAATTAACCATAGCATACTTTGATTAATTATTTATCTATTTATCAATCTTCTTAAAATTTACTTTCGTTATTACAATATATTTTCAGAGTGTTGACAAAACCTGGGTTGAAGATCCACCTTCCAGAATTCCATATGACTCCTTAAATTTGCAAATTGATACCGAAGAGGAGAACACAGACAAAGTCTTTATAGCTCTCATCGTTATATTCCTACTCGGTCTTTGCTACACAGGATCTCATGTAAGTCCATTTAAATTAACTCAGCTGTATTTATTTTAATTTTTTCAGTTTTCTATCATTTTTGCATAATTGATCTCATTTGAGTTATCTGATCTCTTTTCTTTCTCTTTTTCTTTGACTTCTTCACAATAAGCAAGCTTTAAGATTTCTCTTCTAATGGACCCCCTAAATTATTTAGGTAAGTTAGTAATTCGTGTAGTCAGTCTCAGTTGCTATTTCATAAGATTTCATATTAGATCTCATTTGAGATTTCCTTCTATTAATTTGCTTCACTGTACACCATACTTGATCCTATTAAGATACACAAATAAGTAGGTATAATGAAGCAATTAACTTTGTTGAAGATGTGGCGAACACACAAAGCCTACAAATTGAGGCTAGAGAAAGAAACAGATGAAAACATTTTGAGGAATAAAGAAAAAGCTACCAAACTGCAAGAACCTGCAGTTTCATTAGTACAGGTAAAGATCAATTGGTGTCAAATTGATCTACAAAAGAAAATAATTTATCCCATCTCAATATGAAATTACGTTATAATAATTCTCTATTCTTTTCATCCTAAGAGGGAGACTCGTGCTCAACATTGGGCCTTGTCAGGTTGAGATGGTGATGAGAATCATACTAATATTATAAATGCGAAAGTGTGTTTGTTTGTTGGTTTGTCCTTCAATCACGCCGCTACGGAGCAACGTATTGACGTTATTTTTGCCATGGATATAGTTGACTTTTTATCCCGGAAAATTAAGGAGTTCCCGCGGGAATCAAAAAACTTAAACCACGCGGACAAAGTGGCGGGCATCAACGATTAATAAATTTTTCTTCCAAAGCTCAATAAAGATGAAGAAATCAAAGATGAAGAGAAGAAATTGAACGGAGTAGTGATAGATGTCGTTCCAACGATCATAATAGAAGCCACCGAGGACAAACCGCCCAGCCGACGAGGGTCCTTGAGATTTAGGGGTAAGTAAAAAAATGCGACTTGTTTTAGATGAAAACTTTAAACTTTATTAGCAGCAAATAATATCATCGGCAGAATTCTTTCAAATCAGAACTAAAACGCGTTAATCAAGTACAAATAACTTTAATAATTAAAAATGTATTAAGTAAAAGCTTATTTAAAGATAAATATTAACTTTACATACGTATATGTTTATTCGCAGACATGGTAGATAAAGATATAGCGTGGGAGCCACTAGAGGAGAAAGACGAAATACTAGAGAACGAAGAAGAAGATGACGACTACGAAGAAGATAAAGAAAGTGCTTCTGACGAAGCGAGTGAAGATGAAAACGACACAGATGACGACGATAAAAGTGTATGTAAAGTACCCAAATCTGGAGTTGAATCTGATTATAATTTTATTAGATTGTCTATGAATTTTGTTTTTTGAAAAATCCCATGTGGAACTTTAATTTTCCGGGATATAAATAATGCCGGCTAGCCTATAACCTTCCTCAGGATGCAAAGCTTTAAACCAGTTTTGGTCTAAATCGGTTAAACAGATGGGCCATGAAAAGGTTACAGACTGACAGACAGACACACTTTCGCATATAGAAAAGACAGCTTTGAATCCGCTGCCAGAGGAGAAAGATGAAATATTAGATTTCGAAGAAGATAAAGAGTGACGTGCTTCCATTGAAGCGAGTGAAAATGGAAACGACATAGATTATGACGATAAAAGTGTACCTATGTGAACTACCCACGTAACCTAAGAATGATTTCAATTATTCATTATTATAATTTAATTAATAACCAAGTATATATTTTATTTTAAATAAATATATTTTACCATGCGAAGCAAAAGCATGTTTTTCTGTCTGTATGTTTGTTACCTTTACATAATTATCTCAACGTTCAAGAAACCAATATGGATCACATATTTTGGAGTAGGTACCTAGTACCTACTGGTAGAGCTTTTCAGTGTTCTTAAATTAAAAAATATACTTTGATACCTAACCTGTAAGCAGGTTAGCCCGCTACCATC